>VDFB02000003.1:322927590-323025901 GCA_007258455.2 Sequoia sempervirens | reverse complement strand
CCCTCTACCCTCAACCCTTAAACCCTAAACCCTTACACCCTCTACCCTCTACCCTCTACCCTATACATTAAACCCTCAACCCTCAATTCTCAACCCTTAATCCCTCAACCCTCAACCCTTAATATGCACAAAGTACTACGGTAAAGGCAAAATTTGCTTTGTTTATGATTATCTGGAGGAATAAATGGGTATATACAAAGGGAATGTTGGTGACAGTATGGATCTTGTCACACAAATTGTTGTATTTCATTTTAAATACAATAAAAAATCAAAGGCAGTAGATATTTTGATGCAAGTGAAATGTAGGCAAGCAATTGAAGGCCAGTGAATATTGGGGAAGGATTTTTTGTTCTAACACCCCTAATCCCTTAACCCTTAATCCATGCTAGATCAGAACAATTAGGTGCTCAATTAGGCTCTAAATTAGGTGCTCATGCAGGCTCTAAAGTAGGTGCTAAATTAGGCATTAAAGTAGGTGCTAAATTAGGCATTAAATTAGGTGCTAATTTAGGCACTAATTTATGCCTAATTTAGTGCCTACTTGTTTTGATTAGCACAAAAAACACCAAAAATAGTGCCATCTCGATAAATAGCGTCGATTTTTTTAAAAAATTGGAGAAAAATACATTAAAGTAGTGGGTGGAAGCAAAAAAGGGAGCTAATCATAGGGATTTGTTGTAGTGAGACAATTTGCAATAGGAAAAGGAAAATTATTGCTTCTATTAATATTTTTCTTCATAATTTCATTCTACTTTAGTATTTTTATTACTAATGTTTTCCAATTTTAAAAGGGTATAGCCTAGAGCAGTTTATTTAATTATAAATATTTAATGTATTTAAACTTATTATGATATGTGCAATTTTATCTCTTTAATATGGTTTATAAGATAAAATAATTTAAAAAGGGCATTTTCAAATTTGTATTTAAATGAAAATATAAGGTGAATGTATATGAGTATGAGTGTAAAGATAATATAGGGATAAATATGTGATAGTAAATGTGTATAATGATGGGTCAAGATGATAGAAATGATCCCAACCTCATGCAAGACATTTCTTGAACCAAAATTGAGGATTTATGGACCCTATGGAGTAGCTTGAGATCATGTATATAATATGAATTTTATCTCTATTATTATAAATTTCCATTACATGTGATTTATTAATAGATATTTTAAGATTTTGGTGTCCCCATATGTAGTGATGTAACTAGATTTTATATTGGAGAGGAAGACTTTAAAGTATAATTGAATAGTAAGGATTCTTTGACACACATTAAATAATTCTATTAGATATTTGAAGCATAGAAATAATATGTCATATTTCTCATTTTATATGTATAATCCATGCCACTTCCTTAGAACTATTTAATCATAAAAAAGTTAAAATTAATTAGTTGAAATTAAATTATGGTTTGATCCCTCTAAAGAAAGTTGCAATACAATTCATCAAAAATAAGTTTTTTCATGATAAATCAATCTCTATGAATTGAACTATATTGTAATTTAAAAGACAGATAATAAGCAGTCACATTGCCAGCAAAGTCTCTAGGAACCAGCTTAGCCTCCACACTGTGCCATTACTTTTGAGAATTGTAATGGAGGGTGAGTTGTTGTTTGTGCCCACCATTAACATCTTTATACATTTTTTGTTAATATAATTGGTTTATATATTGATTCATCTTTCTTATGAAGATATTGTACAAACAAAGTAATTAAATTTACAATTGATGTTCTTTATTTTTGTGGGAATATAATTGGTTGTGAAATAATAAGTAATATAGAGTTTGAGTAGCAAAGGAAGTGTTATGCATGCATGCAGTTGATGTTGAGGAGGAAAAAATCTTGCACCTACCATGTATCGCCTAATCTTTTTCCATTGCAACTTGTATTGGACTGAGATGTTAAAAATGTTGTTTAAAAAAAATGTTTTATTTTGCTTAGTGTTCACCTGCATACAAAAAACTTTTGAACGAGTTAGTCAAGGGGAAAATATTGTGTAAAGACATATAGTGTCAACTGCGTAGTGTAAAGTAATTTGAAAGTTAATGTGAAAGAGATTGATTTGGCAAGTGTATACCTCATTTTTTCATAGTGAGAGTAATTGTAAGCGGTGCTCCTCCCTTTTTCTAATAATTGTGTATGGATTGTTTTGCACTCTGGAGTACCGCTCAAAAGAGAATGTTGGTTGAATACGAAGTTCGTTTAATGATTTTACTCTTGATATAGCTGTAAATGTTAGTCCTTGTCTTTCTATTTTACCAATATTAATTGTTGCTCTTTGTAGGGTCAAACCTTGGGATTTATGTATAGTAATTTCCCATGCCATTGTTAATGGAATTTGCTTATAATTACCTAGTGATATAGGTATTATAGGTATAGCCTTTGGATCATTCTAGTTCTATGGTGGCCCACTGTAGTTATTGATTCTTACTACAACGTACATTGGAACATTTGGTGGTTTAGAGCCTAGATTGTAAAAAATATCAACAACCTCCCCAAGGGATCCATATACAAGTATTGCTTGAGTCCATAAGTTTGTCGTTAGCATGATTTGTTGGCCTTTGCATAATAGGAGTTCCTTTTCAAGCTGGTTATTTTGAGAATCAATGTTTGATTTATTTTTTATGTTTATTGCAATACTTATTGCAACTAGAAGGTTTAGTTATTTTAGCATTCTTTTGTTGTGTAGTCTCACTAAGTCATTTGTTGCAAAAAGGTGAATTGAGTTGTCAAATTATTTCTTTGCAATAGTTGTAAGTAGTTTGTTTGTGCGGGTCATTAACATCTCCAAATCTTGGTGTGGCGGTTCTGCATTGTGTAAGTTTTTTAATGTTTCTCGAAAGTGTGTTTGAGTTGGATCGTCACCTTGTTGATGAAACAATGTTTGTAATGTAACAACCATAGTAAATTGTTCCCATAATATTTTGGCATTGGAGTGTGATGGGTAGATGGGTTTTTTCCATGACGGGTGGTATTTGTGCCAGGTCACCTATTAGAATTATATATACACCACTAAAGTAGATATTTTGTGTTTGGGGAAATGCTTCATGTTGTCTAGTATTTATCTTTAATAGTAGCTTTGGGCCTATCAAAATCATTTCATCTATGAGGATGCACCTTATGTGTTTTGTTTCTTGAAATTTTGTTAGTGTTTGTCCTTGCAATGGTTTCATTTCTTTTATTGGAATCCTAAGCATTGAATGTATAGTTGATGCATGTATGTTAAATGCAACAATTCCTATGGGAGCTAAAGCAAGCAATTGGCTCTTTTGTTGTGGTAGCTTACTTTGAAGTGCATTTCTTATGCAAGCAATAAGGTATGATTTTCCAGTTCCTTGAATGATCATATGCGAGGGTTTGTTTAAGGAAAGATATTTGTAGTGGTTTGTAATTATTGTTAGTGCTACTTTTTGTTTTGGTGATAATGTATAATCTGGGACATCAAAGGTAATGGCCATGTTTTCATTTTGGTTGCACATTTTATTCATGTTTATGTAGTGAATTGTAGTGGCGTGTAAATCTAGTTCTACACTATGTTGATCCCATTCATTGTTGTTATCAAAGTCACGCCTACCGAGTATTTGGAGTTCATCTAGATTGACATTATTAGTAAGTCCAATTTTGTGACAACAATTCCCATTTATTCAATTGTAATGTATCTATTATGTTTACCTCATTACCACTATGTTCTTTCTCTTCACTATTTGCTTCCATGTCAATTGTGTGATTAACGTGCCATACATCATATGTGTGTATATTCATTTGGTTCCAATTTTTTATTATGGTATCTTTAGTAAGGCCTATGTCAATTTTTATGTCACAAAAATTCTTGTATAAGAGTAATTCACTCCAACAGAATATTTCATAGTGTTCTGAATCCTGCTTTGGAATAGTATAGAACTTTGGGAAAACATTGACGATTGATTTTTGTTTCCTCTCTTTCCATTTACATCCTTTGTGACATGAATAATAGGAGAAGGATCTTGAAGATTCAAGTAATGTTATTGTTTCTAGTTGTGGAGGGCATTGCATATAGGAATGCAAGTAGCTAGATTGGAGTTTGTTGTCATTTTTTGTTCATGTGAAGCGATGGAATGATTTTTGACCAACATTCATTGACATAAATGATCAGTTACAGATGACAAGGGGAATTTTTTGGAGCATATGATATGTTTCTTCTGCCCTAATATCACGCTCAACCACTCAGGTTTTTGATTTGTAGCTATTCTTGTAAGCATATTAACACAAATCTCTAATTTTTTCTCTACTTTTGCTACATACTTGGAAATGTATTTGAGAACAAGAATTTGTTGGAAATCTATATTAGCTCTCCATATTGAAATCATTTTTGGGTTATGTATGTTTAATTTGTCATCATTTCTTGTTGGTTCATATTTTTTTTTACCATCATTGTCACATGACAATGTAGAGACAATTTGTTCTTTCCATGGAGCTTTGTATCGACATTCTATTTTTCCCTCTTCTTATGTAGGCATGTTCCCTCGGTGCATTTTGTGTGCCTTTGGACACGATTAATTAACTCCTCATAGTTGTTAGAGGGATATGTACTGAAGATCTCAATTGTGTTTAACAAACATGGATCATCAAGTGGAGATCGATGTGTTGTGTTGTTATCGTGAGATATAGTATGAGGGTTCCAAGCAGTGACATATGTGTCAAAGAATTTTCTTGCTCTTTCCACTTCCAAGCTATCTTTCCAATCAAGTTTGTCCATGTCTGGAGCATTTTCAAGCCAAAGGAATCCATGAACATGTGTAGTCCCTCGATGTTGCCATTCTTACCTATACCAATATTCTTTTGTATGGAGGAGCTTCTTAATGACCTCATGAAATATTGTGAATCATTGATGTAGATATATGGATGTTGTATGGGGGTTATTGATTATGTTGTCTATGTGAATTTTATTTGATTGCATTGTAAATCTTATGTCATTTGAGAGTAGTTGTTGTAAATCTGGCCATTTTGTATTTGTTCACTTAATGTGAAGAATAGAGTGGGTGGCCCTATCTGGTTGATCATATTTGATAGCTCAGCACGACACTTGTTCCAATATGGTCTTGTCCCTCTCATGGTAGATCTGAAATGCATAAGTTTCTTAGCTAACTACTCGTCAGGAAGATTTTTTAGGTGTGTATGAAGGTTTTCAATAGTGGATGGTATGTTTTATTCTGCGTTATTTTAAGGAAAACCGTTGCAAGTCCTTGGCTATGGTGACACATCATAAGGTTGGAGATAAAATATTGAAACCTTGGATGCCTTCCAAATATTTGGTCATGGAATATCATTAGATATAATGTATATTCATGCATTTTTACATCCCTAATTCGTGCTTGCATTTGTAGTGCATTGCCATCTACAAAGAGTGTCGAAAATGTCATATGAAAGAGGCCTTTAGTATTGTATTCATTTATTGGAGAAGAGCTTATTTCAGGCCAATTAATAGTGTTATTTGTTGGGTGTTCAATTTGTAGTATTTTTTCAATGATTTCTAGCTCACGACGTCTCCTTGGTAGCCTTACCATAAATAATGATGTGTATGTTGATGCATCTTGAGCTTGTTGATCGTTAGCGTCAAATTCGTTGTTTGGGACCACTATTTCTTTGGAAAATTTTGTGTGAAGCATGTCTGAAATGTTTGTACTTGTTTCAGGGAGTTATTCTAGGTAGGATGCATTTATTTCAACATTGCTATAGTATGGGTCATATTTGACCTTTAATGGCAATGCATCTCTAATACAACTCCTACTTGCATAACAGTCGTAATAGTTTCCTTGTGTATGCAATATTTGAACTATTAGGACATCTAGGTCTCTAATTCCAAGTGGAAGTATTTTTTAAATACTTTTTATGTCTTGTGGGAAGCTAATCATGTGGCCATTATACTGATATTTCCCCCCACGAGCGTGGGTTACCGGTAATATTGGGTTTACTCTTGCTATGAGCATTTCTTCTACTTGAGTGAGCTTTTGCAACATAGGAGGTTGTTCTCTTGGGTCCATATTATTAAGTAATGAAAAATGATGAACACCTTTCTCATTGAAACATCATTTACAAATACAATTATTGTTTGATGAATGAACAAGCATGTCAGGGTAGCGTTCCTTACATATAGTGCATGTCTGTAAGTTTGATAGTGCATATATTCTTTGCCGAAAATTGTTTGATGCAGTCATGAACTTATTGTTGTTGTTTGATAATGGTGTAGTATATGTTTCATTTGGTTTTTGTTTCTCTATGTTTTGCAGGTGACGACGAGCAGTAATTTCCTCTTTATGACAAGAATAGTACTCTCAACTTCTTCTATGACTTTGTAATTTTTTATGATGGGGTGAAGTTTTACTTTTTTTGTTGCTAGTGTCCATCATTTGTAGTTCAAAATAGTAGGCATGAGTACTAATAGTCATGAGAAAAAGACATGTACTAATACAAAATATTTGTATTTCTTTATACATCTACATATGAAATTATAGGGGTTGCAAAACAATTGTTAAAAACAAATTATAGGGGTTGCCACAAATCTCAAGGTTCTATGAACAATGAAATCCAATGTTGCAAAACTCAGACCATACTATACAACACATGATTAATTTTGAGCAAGCTAAATGCAAGGAATGTGTGTTCTAGAATACCCGAGTAAATCATTGACAAAAAAAATTTAAATGTTTAGGTGCTTCTCACCATAATTTAATAACCAAAAAATAGGATAAATATAATCCATAGTAGATTGATTACATAATGTGTACAAAAGGAAAAATAGGAATAAGGAGATATAAAAAACACATACAATTTTATATACTAAACTCCACTATAGGATACATTCAACAAAGCCCTCCTAAATTTTGCCAATGAGTGTGTCTTCTAACAAAGACATTCCATAATAAAATGCTACAGTTAATGCAGTCCCATCCCATCTGACCCAACTCAAAAAAAATTGTATCATTTTTATGGCTGTTTTTTTTTTTTGAATTTAATGGTTTTCCTTAGCTTGAATAGACATTGAATTTCCCTAACTTTCAAGATGCTTTTGGCAATTAGGACCTTAAATATGCTAAAATACGGTATATTCATATTTAAGAGAGAGAGAGATACACATAATTTGGTATACATAGTACATGCACTTGTGGTGTAAAAACAACTCAGACACATAAATACAAGTCTGAAATGGAAAGATAGGTGGACTCCCAATGGTTAATGAAGTGATTTGATGATTACATATCTGCTTATATGACCACTTCAAAAAATTAAAAACTATGGACATAGTCATATACCTATTTGTGAATTTCACACCTGTGATAAAACCTAAAGTGCAAGGTTTGGTTGGTAGTGAAGTTTTAAATCCTAAATTATAACTATTTTTGAAAAATATTTTAAATTACATCTCCTCATGTGTTAGTAAGGGTTTTCCATAATGGGGTTTGAGGGGCAGATTGCATCCATAGTGAATGTCTTATTGAATGGAACAAGGGACAAATTTTATCCAATCATTTGTACACTCATTGGCTATGACAATATGCTACATAATATAGGTAGTGGGTAATTGCAACTGCCACAGTCTATTTTTGCAATTGCAAGAGCCATCACTTATTATTGAATCCACGAGGGGGCAAGAAGTTGTTGCCCAAATGTCAAAGCCAACCTAATGTATGCAGTAAAATAAGAAACCTATGATAAGCATGTGAGCTTTAAAAAACACAAAGAACTATAAAACCAAATGTCATTATGACTATGATATTGTGATTGGTTGTTTCCTTTTTGGGGCCAAGGTTTTTTGTTGCAGTTGTTTCCTTTAAGGAATTACATGGTTCTTGTTTTCTAGGCCCTACCTAGTTTGGGTGGCTTCAAGACTTGATTCCATTTTGTCCACCATTTTTGAGGATAAGTTATATTTATTTTCCTTGTAAGTAATATACATATTTATTTCATCAAAAGAATGTCAAAGTCATAGCCATCTATACACTTTAATCCGCATGAAATGACAATCAAAAGACTGTCTACCCCTAGATATAGATCTGGTTTTTACACTTTCATTCAACAGTTGTGACATTTTTAAAGCCAAAAATAATTTCAAGGCACAAAGACCAGTACCCAGTCACATAGAAATGACCAAAGAGACTATTGAGAGCAAACTTTACATTTAATTTATGAATCAACATAACTGCTGACACAGAGGTCAACCAATCTAGTAATTACAATGACCATTATTTTTTAAAATTAAAATGTTTTAGATTATATGCAATTGTATAGGATATGTTTACAGAGGGTTCATATAAATACAGTATAATTAATAAACACAAACAAGTTCAAGATAGAAATACAATAAATTATTATAAAGTGAAAGTAATTTCATTTACAATTAACAATTAGATGTTTAAATTTAAAAATTATAATTTGTAAATTTGTTGGCACTTAAATAATAGTGATGTGGATATTCATGGATGAACATATGTCTAAAAATACCTTCAAACTATTGATAATAGAGATTTGGGCCATCTAGTGTTGATTAGGCACACAATAATTCTTGTGTGTTGTTCCAAATGCAAAATTTTGATATTACATTTATGAAGGAGAATATATACAAGTAAAAGAATATATACATTATTTCAGGGAAAATAAGGAATGTAGGCCTAGTTGTTGCTATCATTGCATAGCTCATTGATTTTACAAAGCAAGAAATTGCTCTCTATAGTGAAATCTATCTTCTCAACCTTAATGATTGTTGCTTTCAAGTGTTCTTCATTACTGTATGTCTCATTTTTGCATGACAATGTGAAGAGGAATTGCGTAAGGAGAACACTTCTTATTAGATTTTTAGTACCTGTTTCTACCTCATGATTGAATTGCAGGGTATATAGTTCATGTGCAGACATACCCATGAGTTCTGTTGCTACCTCATCAAATGCAACTGCCCATATTATATATGTATGATCCTCCAGTTTGACCTGAAGTATGTACCTATAATTAGAATCTACAAATGTGGCCACACACTTTGAGCAATACCATTTTTCATCTTCATTTTGAATAACTCTTTTCTTACATTGTTTTCCATCTAACCGGAGAGGACAAGCTAGATAATAGAAGGATTTAGATTTAATGAATTGTATTATTGCCTTTACAATCAATTGGAGGGGTTGTATTACTTGTGGACATTGTTCTTGAATGTTGTTAATTATCATTCTTATAATAAGAACAAGCATATCAATAATCTTTGTGGAGGACGATACAATATTAGTCCCATTTTGTGCAAACCAAGTTTTTCAGTTGTTTTATTTCTTCTATAGTAAGGTCTATAGAAAGGTGTGTAGTGATTAATGTGCTTATCACCTTTCCATTTGTATAGGAGTAAATTTGCACCCCATGTGCAAGTCCCCTTTTTGCCTTTATCCACCTTATAAAACCAAGTTTGGAGGCTTAATTCCACCCAAGCCTGCTGCTTGCATCACACTTGGTGCCTATTTTGAGTGTCGATGCAGGCATTTCTATCGAGGATGCCCATGCAAGATGTAGAGGTTCGCATGGCGCGCTTACGCCCCTGGACAATTCTTGTGGCTGAACCTGCAGAGTCGTTACACTTCTCATTGGGAATCAAGCTATAACGCCCCCTTCGGTCAACTGACTCGAATATGATCATTTCTTTCATTCCTTCTTCAAATTCATCCCTTCAACATGCATTCTATCTTCTACACTCACTCCACAAGCTTCAACACACTCTTTTGCACCCATTTCAAGCTTCAAGAAACATACAAGCATTCCATTGCAGCCAAAGCAACACTCCATCACTTCAATAGAGCAAGTTTGGGACCACACCATTGCAGCAGACGCTTGAGTACTCTCATATTCTCCCCCAAGTAGCCTTGAGTGCTCTTGGTGGAGGTGGTAAGCTTCCCTCTCCTCTCCTCTATCACTTGGTTGAGTTAGCACTTTACTATTTTGTAGTGCTTTAGTGATTTTACTATATTGTTTTCTTTATCTTGTTCTCTTGGTTGTCCATGGAGGTGGAAACACCTAAACAGGGGTCTTACTGAGGTAGGCCCCTATACAACCACCCAACATTTTCCTCTCTTTTTGTGTGTAGGAGTATGTTCTTTTCGAGGAATTAGTTGGCGAATGAATTCTTTGGTGAGATCCTTCTTTCCCTTTTCACTCTTGCATTTCTACTTTATAATATTATAGAATATTTCATTTACTTAATCACATCATTTTGGCCCTTTAGTTAGTTAGCTAGGTCATTAGATAGTTTTTCCAGGTTTGACCTCATCTTCACTATTGTCTGGTTGTACAGACACTAACACACTTTAGAGACGCCAGTGCGTCGCGCTATCATCTAGAGATCACGCTTTCGTCCTTGGGCAGAGAGCTTCTCGAGGTGTAGTGTTAGACCTGAAAACCGGCTTGCTTTTGGGTCTACAAAGTGATTGAGAGGCCTCACGGTCCTCGTCACTCTCGCCTTGTATTTCCTTACACTACACTTAGTTGAGGTAAGTTAGGGAAGCCTCTCGTGTCTTGGCCCTCTGTGACTTGGGGTCTTACATGCAGTGGTCCCCCTCTCTTACACCATTATAGTCACAAACACATCCATTTATAATAGCAAGAACAATTGATTTTTGTAAGTGGTACATCTTTTGAAGTTGTGCACCCTCTTTTTGAGTTGTTGGTCCCCATACAATTACATCTATAGTTGATGCAAACATACCTAATATCTTGATGCTCCACCTCAAAACCTTTGTCCCATACCTCCTCCTTATTGTAGAGCTTGGATATATGTAAACGAAAATTCCAATAACATCAACAAGTGAATTATTACTCTTACTCACAATTTCATTGATAGGTGTGAAAGAGAATTAATGTTATGGAATGGAGATGTCATCTTCACAAAGAGACACCTTTGATTCAACCAGTAAGGAGATTTCCATTAGACTATTTAGCTTGTTGTAAAGCTTATTAGCAGTTTTAATGGTTCCACCAGATAATGTATATATAGCTCTAATATTAATAGTTGCATAATGAATATCTACAACTTCATTGAAACAAGTGACACGTGTTTCAGTGTGTTCACTATCTATAATATCAAAGTTGAAAACTTGTCCACTTCCCTTTTTGTGTTGTACCTATGGATTTCTTTCTTCATAGTTCCACGAACTTTGATAGTCCACCTTGTTTGAAATGGGTTCAAACTTTTGATAGGAGTGATGCTAACAAATACATCCTGCCTACATTGAGATAGATTTATGCCAAATAATATTCTTTTAGAATTTGGGTTTGTGGATGATATAGGTGAATCAGATGAAGTTGTAGCATCTTTTTGTAGATGCTCCTCTTGTTCTAGAAATAGGAAGACAAACTCACCAATGATGTCATAATCCATACATGCAAGCTCTAGTTGTGAAATTACAATCCACCTATGTAATTGTAAGTAAAAAAATTATTAGTATTATATTGTAGAAGTTGGAAAGTTAATAATAAGTTATAGAAAAAGTGTTGAAGCTACGTAGTGACCTTAAACTACAAATGATATGATAATTATATTTTATTAGTTGTATTATAGATCCCTCGTGAATTAGCTTAGAATTTATATAGTGATTGTGCTTTTGTGGCAATGATGCTCTTTGTTTATGCACTACATCAGAAAGATCTATTCTATATCGATTCTTTCTCTCAGGCCCACGACCAAAGTTTGCAGTAGCTAATACTTGGTGACGAGGATGCAAGCATCGATTTCCATCATTCATAATCTTGATTGCATTTGTAGTCAATAATGAAGACATAGTTCGGGGTGCTTTAGTACTCCTATAAAACTACATTGGATGAGAATTATATTGTGGTTACCTATAGGAAATAAATACAAATGCACATTTAAAGCATTTAATACAAATGAGGTTTAAATACAATATATGTTTAAATATTTAATACAATTCCTTCCTCTCAGAAGTTAAAGCACTTAAACATTTAAAGTGTTTACAATTTCCTAGTCTCAGGGGCAAGTGCAGTAGAAAGTGCATGCCAAATTTGGTCCTTTTGAATTGCTTTCATTCTATAATTGGAGATAAAAATGAAATAGTTGTACTTTGTTTATCAGGCTATTTTCAAATGCAAGCAAATGAGTGTATTTTAGAGAGAAAGAAGGGAGGGTAGAGGAATTACAGTATCTCCAAATTGACAAGACTACCAAGCTCTTTTGCAATAGAACCAAACAAAAGATATCTTGAAAAGAATTGCAATAATTTTTTTGTTAACTGACCATCCTAATCTTGTAAAATTTCCATTGAAGTTGGCATGACTCTTATATTGCTGCTATTATGCTATTCTCACTAATTGTTCTAAATTGAAAAGCTTCACACCGTACATGGGACTATATAAACATGGATAACATTCAACATGCATCCTACAACATAGAAAAGGACAAATAAACTCTTGCAAAGAGAACTTACAGATATTTCAATGAAGTCAAGGAACCTAATTGTGGAGGTAATGGACCAGTTAAAAAGTTGTCACTCAAATTGTTGTCAAAAACACCAATCAAAATACTTAGATAGGTAAGTTGTAGCTAGGACATGCGATTTAATAATAAAGTGCAATAATTGATAAATAGGTAAACATACACATCAACTAAGTCAAAATACATTTACATATTCACTTCAAAATGTGGTTAGTTTTTTTGTTTTTGAAAGTAGGACTCCTATAATGAACTTAATTCTAAATTGCAATAACTATTTGTGCAATCCAAATATGCAAGAAACCAACATAATGATTCCCCAAATTGCATTCCAGACTTTTAGACATAAAACCAGGCAAAAAAATTAGTAAGCACATTTAAGAAATAATGTTGTGGTGAGTAAATTCTTCTACTACATTGTATGAAATTCCCATATTGTCTACGAAGAAAAGCTGAAGAACTCTATCAAGAAAAAAAATTGAACAAACTGACGTTTTTGCATGGCAATAGAAAGAAACGAAGAGAAACACTGACTTTGTTTCCATTTCAAAACATTAAACCTAAAATATTTGTAGTCTAGATTCAAAGTAGCTATGTATTAAGCCTTTAAAAATGTCACTTATGTGAATCCCCTGCTCCTTAGACATAATCAAGTTCGGAGTACTTAGCAATGCAACATGTAAGATAGTATTCATTTGGTTACTCACTATTTCCAGCTTCTGAACTCTAAAACTATTTTTTATCGAATGTCAAACTCAAACAACAACAAGACTTGGATTTACCTTTGTTTTGTTGTGGAACTCGCTAGAGGATGAAAACATCAAATCATAGTTTTAAGTTGGAATTTTTAGGTCGCATCAAACACTTATTATCTCATATGGTATAACATGCATCTTCCTAATTATGAATTTTGAACAGGACTTGCGCACTATTTTTTCGAGTATGTTTCTTGTCTAGTCAAAATACATCTACATATTCACTTCAAAATATGGTTATTTCTAAATTGTAATAAGTATTTTGCAATCCAGATATGCAAGAAACCAGCATAATGATTCTCCAAATTGCATTCCAAGCTTTCAGACATAAAACTAGGGAAAACAATTAGTAAGCACATTCAAGAAAGAATGTTGTGGTAAGTAAATTCTTCTACATTAGTAATGCAACTATTTTTAGAGTGGATCTATTATGAGTAGATGATTTGTGGGTGTTTCTTGAGATTTCTAGCCTCTAGTAATTTAAGGAAATCTGAAAAATTTAGTTAAAGAGCAAGAAATTTAAAGTGAACTCTTGCCAAAAAATTAAAGGGTAGATGATTTTGTATACTGTGATGTTATAGGGGTCGATAATAAACATTACGGTGTTTCAAATTTCACAAATAAATATGAATCTCTTCCATATCTTTACTATTCTCTAGGTTCAAAATAGAATTGCTTTTAGCACCAAGAGCCAAAGCCAATTGCTTGTGCCTTGGCTTGATGTCAAGTGTAGATTGGTTGAAATAAATTGTACTAAAAAATGTGACTAATGTTTAGTTACAGATCAATAAATCCTTAACTATTATGCTCTATTTTTTTGTCTTTAGAATTGAAGTTATCAAGGCTACACTTGTTTAAATCTAGGAAGACATACACACATCAGAAATAATGTAAAAAATTACAGACTTTAATACAGAGAAATATTTCAGGACAACTTCACATAAGAGACAGAGTACACACATCATACAAATAGTTGGTCAAAACCTAAGACAAAATAATTTAAGGAAACAAACAACATAAAACTATTTTACTTCAAATCTCTTGAAATTTGTACACCTGGGAAAATTCCTAATTAATACTAAGAGATCGTTACCTATGTACAATTCCTAATTAATACTAAGAGATCGTTACTTATGTACTATGTTATAAGGACACAATTATGTTTTGATTGTAAGTGAATGCTTACGTTCTGAGTATTGAATTGTTGGTGTTAATAATTTTCTTAAAACCTACATTAGAATGGTTGGTCTTATGAGGAACATAATTGTGTTTTGACTATAATTGAATGTTTATGTTGTGTCTTCAATTGCACATATTCCCCCTTTTTTTATAAAACATGCATTATAGTGGTTGGGCTTAAACTAACATACTTTTGCAGGTAACAATATGTAACTTGTTATTTGTGTAATGGATTATTTAAACTGATAATCAGTAAACACACTTTTCTGACTGCAGACATGCTTGGGATTTAAATAGTGGATTATAATTGTAGTTTGTTGTAGTATTTTTGGACTAAAATAGTTACAATTTCTGACGTTATATTATAATTGTAATGGAACTAGTAAGGAAGCTAAAGAGGAAAGACACAAAATGTCCCTTGCTAGAATACAAAGCCCTTGTAACAATTAGGGTCAAAGGAACAAAGTCTCAACATCAAAGTAGAGAAATGTCTAAAGTTTTGGATAATAATTTAGTTTCCATTAGAGACACACACAAAGGAGGTTTTCCAAGTCTAAATAAACAAAAAAAGGCAATATTGGCTGGAGAAGTGAATTCTAAATCTTCTAAAGTAAGACGCCCTAGTTTAACTAAATCCCTTAAGGATAAGCCCTCTAAAAGTCCATTTATAAATTCTTCACCATAAAAAAGCAATACCACGACAATATCAATTTCTGCCAAAATGATGAAGAACCAGATCAACAAAATAAACTATGTTTCTGATTCAAACTTACCAATGCATTCAACTGTTATAAATAATAATGTAGAGTTTAATCTTATCAATTCTGCTATGTATGAGCAAGAATTGTTGGATTTCAATTTGCTTTTTGAAGGATGTCTCTAGAGAAGTTGATTATACCACCTATTTCTACATAAGAGAAATTTGAAAGGATTATTGCTAGAGGATTTTATAGTTTTGATGGATCGATATTGAGTCTGATTGAAGAGGCTTCTCTAATTCTTAATAGGCCTATTGCAGATGAGTATAACATAGATTCTTGTTCTAATCCAACTATATCAAGTGATTCAATAATTGCAGATGTTGATTTTGAGAGCAAATTTCACAATTTACTATTTGTAGACATTTTCCTAAGAAATAGATTATCGCTTCTTTTTCTACAACACATAAATTTTCCAACGTTGTTATCAATTTGCACTGTAGACCTAATTTGTAAGGAATGGAGGTTTGATAATCTCGTCCAAATTAGAACTGAGGCGATATCATATATTAGCAGGTCAAAGTTTGGGTATTAGTATTTTAGAAATAACCTCTCTGTAAAATTAGTGACCACCCTTATAAATGAACATGCCAAATTAAGTAATTGCAACAAAAAGTCCTTTGGGCACAAGGGTAGCAAGGGTGAGTTAAAATCATCTACACACTGATCGTACGACCACCATATATGCTACAAGCTAAGTTTTCTATCAATCCCTTGATCTTCTAGTTTTGTTCTAGGGTTTGATATAGTGTTCTCAATAATAAAATCTTGACTGAGAAGAGAATAATGGGCACCTAAATAACTTGATATGTGAGAAAAATTCTTAGGTCGAGCTTGCTCTCCCCCTATATCAGTAGTTTTCCTACAAGTAACGACAAAGGAAAATAATTCAATTCAAAATGATCATTTAATTATAATTTTTTGTGAAAAACTTCAGTAGTAAAAACAACAAAGACGCTAACACCATGGATAGAAGTATATGATAGATAAACCTAAACAAGAAAGTTAGTGGGCACATGGGATTATTAGAGATGATGATTGAAAAAAAATAGTCAAATAATAAACCTCATGATAAATTTCAGTAACATTTTACCTCAAGATTCTGCACAAATTGTGTCATGGTGTCAATGATACTGATGAGAAAAAAGGAGCGAAGTTTGCAGGAAAACATTATGAAACCCTACAATGGCAGAATATTTTTGAAATGAGACGAAACCTATTTCCTTCGGTTGCTGCTTCAATCTATTCACAATAAATGAAAGCTTTTAAACAACATAATGACAGTGCTAGTAATTTTAGTTTACCACAATGGCGGTGCTGTTAAGTGCAGTTTTTTTGCATGGATACCAAAACAACACAATGGCAGTGTTGTTAAGATAAGGATAAGGCATGTGAAGTGCAGTTTTGTAGGCATTAGACTAAGGAATGGGCAACAAATATTTTCCAAGCGTGTGATTTGCAACTTTCCTAGGATTTTTCTCAACCATGAGACAATTTCAGTCAGCCATGAGACAATTCCGGTGGGCTGTGGCCACAATAAATAACCTATCGACTAATAACATGTTAATAATAAATAATTTGTTGTTAAATAATTTTTTTTGGTATTAATAATTATACTATTTTTAATATTAAAATGGGAAAAAAATGTATTAATAAGACTCAATTTTAAATTGTTTAGACAAGGACGGGATAAAGAACCCACCAAAGTTCAATTCTCAAATTGAGATTGGGTCTCAAACGGATTCCTCTAAAGAAGAAATTAGCGTGGAAAACCATGTCTGCGTCTTAATAGCTGTAAAAGCCAAATTCTCGCGAGGATTTAAAAGATACTGTAGCAGACGCAGGAGGAAAATACAGAGAGAGCAGGGAATATGATGCAACAGCAGCCAAGCCCCAACATATTGTCACCCTCCACATCCTTTCTAAGCCCTCGCTCCTCCCCTCTGTTCGCTGCGCCACTCGAACAGGAAAACCCTAACACTCCTTACGAATACAAACCAGGAGACAATAATAATGCTTATGGACATTATCAGCAGGAAAGTGAGGAGAAAGAGAACGAGAAGCAAGCGCCACCGAAACAGGTAGCACAGGCGATGGAACGCCTTGCACAAGCGGGTCGTCTGGTCGCCCAATTCAGAATGGGCGGAGACCGCTTCACAGAGGCTCTCTTTACCGGTCTTTCCCTGAAACAAAGGGAACCACATACTGATAATGTCACTCTTCAGCTCATTGCTTCGGAAGAAGCCGCTATGCGCAACTGCTTGGAGGAGCTCAGAACCTTAGGTATTTAGGAATCTATACCATCGTTTTTTCAATTTTGGTAAACTTCCATTTTTCTATCGATAAATTTAATTTAATTATATTAGTAAATTTAACCTTTTCTCAATACTAATATTTGGTAAATTTCTCTCGCCCTTTAATCCTTTGCTTAGATTCTACAACCAAGGGTTACCTCTTCTTTCCTTTGTCTGTTGTGAATCGGGGCTTAAATATGATATCTGTATGGCCGTATTTATGCATTTTTGTAGTAAAATACAATCAACATTTTAGGAAGACTGTATGACATGAAGGAAGATTGTATCGGAGTTTACACGCAACCATGCAAATTGCATCTCACTCTCCATAACCCGATAAAATAAACTGCGGAGTTCTCACGCTGTTTTGCAATTTTTTGCAAATTGTTTGAACTCCTCTGGTTTCTGCTAGCTTTATAAAGTGGGAAAGCGGGACTAGCCAACATTAAAGCAATCCTTGTCAATTGCTTGGCCACCTCGACTTTCTGATCATATACCAAAGCAGTACCTCAGGGTTATTGAGTGAACAAACAATTTTGACAAATTGCATTCGGAATCTGTTTCTCTGCTTGAAATGTATTTCAGGCTTTTGGAGCTAGAAGGCATCTTTGTAATTATTGCCAATTTCTTCCCAATTTCTGGTTCCTGCCAGTTTTACAAAGCGAGGGAGATACCAGTAGGTTGAGCAGATATTAGACTTCTTTCTAAGTATGCCACTCCATGGTGGATGACTGTGTGTCTGCCACTTGGAGCCAAGGGGGTGATGTCCACCCTTGGGCTTAGGGAGAGGATGTCTACGGGCCTCCTATGGTAGCCTTTTTCCCCAACCTCTACATGGATTGGTTGTTGAGATGAATTTGAGGGATATCAATCATAAGAGGGATGGATAAGGCAGCAAGGGTAGGGAATGCAGATACAAGTTGTCCGCCAAGTATGCCACCCCATGTTGGATGACTGTGTGTACCACTTGAGGGCCAAGAGGTATGGTATATCTGCTCTTAGGCTTGGTGTGGATAATGTCGGGCGGACCTATCATGCTCCTCATCCTAGTCCCATTATGATCCAACTTGCAATGTGCATTATGATAGTGTGACTTATATTATTTGAAATAGTTAGATATTTACATTATTTAAATAGATAAAACATTTATTATATATGTTGATTATATGAATTATATTCCAATATTATCTAACATGATTGTGGACCTAAACCAAGATTTATTCGGCTTAAAGCATTTAATTGGTAAGTTGTAACCTTAACTGCATTAACTTGTGTTTATAGGGCAAGAATTAGGGTTATCCCAAAAGGGGACATTACAATTTCACCACTTGATTTATTGATTGTACACTCTCACTTTTCTTTTGTGACCCACAAGTACAAGCACTCTCTCACTTTTCTTTTGTGACCCACAAGTACAAGCACTCCCTCACATGTGTCTCAACCACTTACTTTGATTGATCTGTTGCATCCATCTCATGAGCAAGATCCTGTAGGTTTCAAACTAACCTCTTTGAGGGCAGTTGGGTTTTTGTGAACCTCTGCTGATTTCATTAGCAAATCAAAATCTTGGGTGTTGAATCCAGTCTTCATGACATCAACATAAAAGGCTAAGCAATCTAAAGAAATAAAGTAAGAGTTCAAAGGCTCTTCTCCTGCCTCAAAGATCTCTCCCACACTGTCAGACATTGGTGATACATTTTTCAGGCATGTTCACATCAAAGAGTTTATTCAAAAAGTCAACAAGGAAGATGATAGATCGCACTCAACTATTTGCACTGCACATAGTGTTATTGTACAAACTGAAACATTCCAAGTTTTAGTACAATCTCCTGAGTTAGTATTGGTATGTGCTCAGCATTATGATCCTAATAAGAAGAGAATCTATGGACTATCTAATGAACTCATCCTTGATGTCACTCTTGAAGCAATTGAGGAAACCTTTGGTCTGCTTACTTACATCAAGTATGCCCTAGTTACAATCAAATTTTCCATTGAATATTGTGACAATCATACAATGACTTGTGTCTAGTGCTTGAATGACATTTGTTTGGTCAAGAGGAGAGCAACAGTCACAAGAATGCCCAAGATCCTTCACAAAAGTGAGTTGATTGAAGATAAGCGATTTAATCATCTTGCTGAACAAGACAGTTAATAATAATAATAATAATATTTTATAGTCCACGAATACCAGGCAATCTGTTTTTGGGTCTACAGACAGCTTACAGTATATATGGGACTCCTCATACTCCCAAATCTGAGGGAGGCACCCAACTCGTGCTCCACAATATGAGGTGTACATACCTTACCCCCTGCAGGATTTGAACTTGTGACCTCTCTTTCAAGAGTACAAGTTCTTCACCATTAGACCAACTCAGGGGAAACCCAGTGGCTAAGGAGTTCCATCCATGGATGTGCTACTTCATCCTTATCATTATGGAAGATAAGAACATAATTGATTGGGGAACATTAATTAGTGACCACCTAAATGATTAGCTCTGTGAAGTGCAGGAAAGTAAATGCTTCTTCATGACCTCCTATTTGGTATATCTATTAGCAAGAAGGGCAACCTTCCTAGGACTTCAAAATAATAGGGATACGGGCTCAAAGGAGCAGAAGGTATCAATGTTATCCTCAACTAGAGCTGAAGAAGAGCCAAAAACATTATAATAAGGAAAATGATGCCTTCATCTTCTATCTGATCATGCTCATAGATCAAATATCCTAACTTTTGATCTAGAAATCACATTTTGATGAATGAGATATCGTTGGAAAGCTATTTCTAAGAACTTTCCAATGGTGTAGATGATTTTTTCAGAATTTTTCCGTTTGATGTCTTTTTTCCTGCTTGAAGTCGGTTCTTATTTTTCAGCCTCCAAGCTCATAAATTTTTGCTCTGAACTCTGTTTTTCTCGATTCTTGCGGCATCAAGAAGGTATTCAGAAGCACTTCAGTTTTATATATGCACTTTTGCAATTTTTTTTCTAGAACTTCAAATTTTCAATTTGAAGCCAGAGTTGTACTTTGGCATAACTTGTAAATTTGCAAGAAAAGTGGCATTTTCTTTGGGACAAAAGGGTTATTTTCTTGTATTGTGAGGGTGTAAGAGAGGGGGACCAACCACGTCAAGGCTCCAAGTCATGGAGAGCCAAGAGTGGAGGGCTGCCCTAACTTACCTCACTCTAAAGGGATGGGGATCGAGGATGAAGAGCATTATGTAGTACTTCTGTCACTCTATAGATTTGAATTTCAGGTTTGGGCTAGGTGAGCTGGTTTTTGGAGTCGGTATTGCACCTCAGACAATTCTCTATTCGAGGACAGCAACGCGGTTCTGGGATGACAACGTGGCATGTTGGCGTTCATACGACCAGAAAACAAGTACAGTAGAAACCGCCAAAAAACCTACTAACGGCCTAGCTAGTTGATCTAGACAAAAAAAACAGAATAAGAAAGTACAAAAAATAGAGACGAAGATGATAAAGCAAGTAAATGAAAGCTAGTGTGACGAAGATAATCTCACAGAAGCGCCAGTTCGCTAGCTAGCTCCATGCGTACATTCACTTACACACAAACAAGAAGGGGAAAATTGTTGGGGCTGTATAGAGGCCTGCCTCAGCGAGACCCCTGTTTTGGTGTTTCCACCTCCACGGACAGCCAGAAAGCAACGAAGTAGAATATGCGATAATGAAAAGAAAAGATAGCAATGAACACTACAAAACAATACTATGCTACTCTATCAAATCACAAAGGAGAGGAGTGAAGCGTTACCACCTCCACCCAAAAGCTCACTAGCCAATGGAGGGAGAATGCAAGGTATGGACTTGGCAAAGTCACCACAGCCGCAACAGTGATGAAGGGAGGTCTCACAAGACTCCAAGCCCACACTTCTATGGTTGCTTCACGCTTGCAATGTGGAGTTGATGGAGCTTCAAAGCTGTTGCAATGCTCACAATGGAATGCTAGAGTGCTACTTGAGAACATGAATGAACTGCTAAGAGAGATGGAGTGAATATCTGGAAGCTGAATTGAATGGATGAAGAATGTTTTTGAAGGTGGGATGAGAAGAATCTGCCATTTTTGGGGTCAGTTGGTTGAAGAGGGACGTTACAATTCGATCCCAATCGGGTGTGTAATGCTTCTGCTAGCTTCAGACGCAGGAATACGTCAAGGATGACACTGCGCCGCGCAAATGTCCGTGTGCCGATGTGTGTTCCTGACAAATATTCTCACCGACACACCGGACAAACGCCAAGTGGATGGAAGGCAGGTAGGTGATGTGGAATTTCGCCTTTGGATTTGATTTTCTAAGGTGAGGGTATGTGAAAGGGGAATTTGCCCAAGGGGTGCAAATTCGCTTCTATACATTTTGCCCCCACTTTAGTGAGCATGAACATTGATGAGCGCTTGGTAAAGTAGATCGAAGAGTTAGAAATGTATACCCGAACCGTCGAGGAAGCAGACCGCGATCTAGCGAACTTGAAAGCGTAGGGCAAGCAAAGGACTCCACAGGTACTCTCCTTGAGGAGTTTCAAACAAAAGGACTGCATAGCTCCGCAAAACTATGAAGTTGCACAAAGTACACCGAAGGCCCTCAGACCAATGATGGATAAATCCCGTAGGATGTAAGCGGCTCATAGGCCTGCAGACCTGTAAGGAGGCAACCACCAAGTTCTCTCTCATGAAGGAAGCCTAGTGAAGTAAGCGGCTTACAAGCCTGTAGACCTGCAAGAAGGCAACCCCCAAGTTCTCTCTCATGAAGGAAGCCCAGTGAAGTAAGTGTCTTACAGGCCCGTAGACCTGTAAGAAGGCAACCCCCAAGTTCTCTCTCATGAAGGAAGCCCAATGAAGTAAGCGCCTTACAGGCTCGCAGACCTTCAAGAAGGCAACCCCCAAGTTCTCTCTCATGAAGGAAGCTCAATGAAGTAAGCCCCTTACAGGCTCGCAGACCTGCAAGAAGGCAACCCCCAAGTTCTCTTTCATGAAGGAAGCCTAGTTGTAAGGGGACTCCGCAGAGTCGGATTGGAAAGCGGCTTTACAGGCGCACCTACAAAGCGACATGTTAATCCGCAGATAAAACATGTTAGAAAACAAAGCAGCCACGCAGGAAAACAAGTAGATGGTCACGCAGACAGTCGGTAAGTTAGAAGGCTTTCAAAGGGGTCCCTCGAGAACCCTTCAAAAGAAGAGGGGTCCACTTAAGGGATGCGTTGTTTGAAAGTGTAAAAGAGACATTTTTTCTCAAATCAATTCATCACCAAGTAATCCTTTTGAAAGATGTTCACTTCATCAAAGAATTGGAAAGGAAGAACATGCCCCCTCGCGAGGGGAAGGTTGAGGCTTCTCCCGCAGGAAAAAGCTGCTCCCTCCTCGGAGGAAAGTTCTCAAGTCCTTTCTTTACGAACCCATGATGAAGGAAACATGTTCCGTTAGGGGTCCAAGTCGAGAATGTGATTTTTGAAAAAGATTGCAAGGATTTTCAACAAAAGATTCGTAGGCAACAAATGCATTTTTTGAAAATCAAAGTAGCATAGAAATGACGTCACACATGCGAGGGACAACTCAAGCAAAGAAGAGAGAGATAAGAAAAGAGTGAAAGAGAAAAAGCAACATAACGATGAAGAGACACAGGGGTGATCTGATATTTCGGGGTCAGAGCTGCTCATAAATATATATATATATATATATAAGTATAATAATAGTATATAAATGAACTATCATCAACCCCCTACTATATCAGACCATGTGAAGAATGCACAAGAAAACAAAGTAAAAATAAAAAATTGGGTCAACATGGAAGGGAAGCCTAAATGCACCCAATGCTTTGCATCGTCCCCAATTTGTCGAAAGTCAAAACACATAACAGAGGAAGAATGATGATACAAATAGAAGAAGGTTTACGACACAAAATCACTCCTGTATCCAAGCACCAACAAGGGTGACAAGGGTCATCTAGGAACACATAACACAAGCACGGGGGAACACATTACACCACACACACACCTAATCTAAAGATAAAAGAAGAGGCCTCCCCCTAACACTCATCGACCAAGAGGTTGTCTGCTTCCCAATCTAGATCATTATAAGGGGAAGGCAGATGAGCCTGCAGTGGTGGAATATTAAGGGGAGGAGCTTTTGACCTTCCTGCAACAAGGGCTAAGGAAGAAGCCCCTGCAAGGTCTTCTCCGCTCGACTCTTATGGAGCTATGGTCAACGACTTCGTGAAGATCGCCGACAAGGCCGAAACTTCGTCCAGAGAGTTGAACATGCACTTTACAGGAGTGCTATGTTGTACCTCAACAGGCGGAGAGGACGACGCTTGAGATTCACTGCTTGGCTTACCGAGTGACTTAGGAGCGGTGACAAACTCAGGAGAAGTAGGAACTTGTTCCGTCACCAAAACAAAACAAGCTAGCGTAGGACCACCCTTTGGAGAGGGTGGGCTCCTCTTACGCTCTCCATTGCTGGAAGGGCCAACCTCCACCTTCTACTTCGTCAGAGGATGTGAACTCCTCACAGATGAGGCAAGAGGCGTGGAGGAGGAGAAAACCGCAGCGGACACCACCGAAGTATTCGGCATGTCCACGGGTTTAGGGAATGGCGGGATGTCCGGAAGGGTCATCGACAGGGCGACTCAACCGAAGGAGCGATAAACACCTGCACCTTTTTAGGGTCAGGGGCATTCACACTCATAGCAGGAGTCAGAAGCGAGATCGAGCTTGGTTGAACAAAAGCAGAGGGGAGGAGAGAGGACACAACAGGAGGCCCTGAAGCAGGGGCGGTTGACTCCTCTTCCTTTTTTTGCAAAGTAGCTTGCTCAGCCGCCAGAGCCTTTCCCTGATGGTGAGCGCAATCCGGTTTTTGCGACTCTTTGAGCTAGAGGCTGGGTGTTGCGAAGGGACAGAAGGCTCCTGCTCAGCCATAGGGGTGTCCATCACAGTGGTCTCCGGCGGAGGGATAGACTCCTGAACGGGAGTAGGAGGAAGAGATTGGGAAACAACGGGGGGAGTTTGCTGTAGTGCCTCGGTGGCGGGCCTCTTTCCATTCGTTGCTTTAGGAGCATGAGCGGTGGGAGGTTGCAGAGGTCGAGACATAGAGGACTTTGCTCGGGGATCCTTCCTTCTACCATATCGGACGGGCCTAGGCTCTGTGGCTCCGTGGGCAGAACATGAAGCTCAAACAAGGGACACTTGGGCTTTTGCCAAGCGGGCACCATAGGATTCTCTTGCAAGCGCGAAACAAAATCGGATGGCGCTACAGCAGGATGAGAGGAAGCATCAGGCTGGACAGCAGAAGAGGAAGAAGAGGAACCTCGAGAGTGCTTCTCTTTTTACAGGCCTTGGCGGCATCATTGTTAACTTTTAAACACGCCCTATGTGAAACAGCATAAGGTGATGGAGGGTATCTCACTCTAGGCGTTAAGTGCCCTTTCTTGTACTTTTCATATGTCCGGTACAAGAGGTCCTTCCTAGGTAGGAGCAGACCAATGGGTGTAGGCCAAAAGTGGTCTAAAGAATAACTACCA
This sequence comes from Sequoia sempervirens, assembly GCA_007258455.2. NCBI lineage: Eukaryota > Viridiplantae > Streptophyta > Pinopsida > Cupressales > Cupressaceae > Sequoia > Sequoia sempervirens. The sequence continues at coordinate 323,000,943 of VDFB02000003.1, read as the reverse complement.
CGCTCAATTGGTGGTTTATAACCAGTGTTGTGGATCACATGCATGGAACCCTCATGAATAAATTTCAGGCATTTATGCACAACCGAGGGAATTGCGTTCATAGCTACTAGCCAGGGGATACCCAACTTCACTCTGAAGAGCTTAGACCCCGGGTTTATGTCAAACAATAGATTTACAGACTTAGGACCAATAAGGACCGATAGAACGATGCTACTAAGGGGAGGTACGGAAAGTCCGTTATGTGTATGGATGGTGCTCACAAGTGTGTCATACCCATTTTTATGCAAGAAGTTGATTAACATGATCTCCTCGGTAATTACATTCACCTGGCACATTGGGTCAACAAGAACACTTGCTATGATATTTCCGTTGATTCGTGCAGGGATGTAAAGAGGAGACGACTCTCTATTAAAACCCATCGGCAGGTCCTGCGAGGTGAAGGTTATTCCTGAACCACTACTCGTAGGCTGCACAGAGGGGATAGGCAGTTGCAGGAAAGAGGCCATCACACACACTAAACTATACTCTCACAAATCCCCCCAAAGGTTCGGAATCAGGTAGTGACCCAACTAAGGCTTTGCCACGCAACACTTACTGAACCTTCCAACTACACCTACTAGGGGTCACAGGTTGGGTTGTAAGGAAAAAGGCCTCATAACGCTCACACCTACAACGCTCCTAGAACATGAGGAAAGGAGCCTTCAGCACTGCTAAACGGAACCAAAATGGTTCATGTCGTGTTCACCAAAAATGTAAGAGAGGGGGATCAACCATGTCAAGGCTCCAGGTCACGGAGAGTCGAGAGCGGAGGGCTGCCCTAACTTACCTCATTCTAAAGGGATGGGGATTGAGAATGAAGAGCACTATGTAGTACTTCTGTCACTCTACAGATCTGAATTTTAGGTTTGGGCTAGGTGAGCTGGTTTTCGGAGTCGGTACTGCCACCTCAGATAGCTCTCTGTCCGAGGACGACAGTGTGGTTCTGGAATGACAGCGCGGTGCGCTAGCGCCTTTACGGCCAAAAAACAACAAGTAAAGTAGAAATCGCCAAAAAACCTACTAACGACCTAGCTAGTTGATCTAGATGAAAAAAAACAGAATAAGAAAATATAGAAAATAGAGACGGAGATGATAAATCAAGTAAATGAAAGCTAGGGTGACGAAGATAATCTCATAGAAGCGCCAGTTCGCCAGCTAGCTCCACGCGTACATTCACTTACACACAAACAAGAAGGGGAAAATTGTTGGGGCTGTATAGGGGCCTGCCTCAGTCAAACCCCTGTTTTGGTGTTTCCACCTCCACGAACAATAAGAAAGCAACGAAGTAGAATATGCGATAAAGAAAAGAAAAGATAGCAATGAACACTAGAAAACAATACTATGCTACTCTATCGAATCACAAAGGAGAGGAGTGAAGTGTTACCACCTCCACCCAAAAGCTCACTAGCCAATGGAGGGAGAATGCAAGTTATGGACTTGCAAAGTCACCACAACCGCAGTGGTGATGAAGGGAGGTCTCGCAAGACTCCAAGCCCACACTTCTATGGCTGCCTCACACTTGCAATGTGGAGTTGATGGAGCTTCAAAGCTGTTGCAATGCTCACAATGGAATGCTAGAGTGCTGCTTGAGAATGTGAATGAATTGCTAAGAGAGATGAAGTGAATGTCTGGAAGCTGAAATGAATGGATAAAGAATGTTTTGAAGGTGGGATGAGAAGAATCTACCATTTTTGGGGTTGGTTAGTCGAAGAGGGACATTACAATTCGACCCCAATCGGGTGTGTAACGCCTTTGCCAACTTTAGACACAAGAATCCGTTAGGGACGACAGCGTGCTGCACAGACGTCTGTGCGCTACGCATGCGTCCTCGACAAATATTCTCTCACCGACACAGGACAAACGCCAAGTGGATGGAAGGCAGGTAGGTGATGTGGAATTTCGCCTTCGGATTTGATTTTCTAAGGTGAGGGTATGTTAAAGGGGAATTTTCCCAAGGGGTGCAAATTTGATCCTATATAGAGGGGTAATTTTTTGTTCCTCTATTGCAATTTCTGATTTTATCATGGATTTGCCAAAATTTGTACTTCTAACCCCATATAACTATCATGAATGGAAGTCACAAATGGGGGTTTTATTGTTAAAATTGAAGTTGCAAAGAATCACATTTGGCATAGATCTAGAACCTGCAGGAGCTACAAAAAGAAGAAAATGGTTTGATAGAAGGGATGAAGCTCTTGGTACTCTTATTTTGTCCATTTCTCCAGATCTTAGATATCATGTTGCATCTTGTACACATCCTAATGATGTTTGGACTACCTTAGAGAGTCTCTTTGGTAAGCTAGATAAAATGAGGAAATTTAAGTTGGAGAATGAATTTATGAGTCTTAATCCTTTAGAGTTTGATAATATCCAAGACTTTTTCACTAAGCTAAATTCTCTGAGATTGCAGTTGTCTACTAAAGAGGATGAACAATTGATTCTTTCTATTCTTGCTAAGCTTGTCTTGATTATTCAATGTTTGTTTCTACATTTTATGCTACAATGGATGCCCTTGACAATGTATACAAAATGCTTTCTCTTGATGGATTTGCAACTCAACTCAGAAGGGAACAAACAAAGTTGGCACATATGGGCAAATTGAAGTCTTCTACATCTCAAGCTCTTCTTGCAAAAGATCAAAAGGCTTCAAGTGGCAAAGGTAAGAAGCAAAATAAGGACCCCAAATCTAATGAGCAAGGTAAAGATTCACCTTCACATAGCACTCCTAAGTCCACTTCCTCTTTCAAAGAGGATTCATCTAAAAAAGAAGTTGAAATGTGCATATTGTAAAAGGCTAGGACATGATGAGCATAGATGTTATGATAAGAAGATTTATGAACTAACACACCTTCAGAAGAACAACATTCTGCTGCCCTCATTAGTGTTTTCTTCTTCTTCTCCAACATCTCAATCTGCAGCAGCTTCATCTTCACAGTCAGGGAATGCAAGAGTTACAAATGGTCTCAACAAAATGAAAGGACAAGCACTCTTGGCCTCTACAAGTCCCAAATCTAGAAGATGGCTTCTTGATTTAGTGGCATCTCATCATAGGGCATCATCTATGGGAACATTCTCTTCTTTTGAGCCTTGTAATTCACCTAATATTTTGATAGGTAACAACACATTTTCAAGTGGAAATTTAATGTTGGTGGAGGTTACACATCACTAGAGGACAAAATATCCCTCCTAGGCATCCACATTGGGAATGTGAGATCTTGAGTGAGGCGCCAAAGTTTGGAGAAAAATAGGTGTCCATTGGTGTTCCATCTGGAAGCTAAAAAGTCACCGGAGCATCCTAAGTGGCAAAAGATGAAGAGCCTATGGGTTAGACGACCATGTTGGAGCCTTGCGCATTTTATTAAATATTTTATCATGCCTCTCGGTCTTCCAAGAAAGGGCGTGGGTTTTTGCAAGTGGTTTTGGGACCTCTTGTTTTGGTTTACCTTTTTGTGGTTTTGCCTCCGACAAGTTCTATTTATTGGAGCCATGAGATGGTAGTTTCATGTTGTGTTATTTGTAGGTGTATGGAAGCATTTGGGTTGTTAGAGATCAGTAAGGAAGTGTATTATGGTGTATCTCACTTGTGAAGATTAATAATATACTTTCCTTTTTTCCTAAAAGGGTTTCTCCATGTAAATCTTGTCATATTTTTTTGCTGATTTTTCTATTGTGATGAATGTGCAATCACATGCATATAATCTAATTTGGTAATCTTATTTTCAGATTTGAATTCACATACATAAGTTAATATTGCAGCTTAGTTTCACCTTGTTTTGTACAACGATTTCAAATCCAAAGGGGCTCCTCATCGTACTTGCTGAGGATAATTGTAGGTTGCAAGGGGCTCTCCACAACTTCCAAGCTTGTTTTTGCATAGAACACCATTTCCTACTTGATGTGAAGGGAGACGGCACTCAACAAGTACAGGAAGCCATTTTTGCGTACTAGTCCCAAGATGAAGACCACTGTGTAGTTTTCAATGCTCTTCTTGGGTATCTTAAGATTGGAGAGATGGGATTAAGAAGGCATCATGAAAAACCCACAAACAAACCCTAACTAGAAGTCGCAGTGAGCTCTTGTTGTTCAAGCATCCAGATTTGAGGATGAAAACCCATGGGATTATGGAGGTTGAAGAATGAAACTCTTGTAGATCTCGCATTGAAGGATGGAAACCAGTCTCACCTAGAGTTCGTGTGTAAGCTTCAATGGTGGTGGTTCTTCAAGGGCATCTAGTTGGTTTGATTTGCAGGTCGCCTTGGGAGTAAGCCATTGTATTTCTTGTTATATTATGGCTGTGCAGCCAATAATTCGATTATTAGGGCATACTATTTTATTTTTTGTTCGGTTGCTGCCATAGCCATGTTTTGAAAAAGGGTGCAATCCTGATTAATGTTAGTGTGGGGTTTTGCAATTTTGTCTTACTTGTGAACTCAATTTGTAAATCGGGGTATTGCTGTTATTGAAAATTCGTGGTTAAATCTGGTTTGCTAAGTATGGTAAATATATATAAAGCTGCAATTTATCTTTAATGGTGAACGCATCTTGCAGTATTAGGATTTATGTTATTTGCATGAATGTAAGGTTTTGGCTAAATATTTAGCTCGAAATGTGTTTGTCCATGAAAAAGTATATTTTTTAAAGGTTTTAATTAATGTTTCTAGTTATATTTGGCTTGGGACGTTACCGCTTCCAATACAGCTAACAGATAATAAATTGGAACAAATAGAGATCTCAAACAACAAAGTTACAAAAGCCTTAAAAAAGACTGAACTCCACTCATTTGAGTTTTCCTTGGATCTGTTTGTGCCTGCTATTTTGTCTTATATGGAAGGGTGCAGCTGGGTCTGAACCTGTTTGAATGTCTTGATCTGATTAGTACAGCTTCGTAAATATTTTATTTCATAGTAGCATTACCTTGGGATTGACTTGGTGAGCCTAATATATAAATGCAATCCAATTACTTGTGAAAAACTCTAGAAAAGAATGATGTTTTCCATCAAGGTGCAGTATGAAACAAACTTAATTTTTTGTTTTTCAAAACTAGAGTGGGGGTCTTGGGTCAGTCCACAATGGAGTCGTGGGGCAGTGCAACTCGCAGGGTCTGTGGGCAAAAGTCATTGTAAGGATGCAAATTGTAAATGGTGAAAACAGATTTGGGCTAGTGTTTTTGGGAGTGAAATAACATTCTTTATGTTGGGGAGAGGGCCCAATGGAGAGTTAGGATTTTTAATTTTTTGTTTAAGTGCGTTCTAAATTTTTTGGAAGGCTTAAATTTGGTGGCTGTGGGGGATGTCCCCATGGGGGCCCCAAAAAAGGGGGATGTCCTGGGAAATGTTCCCCACTTTGGGGAGATATCACCAGTCCAAAAAAACCTAAAAATTGGGACAGGGAGGTGACCTTCTGTTCCCATCTCCTGGTCCCCCAATGCCTCTGGATGGGGAAACATTACAAAAACCCCAGGGACGCCTTTCTGGATGGGACAGCATTACAAATGCCCAGGGACACATGCCTGAGGTACACTGTGTTAGTTTTCAGATCAGATTTAACAGAAAGCAGAAAAGTGCAACACAGGAACAATAAACACAGTGATTACCCTGGGAAAACCCTCCTACTCGAGGGAGAAAAAACCAGCAAAGAATATTCTCATATATTAGAATAATAAGTGCAGAACACTGCTTACAAATCAGGCCCTTGAATTTGGCCATGACTTATACAAATTATATATGCTGCTTCCTCTTGAGCAATGATAATGCTTCTCCAAGGAATCGGATCTGCTGCTAAAGTGGCGAACTGCTGATAAGGATGGTGCTGCTGCTGCTAAGGTGCGAATTGAATGAATGAACTTGATTGTATAAATGACATAGCATCACCTCCCTTATATACCATGAGAGGAGACCTCTTCACTAGGTCGGCTCCCTTAAAAATTACAAAATATAAAATATTATTTGCCCATCAAGGCCGATCTGCCTTGGAAACCATTATATTAAAGGGAAAATATCTCCTGAAGCTACCAAACACTAACACTCCCTCTTAGCTAGGGGGGTATTTTCTAGATATCTACGTCATGGAGTCTCTCAACATGACGCCCACAATGGCTACACCCATTTGTGGAAAACTCAAAGGTTCATCATGGAATCTCTCAACATGATGTCCACCATGGCTACTCCCATGTGTGGAAAGAAACACATGTACAAGTGTTCATCACAGAGTCTCTCAACGTGATATCGTCATGGAGTCTTTCAACATGACGTCCACCATAGCTACTCCCATGTGTGGAAAGGAACACAAGTACAAGGGTTCATTATGGAGTCTCTCAACGTGATGTCGTCGTGGAGTCTCTCAACATGACGTCTCATCTCAGTCTTAGAGATGAACAATGGCTCGCACCTCATATTTCTCCGTCTCAGAGAAATATACACTACAAGGGCTTTCACCTCATATTTCTCCATCTCAGAGAAATATACACTACAAGGGCTTTCACCTCATATTTCTCCGGCTCAGAGAAATATACACTACAAGTGCTTTCACCTCATATTTCTCCGTCTCAAAGAAATATACACTACAAGGGCTTTCACCTCATATTTCTCTGTTTCAGAGAAATATACGCTACAAGGGCTTTCACTTCATTTCTCCGTCTTAGAGAAATATACATTACAACAAATCTTCATGATGATGTGACTCCCTTTGGAGCTCCAAGTACTTGCATCAACCTCCTGACCTCCTTGTCCAAGATTGCCTGCAATGCTTGCCTTAGAGGAATGGTTTTCAACGCACACCTCCAACACTACTGACTTGCAAGAGTTCAGGACTGTCCTTCTCGACCTCATCCCAGATCACCCTATTTTGAATAGGTTTGCGGAGCTACCAATGTCAAATCCAGATTGACTGTCTTGTGCAATTTTGTTCTCTGTAGCTGAAGAGGTCTTCCAAACACTGCAACCCACTTAGCTGACACCTTCACTTCTTTTCAGTGAGTCACATAACTCCCTCTTGATCCCTGCCTCAGAGATTGCAAAGAAATCCTCTGGAAGTGAAGTCCCCTCTATTGATTGATCTCAGAACCTTAATCCTTTTTCGTGGACATGCTCTTAATTCGTGCCTTGAATTCTCAGAATTTAACTCCCTCTGAATGTTATTTCCTTCTCTTCGAATAAACTGATCGCAATGACAATCTGTATAGGTTCTTCCTCTTCGAGAGATGTCTCCAGTGAAGTTATGTGCCACCAACTCAGTCTCATGGCTGCAAGCTATGTCTCCATGTTTGTTCATTTTTCCAGCCGGCATGACTCCCTCACAGGATGGATCAAGCTCTTTCTCCCTTGTATTCCTTATGCAATCTCTCATCATCCTTTTGCTCCTCGATCTGTCCTGGAAGCATCTTAGAGAGATTAATAATAGTTCATAGAATCAAACTACCTTGAAGAGAAATTTACAGACCACTACATGAAGCATACATGATTCACTATTCCAATGTTATTGCATGAATTATTATTAACTACATAAAAATTCATGGTCATTATTCAAAGTACAAATATAAAAATACTTATCTCTTTATTACAAATATCCAATCAGTGATGCCTTTCAGATTTCGATCTCCATAACTTTCCCTCCAATGTATTACTCACACACAACCATCACCGAATGACAGTATACACTCAACAATCGTCACAGCTCCATTCTTTAAAACATTGTGTAATTATCTCAAAAAGCTTGCTGTAGAAAAACCAGCACACATGAAAGAAAGACTCACATGACTTCTCCTTCAGACTAATTCTCCAAAAAAATCGCTTGTCTTTGTCAAATATTCCCAATCTCCAGTCATCTAAAATCGAATTCCTTCCAATCAATGACGTCGCCTTTCTTAAAGGCTCCAAGCTGCTCTCAACAATGCTTTGGCGGCTAGCTCTATGTTGATTAAATAATTTCCCATGATTGTTAACGCCGGTTCAAACCTCTGCTAATACTCCCAACGCAAATACTCTCCTCCAATCATTGGTCAACACATACAACATATAAGTTCTGCATAAATGGAAACATAGAGAAGCCCGTGTCCATGAAATTCAACACCCCATGAAAACTCTAGTGGATACACTTATATCTGGCGCTTATGAGATTCATTCCACCAATATACGCAACTCGCGATTAACTTAATGTTTGTGAGAGAAGTTCGCCGGTCTTTATATGGCGATCCCCTGCATCTGTGTCTGGTGATTGACTGCGATGTGCTCATCTCCTCCAGATGACTTCTTCATATGAACGACATTTTCAAACATTGTCGACAACAGAATACCCGACTTCTGTAGATATATATCTACACCAAAGGTACATTCGATTCTCCTCCGACACCTCTACTGAACTCCTATTTGCACAGTGCCAGTGCCAACAATTACAATGCAATGGCTTCTAACTCTTATTTCCTGGATCTACTATGCCTCATCCTCACAGATTAGTCCTTAACTATTTCGTCATACAAAGGCCCGATACTTCCGACGCAATGATAAATATATACTCCTGTATGCTTAGGCATTCGGCTAACATGAATATGACAGTTACAATGGCTCCTAGAACACCGAAATATTCTATGTTCAATGTGATGTCAATCCCGATAACAGGATGGAATAGCGCCATAGATAAATTGGTTCGACTCCACCAAATATAGATGCAGTAACACCAAAGAATAATCATCCGATAACAAATGTCGACTCGAGTCCGAACTCACATCCTTCTCAATCTGTTCTGCCTTAAGGATTACTTCTGACTAAAGATTTTCACAAACAACCATGCTGGAGTTATACTGCTTAGCCAAATCTGATCAGGTCTTTTCTAAACCCACTCTGATACCATGTTAGTTTTCAGATCAGATTTAACAGAAAGCAGAAAAGTGCAACACATGAACAATAAACACAGTGATTACCCTGGGAAAACCCTCCTACTCGAGGGAGAAAAACCCAACAAAGAATATTCTTATATATATTAGAATAATAAGTGTAGAACACTGCTTACAAATCAGGCCCTTGAATTTGGCCATGACTTATACAAATTATATATGCTTCTTCCTCTTGAGCAAATGATAATGCTTCTCCAAGGAATCGGATCTGTTGCTAAAGTGGCGAACTACTGATAAGGATGGTGATGCTGCTGCTAAGGTGCGAATTGAATGAATGAACTTGATTGTATAAATGACATAGCATCACCTCCCTTATATACAATGAGAGGAGACCTCTTCACTAGGTCGGCTCCCTTAAAAGTTACAAAATATAAAATATTATTTGCCCAAGGCCGACTTGCCTTGGAAATCATTATATTAAAGGGAAAATATCTCCCAAAGCTACCAAACACTAACACTCCCTCTTAGCTAGGGGGGTATTTTCTAGATATCTACGTCATGGAGTCTCTCAACATTACACCCACAATGGCTACACCCATTTGTGGAAAACTCAAAGGTTCATCATGGAGTCTCTCAACGTGATGTCGTCATGGAGTCTCTCAACATGACGTCCACCATGGCTACTCCCATGTGTGGAAAGAAACACATGTACAAGTGTTCATCACAGAGTCTCTCAACGTGATATTGTCATGGAGTCTTTCACCATGATGTCCACCATGGCTACTCCCATGTGTGGAAAAGAACACAAGTACAAGGGTTCATCATGGAGTCTCTCAACGTGATGTCTTCGTGGAGTCTCTCAACATGATGTCTCTTAACTTCTTGTTATCAAAATTGTTCCCATTTTGCATTATACAATTATTTATTCTTACCACTTTCCCCTAAAAAACAGTTTGTGGACTGTTTAAAAGTATTGTAAATTTATTTTAGTTCGATGTGAAATATCTTTGCTAATTATGCATCACTTATCTACCTCTTTAAATTTCAGTTTTATGGTACCAGTAGTGGTGGGTTTGACTGCTTAAGTATTTTCTCACTTTGGCCAACTTGTCTGATCCCGTTTACAGGGGTATATATACAAATGGCTTTGAAGAAGGTGACAAATAATAGCTTGTAATCTAGATGGAAATTATAGTTTTACTCATAGAAGCATAAATCCTCAAATAATCGCCAAAATCCTGAGTTTTAAAAAATCTTCAGCCAAAACGGTTTCTTCTCCAAAAAATCCTGATTTAATCAGCCATCATTTTCAACGATGTTCAACAATTTTCAAGGGTTTAAATCGCTAGAAAATTGCCTCACCGACCCGTCTTGAAACCCTAACTATGTGAAATCACTATTTAATCGGGTTTTTTGTTGATTTTTAACATAGAACTGAGTGCTAGCTGCTGGGATGTGGTTCACTATCAAAGATTCGCTAGATTTCATCAGGTTATTGAGCAAATCACTGTTAGGCGAGCTTGAATGGATGTATATTTCTAATAGATGTTAAGAACATTAAAATAGAGACACATTCTTTGGTATGCTTCTATGTTTGATGTTAAGGACATTAACATGGAATGGTTACGGGATGTGTTGCTTTTTTCTCTATATTCCACACTACTGTCATTTGCCTTAGGCTCGTAGTAATGCTTTCCATGTATATAAATCCACAGACGCAATTTAGTGGAAATTAGTAGACAATATTGTACATACTATGCAAGGCTTCTATCTTATTTTTTTAACATATCTGAACCTTATAAGAGTACTTGCCGAAAGTAAATATAGAAAGCTAGACTAAAATGAAACAAAACTCTATTGGCTTGATATCAACCTAAAGAGGTTTGTTTTCTTTGAACTCTTGTGATCTTGACTATTCAAAAGAATTTTAACATTTCAATCGTCAACAATAATACCAAGGTGGTTGTTTAGATTATCAAGGTTAGGTTGGGACAAATTTCCTTTTTAAATGCTAACAAAGTGTGATAATTTGGAGCTTCAATTTGACACTGGCCATCAAGCTTTAATGACAAGCGGGTAGGGTAGTGACAATTGTATAATCAAGTGGGAAGCATAAGTATATACATAATACTATATAGACATTGTGGAATGAGAAGCAGAATGGTTCCTTTCAAAAAGATAAAAATCAGCTTGTAGTGCTGAAAAAAATGAACTGTAGCAGTATTTTATTTCAAAATGAAGGATTGTTTTGGTTATATTTAAATTTCCTATATATTCTGCAAGCTTTATGCTTTGTTAATTGGTGAAACTCATTGCTTAAATGCATGCCCTGCATTTGTTTGTGAAGTACATTCCATTTAGGATCGTCATATACATGGAGATTCAGAAGACCTGCAAGGAGACAATAGCAGTACATGAATGCTTTAGACATATATAGTGTAGCATTCCATGAATGTTAAATAGGCATCAAACAAACTAATACATGCCTTGAGAGAAGTCATGTCCTAGTCTTGTGGGCTTATCTTAATGCCTCCTGAAGCAAGCCTCATATATTTTCTCTTCAACGATCTAAATAGATTCCAGCAACAACTGTCCCATGAAAGGGAATGTTCCCCATGCTTTGATTTTCCATTGAAACTTGTACCTATAATCTCCCAAATTCTCAACTCAAAGTCCAATTTTTTTAACTCTTTCCTCCACTTATATGCAAAATCGAGGAAAATTTACTTGAATAATAATAGCTAAAATTGTGGCTCAAATAGTTGCTTTCTTCTTTTTGTTAATGATATAGCAGCTTCGGTAGCTCCTTCCAGCTCAGCTCTTTCGTGGAAACATAAATTGAATGATAGCCGTTGGCTATTCAATTTATATTTATTGTTTTGTATTATGGCCGACATAAAAGAATTCGAAATTCATTAGAAGATAGTTAATATTTATTTGAAGCCGACTATCATTAGAGGCCGACATGAAGGATTTTAAGAGAGGCGTCTCTCTCATTAACTTGTACATATACTCCTTGTTTCGTCCATTGTAATTACTCTAACCGAGTTTGGTCCTTCACTTCAATTCTGTCTGCTCAAGTGCGAATCTGATTAAGTGCAAATCTGATTAAGTGCCAATCTGTTCAAGTGCGAATCTGGTGGAGTTCGACTACATCATCATTAGTTCGATATTCACATAAGTTCTATAGTATCAAGTGCAAACTTATTATCAGGTGCGAATACAAGTTACAGGGCATCATAAGCAGCGCTAATATTGTATTCATTGCGAACTTAAACAGATCGAAGTCTATTCAGTTCAATCAGATCATCAAGGCAAACTTTACACAGTGTTGAGCTAGCACAGATTGAAGACAATCCGGTGTACAGATTGAAGACCATTCAACACAAAGCGAACACTGCCAGATCTGTGTTCAGTCATTGCCACGTGTGATTTACCAAGTTGCCATTTGTCATTCCATATTGCCAGGTGTTGTATATCGGTCTTGTGTTAGACCTCATTGTAATATGTAAAATTGCCTCTGTTACATCAAATATAAGAGAGATCTTTGTTGCTGGGTTTTTCTCCCTCAAGAGGAGGGTTTTTCCAGGGTATATGCTGTGTTATTTTGTCTGATTTTTGAATTACTTTCTGTGCATTTAATCTGTTCACATAAAATTTAACACTTTTGTACTAGCAGGTCTTTATTATCTAATGGAAAAATGTTTAACACTCCACTCCCTTTCCTTTTTTACAAATCTGCTAAAATAGTTGTCAATGAGAACATTTCAATATCATTTATGGTCTTTTGAGATTTAAGATTTTGTTTCAAAAGCATTTTCTATTACTCTATCTTGAGCTATTTGATTCAAAACCTATTAAGTTGAACTTTGCAATTGCTTCCTTTGTCATAATTTCCCTTTCACACACTTCATCTAGTTCTCTTTGACATTGTTCTAGAAATTGCAAGTACTGTTAAATCACAAATATGAACCAATTGATTCTGGTTTTGTAATTTATGATGTCTGCTTAGAGAGGAAAATTGTCTTTTTAATGACTTTCTTGAGCCTATGGATTTTGAGATCCTAGAGGCCAACTTGGATAGTCATGAGGTTGAATGATGTAGGAGAGGCCTTGAACCAGGAGCTTCATCATCAAGACGTGCAACCCTCTAGTATAGCTCTATTTGTAGTAGCAAGAGGCATTGGCTATGTTTGATTTTTTGGAACTTTGTACTTAGTTTATAGGTTGACTTTGTACAAACTATATTGTAATTGAAATTTTATCAACTGTAACCATCTAGTTATTATTTATGCACTATGAAGTATGCTTTGTGCAATGCAATGTAATCATAAATCAACTATATGAATATAAACAACAAAATCCTATTTTCTACAATTCATGGGTTAAACTCTCTATTTTATTTGCTCTCTATATCTCTATGCTATGTAAATGCCCTTGAACTTTAAAAAAAATAGTTTTTGTCTCTTTTTCTACAATTTTTTACTTTTTTAAAAAAAAAATCCTATTTTTCCCGATTTTTTCAAAATATCTTATACTTTTGGTTTGCCGGTTTTTTCCCCAAATGGTTTTTGTTGCTATAGTTTTACTCATACGTTAACTGGGTTTGGTGCTACTAATTGATGATTTGTAATTCAAATACTTTCTCATTCGTGATCTGTTTTTGGAGTATTCAAGTGGTTCATCATAATTCTCAGGAGTAATGGTTTTGGTATGAACTGCAATTGGATGTTCTTTTCAGTGATGGATAATTCTGTCAATATTGTTTATTTCTTGTTCCTAAAATTGTTCCCATTTTTGCACTATACCATTGTTCATGCTTACTGCTATCCAAAAAAAATCAGTTTGTGGGCTGTTTGAAAGTATTGTAAGTTCATTTTATGTATCTTGTTCATCACTCAAATTATGTGGTGATAACTTCTTTTTCCATTTTTGTGGTAGGAAGGACATTGGAGGCTTCAGGAGTTATGATTGGAGCCTTACAAAGATTGCAAGAAAGTCCATCTTGGGGTTTGCATATGCCTCTTGTTTGCCCTGATGGCGCTGTTGTCGCATATGCCTGGAAGCGTCAGCTTGCAGGTCAAGCTGCTGCATCAGCTGTAGATAGGACCAGGCACGTCTTTCTTCAACTACATTGGTTGATCATGTTGTGCTGCATCTTCCTCCAGGCGATTTTACGTATTTAGAAATGAACAAAGGGCTGAAAATTGACACTAAAATATTGATGGTTTAAAACACAAAACATAAATTAATGCCTGGTTAAACTCTTCTACTTTTAGGTCTCCTTTTTACTTTCATGGTTTTCTAGTCAGAATTCACTGTACCATTTATGATGCTGAAAAAGTGCCAATGCTTTTACAGATTAGCTCTTAAAGCTTTTACAGACCAGAAAAGACGTTTCTTTCCTCACCTTGAAGAACATACATTTGGGAATGATTCAGATGGTGAAATCCATTCTACGAAGAGGCCTTGCACTTCTCTACTGGGAATAAGTAATAGAAAACAAGATATAGTTAATGAATCAGATCAGCAAATGAGTCTTACTGATGTGCTAAAATGTCTCGAGGCTGATGCACCTGCCATGAAAATATCCATATATCAACGGTTGGAATGGTTCAAAAAAGCTTCTTCACTTGCATTAAAGGGCAATAGTTTTTTAGAGTTGAACAAGCAAGAACAGAGTCAACCATTAGCTAAACTAGCCTCACAAACAGGAGGGCAATCAACTTCAGTTTCAGTGCCCCTAGATCAGATATCGGTTTTGGATGTGTATGTTCCCTCAGTTTTCAGAGCTATCATATCGCTGACACCTGCAGGTTCTACCATTCCTGATGCTGTAGCTTTTTTCTCTCCAGATGAGGTAATTAATTTGAACCTTATTGTATAGTTTTAAAACTGTATTTTGAAAATTAAATGATTTTTTTCCTTTGTTAGCATGTAAAATATGAGGCCAATCTTGGTGAAGATGGGGTAAAAGTAAATATGGACAAGTAAATGGTCGGATGGTTATGCTTTTTGAAGGTTCTTTAATGTGTGTTGTATATTTCAATTGAGTACACTATTTTTCTTTATTAATTATCGTTTGAGGCTAATTTTTATAAACCTTACTTTATTTACACCCTAATTGAGATATATTTCAAATTATCAACCATTTTGTCAATTCCTTGGCTGTATGTTTTTATGCTATTTAAGAAAAGGTGTTTTTGCCGTGTATAATTTTCTGAGAACAGCCACATGCAAAGGATTACGGAGTAATATTTGGGAACACAGCAATTACTAAATTCTGAATTATTATAAGCTGCATCCTTTATAACCATCTCCTTATACTGTCATTATTATGCAGTACCATGTTATGTTTCAATTCAGTGTAAATGGCTTCTTTCTAAATGCATAATGAAAATAATTATAATTTTCCTTTTCTGATGCTTTCAGGGGCAGGGGACCCACTGAAGGCAGCCTAACCCTGTAACCTAGTTACACTAACACATACACAGCAATGGAAAATGGAAGCATTACTCTATTAATTCAGAACATGCTACATAAATGTAGAGGTGTCCCTCTTATAGAATGTCATGTCCCCAAAGTAGAACACTAAAGTATAAAAATAACTAAGCAATTGAAATGCAAATAAACAAATAAAATAAATAATAACAAAGTACATATTAAAAAATATAAATACAAGTATTAACAATTTAAATTACAATTATCATAATATAATATTGTAAATATTATAAAATATTTTTATAAAAACTAATATAAAATAAAATAAACATATATATATTAAATATAGAAATATAGTGCAATCCCATTAACCAGTGCTCATAACTAATACGCAGCTATTTCATGATTATGAAAGGCTGCAGTGATTCCTAGAGGTGTTGAGGGCAGCGATTAGGAAATATGGGGATAAAAAGGAGAAGCAAGGAATATATGCTGGTGGGCAGGGAATATATTTGTGAAAAGGAATAGATGGAAGTGCCTGAAAAAGCAGCGATCAGGTGTATAAAGTATATGAATTAGTTTAGAGCAGCAATTGATATAAAAAGGTTTGCTAAACAAATAGTCATGTGTTTATAGAGGTTGTGTCTATTAGAGATGCATCCTTTCATGGAAAATAAAGATATAAGATGTTTATGAATAGAGGAAGGAATGAGTATTAGGAAGGGAATAAATCAGGCAGAGAATAAGAACATCAGATTTCTATTCATAAGGAGAGATAGAGCAATATACAGATCTAAGGAGATATATACAGATCTAAAAGAGGCAGATGCAGATTTAAAAGAGATATAAAAGGAAGGGCTTACTTCTGATAAAAAGAGAAGATATCAAGAGGGGATATATGTGAATAGGGAGAGGTTTCAATGAGAAGTATATGAAGACAAAAGATAGATCCATAAGGGAAGTAAGTTTAATGTAATTACATATCCATAATACAAATATATAAGTTCATATAATGTGATAATTGGAAGATTGGAATCAATTGGATATATATATACACGATTATGCAATAATGATGCTTGCAGCAATTATTAATCCCTATTAGTCATTATTCACTTGAAACTACTCTATTGTTTCTCTTTAAGCAATATCTTCTGAATATTGAGAACAGATCGATGAGAGAAGAGAAAACATACAAACCAAGGAACATATCCGTCCGTACATCAGAAGAGATTGCTGTTACCAGATATTCCTATATATATAAACTTTTAGGTGTATTTTCTGCCAACTTTACACATGTATGCTTGTGACTTATAAGATGATAAGAGTGATTAGTATATAATTTCCTATGCTAGAATTAGAAATGTATTTGATTGTCTGAAATCCACTTGTGGGAAGTGCTTGGGGTGGAGTAGGTAAGTAAGGCTAGTAAGTAGCCATCCTAGAGTTGTCCGTAATGGCTCCTAGGATAGAGGGCACTTACCCAGAGAGCCGAGTAAACCGCTTACGACCTCCGCTCAATTCCACAAGATGGAAGTGTCTACCGGGAATTGAGACATTGATGGGGAAAGCAGGTACAAGTTGCCAAGGGGGAGGGCTGTGGTATACACCCTCTTAGGCTTGGTATATGGCTTCGGGCTGACCCATCATGTCCCTTCTCCCAAAATCTTAATATGTTTGCATTGTTGATAATCTATGAATGTGATGTAATTGTCTAACTCTCATAAGCAGATATATATATGTATTTGCATATATTGTTCATATGGTATTTGCAGGTTTCAAACCCAGGATTGCATTATTAAAAGAATATCTATTTGGAAAGATAAACCCTAACCTTAATTTGCTGCAACTTGTGATCAATAGGCAAATTCTAGGGCAAATCAGGAGAGGGACATTACATAGAAGCCTACACTACCCAACCAACCAGCATATCAGCCCACCTTAGAATAATCTCAAAACCAGTTAAATAATGGTTTTGACCATTCATAAATACCTGGCAGTTCCCATTGCATGACTTCTGCCCTTCTAAAATGAAACTTGGGTGTTACAATCAGGATTGTGGTGACTCTTGGCCTTCTCCTCATGAAAATAGCTGTTATTTGCCAAATGTCCTGGTTCTGCATAACTGAAACTCCCTTAAGCAGGATGCACCAACCAATCTGAATGGATATGCATTGCATGGATTCCATCAGATGAGGTACAATCAACCCACTGGATAGGCTTGCACTTGTGCAAGCAGGTCTGCTCAAGACATCTACTCAAAAAGTTTTCCTTGGAGTGAGCAGTCAATCAACTTCTGCTGAAGACTTGTGTGGAGAGTGAAACACAGTAAAAGTGTGTGGAAGCTAGAAATAATGTTGCTTGGCTACCAGTAACTATTGTGTGCCCCAGAGAATAATGTTCGTGCTTCTGCAGGCAACTGGGAACTAGTACACAACTGGCATGACCACAAAAATATTGCACAAATGGTTTTTGGCAGTCAGAAGAACGCATGAAGACTTCTGTGCTATAGGTAAGCATCTGAGATTGGTGCAATCCAATCTGCACAATCTGCAGGGCTCGTGCCATGGCACAAAGACCACTGTGTAACTGCATAGGTAGACCGTAGAGATACCAGCATTTGCATAATTTTGAGCTAGCACTAAACGCGCGGTTTGCACTAATCACGTGTGGAGTGTGTGCAGCTGCTATGATGAAATGCCCCCCCTTTATAATTTCTGTTGTTTTCTGATTTTTCTAGAACACACACCATTGGAACAGCAACTAAAACTTGTAATATAAATGCTGATTGCAACTACCAAGTTGGAAACTTCACAAAAAAACCTTAAATAACTTTAAATCACACTCAAGATCTGATTAGAAATCAATATGATGTCAGCAACAATACTGATTTTATTTAATTACGAGGTAGGAAAATTGATAATAGCACTGATATGCTAAATGGAAAATGGATTTTCAGAATTACCACTTTCTCATTTCAACTCACAAGTGAACAATGATGGATGATGTGCAATGTGGCCACTGGTATGGCACTCCAAATGATTTACTAATGCTCTCAAAGTTAGGTACAACACTATTGATGTCTGATATAAAATTCCGTTAACTGGCCGGCACCTTGTATAACTGATGTAACTCTTCATAGTGCTGAAACTACACCCTATATGACTGGTATAACATTCTGATGACTTGTACAGCACCTTATATGAATGATGTAACTTTCCAGAATGCTGGAACAACACCTTATATGATGATGCAACACTGAGGATGATTGTTGGTGTCTGGGAATGATGTAAACGGGTAACTATATAATTGATTTCAGGGCTGGGATTTGAAATGATAATTGAATGATATTCAATATTCGTTATTCGTTATAAAACAAGGAGAGGAATACTCCTTTAATAATAAAATACAAGACGATGTTTCTAAAAATAAACAGTTGTAAACTAAAGAGAACTAAAGCAATAAACAAAAAGTTACTAAAAACTAATTGAAGCAAACTAAGTTATTGAAAGCTAACTAACGACTATTTAACTACTAAGATGACCATTAAGTATTACAATAATACTTTAATACCCTCTCTTAATGGTCATTCTACTAACTACACCAAGTTTACCCCGAAGTTTTACAAATTTATCTAGAGTTAGGGACTTGGTGAGAATGTTTGTAGTTTGATCCTCAATTGGAACATACTGCAACAACATAGATCCATCTTCAACAAGCTGTCTGATGAAGTGACAATGAAGCTCAACATGTTTGGTTCGCTCGTGGAAGATTGGATTCTTGGCAAGCTTTAGCACCCCTTGGTTGTCACAAAACAAGGGTAAAGGCCCTACTTGAGACATCTGCATGTCAACAAGCATCCTTCGAAGCCGTACTGCTTCACATGTTGCCTTAATTGTTCCCCGATACTCTACTTCTGTCAAGGAAAGAGCTACTGCCTATTGCTTTTTGCTTGTCCATGTGATTGCACTTGTACCAAGACTGAAAACATACCAGAAGTGGACTTCCTGTCATCAACTGAACCTACCTAATCTGAATTTGTAAAACCAACCAGCCGAGGATCTTTGCATCTGTTGTACAAAATGCCAAAGTTAGGTGTCCCTTTCACATATCTCAACACACGCTTTGTTGCAACCCAATGTTTTTCCTTAGGGGCAATCATGAAACGAGAAATGTAGTTCATAGCAAAACTGAGATCAAGTCTGGTGGCAGTAAGATATATGAGGCTGCCCACTAGTTGCTTGAACGCAAACCATTGGTGAGTCTGATTTGGCTGAAACTTTCAGCCCCTTCTCCATGGGAGCAGATGAGATTTTGCAATTTGCCATCTTGAATTTCTCTAGCAAACTCTTGGCATACTTCGACTGAGAAATGAATATGCTGCCACTTGTTTGCCAGACTTCTGCATCAAGACAATAGTACAAGAGACCCTAGTCTGTCATATCAAATGCCTAACACAAATTCGACTTGATCTGTTCAAGCAAATGTAACCCACTGCCAAAATGATGATATCATCCACATAGATGACAAGAAGGATGATATCACTACCAGTGCTCTTGACATACAAATTTGCATCCGAGGGACTCCTTTGAAACTCTTGTGCAACCAAGTATTTGTCAATCTTTAGGTACCATGCCCTGGGTACTTGCTTTAGGCCATAAAGCACCTTCAACAATTTGCATACCTTGTGCTCTTTGCTTGCAACCTTGAAACCAGGAGGGTGCGTCATGTAGACCTCTTCCTCCAAATCTCCATCGAGGAAGGCACTCTTCACGTCTATCTAGTGGACCTTAAAGTCAAACTGTGCTGCCATGGCTAGGACAAGTCGGATGGTGCTCATCTTTGCTGTGGGAGCAAAGGTTTCCTCATAGTCAATGCCTTTTCTTTGCGAGAACCACTTAGCCACCAACCGAGCCTTGTATTTATCCAATGTTCCATCAAATTTGTATTTTCACCTTGTAGACCCATTTGCAGCCAATGGCTTTCTTCCCTGAAACAATTTTAGTTGGGAAAATTGCTTGTATTAACTAGGAGAACAGATTACAATATATAGAGGAAGTAAATAACTGTAGACATTAAAATGTCTAACTACCTCAACTACTAACTACTGTAGATATAATTGACCATTAAACAAAAGAAGAATATAATATTCAAACACCCTCCCTTAATGATCAATCGTCTAACTAGCCTACAAAAAACAATCTGCAGGTCTTTTGGTCACAAATTCTTCAGAACACTCTGTTGCTGCTGAGACCCTCTCTGGATCCACAAAATGTTAATGACCAATAGTACCAAAAAAAACTGTCTAGAAAAAAACAGAGAAGGCTACCCCTTCTTGAGAAAGCTCTACATCAAGAGACAAGAGCCAGCCACTGACTTTGCCACTTGAGAGGAGTCTGCCACCAACGCTTCCAGAATCTGCAGAACTGCTGACCATAAGTCATCACAAAACGTCCAACTTGACGTTGGGTAATAGAGCTGTCCCTCCCTGAAACCAAGGACACACCGAGAACAACTACCATGATTTTGAGGATAAATCGGCAAACCATTGAAACTTTTGCAGATGAGCATGACGCTCGAGAATAGACTGCAAGAAGCCAGTTGTGTAGATGTTCGCCCCAGCAACTCTAGGTGCGACCAAAAAATTGATTGCAACAAACCACGATTTTTGAGGAAAAAATCGCCAAACTCAAGATTACAAATCATTGTTTTTTCTGAAAAAATAGTAAAAACCAAATACAGGAGAGCCCTCCCGAACAACAGAAACCCCGACTAGGGTATATAGGAAAAAACTCTTAATTTTTGAGGAGAAAATTATAAACCCTCTTGGAATTTTTTAAGGGAAAAAATTATGAAAACCCATACAGATTTTTTTTGAAGGGAAAAAACTATTAAAACCCATATAGATTTATTTAAGGGGAAAAAATATTAAAACCCATAAAAATAATTTTTGCTGTTGAATCACTGACTGCCCTCCAACATAATGTTGTTCAAACTGGCCATCTTCACGCTTTTCGAGGCACAAAAAATGAGGTATTGAGAAGAGGCTGATGCACAAAACTTGAGGCACGAGTTTCAATACATTGAGGCAAGTTTAGGCATGAAATACAATGCAAATTCGTTGGCACAAAATTCAAGGCACGAAAAACGATGCACCTAGAAAAATCGGAGACCAACCTAGCTGAGATCTCGAAAAACCCACCAAGAATCTGCAATTGAAATTTTTTTTCGCCTTGAAACAGAGAGTCAAAACCCTAGACAAATTTTCTAGAACCCTAGGCGGCCATGAGAGCTTCAAAAAATTGCAGAAAAATATTGAAACCCTTCTAAAACTGCAACACAAAATTTGTAGAAGCCTTGGGTGACCACAATTTCCCAAAAAGAATGAAAATTGCGTCTCAAAATAGGGCTGAAATCGTGTTTTTATTCAAGAAAAAAACGTAGATAAAAAACGTCAAACACACGACACAGGAACTTTGCAAAGAGATGCGTGAAGGCATAAAACGTGCAAAGATGTTGCGCACACCAATTTTTCTTGCCCACGACCCCAAACAAACAGAAAATCCTTCATGCGAGAAGAGGAAAAATGCGTCTAGAAGGAAATACAAATTGCGCTAAGAGAACACGTGATTTCCAAGGGTTGCGCTGGCCAAAGCAGGTAAAAAGAGAACACGAAAACACGTTTCAAGAGGTCGCCATAGGAAATGCGGAGGTCGTGGCTAGAGGATAGGTGCAGAACACAAAAACGACGTGTGCCAGAAGCAAAAAAAATTGAGGGCAAAAACGCATTTCTGAGCTACAAAAATCTTCAGAATTGGTGTCGCGGGCTCAACCACAGTCGCAAGAAATACAAAGAGGTCGCGGGCAGAGAGAAAATCCATGTGAAAACGCGTGTCCAAAAAACCTGAGAACAAGCACAAAAAAATACATCCAAAAGAGAACACGAATCACAAGCAGAAGTTAATCTGCGCCCGGAAGAAAGTAAAACACTTTTGAAAAAAACGCAGGTTAAGATACACGATCTTCAAAAAACCAGAGGTTGTCACGACCTTTTCTTCTCCTAGCAGAGATGCGTCTAGTAGAGAGGTTTTAATCTTGGCAAAAATATTGAAGAAAATGCCGCACGAAAAACCTTCAACAAAATGCGGCTTGACGGGAAAAGAACATGCCGTAGGAAAAAAAACGGAGGTCGCGATTTTGCACAGAAAACCCTTCCGAATTACATCGAAAGCCCACGAAAAATTCAAACAAAGCATTATTAACGATTTTAGAAAGCCTCCAACGATTTTTTTTTTTTTTTTTATGTTTTTCTGGAAAAAATTTCCAGACAAGAAGAGGTTAGAATTTTTTTATTCTAAAAAATTCTCCAAATTCCGAAAAACCCCATTGGCTCTGATACCATGAAACAATTTTAGCTGGGAAAATTGCTTGTATTAACAAGGAGAACAAATTACAATATATAGAGGAAGTAAATAATTGTAGACATTAAAATGTCTAACTACCTCAACTACTAACTACTGTAGATATAATTGACCATTAAACAAAAGAAGAATATAATATTCTTACATTCCTTGGTGGAAGATCCGACAGAACCCAAGTGTTGTTCTTCAAAAGACTATGATGCTCAGAATCCATAGCCTTTTCCCATTTAGGTTTACCCTTCGCCTCTGAATAATCCTGGGGCTCATAAACACTTTGAAAGTTGGCCATAAGAGCAAAGTTCACCGTGTTATTCTTGCTCTTGCCTCTAGACGATCTACCCTTAACAAGCTCATCATCGTGAACATTACCAATGGGCTTCATCCACCACTTAGGAGGAGGAGGAGATGCATCTTCTTCCAAATCAGGATGATCATCATCATGACTTGGGTTGCCTGGAATGAAGTCATCTGGATGTTGATCTAGGTTATCTTGAGGGAAATCAACTCGAATGGCGTCATGCCTTGGAGATTCCACAATCTTAGAATCATCAAATTCCCTCCCTTCAGGTGGAGCCAATGGAAGCTTAACACCCAAATCCTTAGTCTTCAGAGGTTGATCCTTAGGACTCTTGATGGGAGAAGAGAGCAAAAAGGGCCCACCTTCCTCATCAAACACAACATCCTTGTTGAATGTCAAACGATTAGTGTCCACATCAATCAGCCGATAGGCCTTATGATTGTCACTGTATTCTATTAGCATCAACTTGTGGCTCTTGGAATCTAGCTTGGTCCTCCTCTTTGCATCTGGAATCTAAGCATACGTTGTCGAACCAAAAACCTTGAGATGACTGATTCTTGGTTTCCTCCTAGACCATGCTTCCTCTGGGGCCATCTTCTTGATGGCCTATGTGGGAGACCAGTTAAGAAGGTATATTGTAGTATACACTGCCTCAACCCAAAACTTCTTGGGAACATTTTTGTTCTCCAACATACAACATGCCATTTTTGTAATTGTATGGTTCCTCTGCTCAACAACTCCATTCTGTTGAGGGGTATAGGGTGTGGTAAGTTGACGCTTGATGCCGTGTTTAGCACAGAAGTCGGTGAATTGGTTTGAACAAAACTCACCCTCATTATCTGACCTAAGAGTTATGATTTGACATCTTGACTCTTTTTCAACTAATGTCTTAAACTTCTAAAATTCATTAAACACGTCTGACTTTGCCTTGAGGAAATACACCCACATTTTCCTACCGAAATCATCAACAAACAAGAGGAAATACTTGGCACCAATAATCGATGCAGTATTCGTTGGTCCACAAACATCCGCATGAACTAGCTGAAGGACCTTGGATGCTCTCCAAGACTTTCCATCTGAAAATGGAGTACGATGTTGCTTCCCTGCCTGACAAGCTCTGCAAACACCATGTGTTTGCTATTGAATCTCAGGTAAGCCTTCTACCAAATTCTCTCAAGCCAACTGAGAGAGGTAGGCAATGTTGAGATGCCCATACCGCTGATGCCAAAGAGCTGATAAATGAACTCTTTGCAACCATTGCATGCTCTTGAGAATTTCTAGTATCAACCAGTCGATACAAACCATGACCTTCAAGCCCCAACTGCTACAGTTTTCTTGGACTCCTTATCAACAATTCAACACTTATGTGAACTGAAGATGATGGCCAACTTCAGACAGTGTCGCATAATCTGACTCATCGAGAGCAAATAGAGCTCCATGCTCGGTACATAGTATACATTGAGCAATATTAAATTTCTCCCACCAGATGTGATCTGAACATTGCCCTTGCTGACAACTGTATACTCTTCGCCACCACCAAAGATGACGGAGTCGGAGCAAGCTATATACTCTGTGAACCAATCTCTTTTGTTTGTGAAATGTTGAGAGGCTCCAAAATCAATGTACCATGTAGGCGAGTTGACATGATCTACTGGTCTTTTGGCCATCAATGCATAAGAGGTAGACTCCTGCTCATAATGCATAGATGTCATCCCTCTCATTTTCCAAAAGCAAGAAAAACGAGGTAATTGGCTGACATAAACACCAAGGCAATCAGCTGGTCCCATGATTTTGTAAAAGATCATCAAACAAACAGAGGCTTAGAAACCTACGATTTTATTCAAAAATCGAGGAAAATAGGCACACGATTTTTGTTGTCAAAAAATTGCAGACTTTTCTCAGAAACCTTAGGTGGCAGAGATGTCAATTTTTTTTTTGGGAAAAAATCTGTCAAAAAATTCTTGCAGACCTGTCGAGTTGCAAAAACGAGTCAAAGAACAAGAATAAAACCCTAGGTCACAAAACACGATTTTTGCAAAAAAAATTGTCAAAGAGACCAGGCAAAAAAACTTGCGGCAGACCCACAAAATGTTAAAATAAAATCCGCCAAAAAAAAAAAGAAAACCTTGGTTGTGGCCGTCAAAACCCATGAAATGCAATAAGAAACCCCAATTTTAAAAAACCCTCATCGGAAAAAAACATGTGAGAGCCGTCGTGAGTTGTAGTTGCCCATAAACAGAGAAAAATAGCGTCAAAAAACAAAGGGTCGCGATTATTAGCAAACAATCCCACGAAGTTTCGTGCGATTTTCCCTTGCAGATCTGTTGCATAATGTAGACACAAAATATCACGCAATTTTCCCAGGAAAAGAATCTAAAAATCTCTAAAAAAAATCGTGTTTTTCAACACTTCAAAACACCTGCATTTTTTCAAAAGCCAACTTGCAAAAAAATCCAAACTAGCCCACGATTTCACATAGTGCACGGACTCAGAAACCCTTCTAAATCCGCCGCAAAGTTTCCAGCAATAGATTTGCAAAAGAAACCCTTGAAATTTCAGAGATGAAACCCTCAATTTTTCTTTTGAAAACCCTCACGATTTTCAGGAACAAACCCATGATTTTTTTTTTTAATTGAACAAAAAAACTTTGAAACAGTTTTCCAAATTTTTCTAGCAAACAATTGACCTTTGATTTTTATCAAAAAATCGAGCAAAAACATCTAAAAAATTTGCAAAAAAATTCTTAGGAAAACACAATTTTTATTAAAAAAATTCACCAAAAATGTGCCTACACTCTGATACCATGGAATGGTAATTGAATGATATTCAATATTCGTTATTCGTTATAAAACAAGGAGAGGAATACTCCTTTAATAATAAAATACAAGACAATGTTTCTAAAAAGAAATAGTTGTAAACTAAAGAGAACTAAAGCAATAAACAGAAAGTTACTAAAAACTAACTGAAGCAAACTAAGTTAACTGAAAGCTAACTAACGACTAACAACTAAGATGACCATTAAATATTACAATAATACTTTAATAGGATTTGTTGATTTTACTCCTCCATAGGAAGTGCTCAGCTAGGGTTGATTGGAAATGTCATAAACAATTCAGATCCAACACTTTTAAATGCACACTAACTCTTCAAAGTCCTGAAAAGCAATGTAGAAACCCTCAAATATGATGGGCAACATTGCAGTGACACTATAGCAGCAACATATAACCCTCCAAAGGATGAAATCTCAAACAAATCACTATAGCAACATTGTAGAAGCAACATACAAACTGGAAAAATGTCTTCAAATCCTCAACAAATCAGCACATTTGTGATCCTTGATTGAAATCACCCAAAGTGGGAAACAAGGGTTTTTGGCCTTGATCTCAAATGTGGAATCTAAGAGGGTGTTCATCCTCGCAAACACCAAATAAAGCAAAGGTTTTCGTCCTTGGATGACAAAGCTCACAATGAAAAATGCTAAAATGAAATTAAGATACCAAATAAGACTGAATGTCCTCTTTTTATACTTTTCCAATTTGGGCCGTTGATTAATTTTCCCTCCAATTAGTATTAAAAAAATACTTATTTTATTTTATTTTTAGTATTTAAACATATACTTTTATTTTTAATATTTAAAATACTTTTTATGTTAATGTTTTAAAAAGTGCCTTTTCATTTTAATAAAATTATTTTGATTACCCCTTAAACTAAAAATTGCCAAGCCCAACTCAAAATAATATTAAAATTCATTTCCCTTGTGTTAGTTTTAGGATCAAAAATTAGATAATCAGATATAGAACAATTTCAAATAATTTGACACAACATATACCCTGGGAAAACCCTCCAACTTGAGGGAGAAAAACCCAGCAACAATATATCTCTTATATATTGAATAATAGAAAGCAATTCGCTTTTACAATAAGGCCAAAGACAAGGCCGAATCAAACAGCACCACACTTGGTGAAATCTCAAACAATAATATCGAACTCCTTCAATAATATCGATCTCTATGAAGATAAATATTGAACTCAATATCGAACTCATTGCTGTAGATTAATTCGCACTTCTTGACAATGAATAGAATGGATGATGAAGTAAAGAACAACGCCTCCCTTATATACCAATCGAAGAGAGAGTCACCAATAATTGCGTCCCTTGGTAGAGGAAAGGTTGGCCTCCAATTTGAAAGGTTGTGTCTCACACAAAGGGTGGCGAATGAAGTCGGCCACATAAAATAAATATTATTTAATATTAAGTGAAGCGCCTCTTCACTAAAAGATGTCTCCAATAAATAAATAGCCGTTAGGCTATATTTAATTTATTGCCTTAAGGAAATCGCAGCTGGAAGTAGAGGCCTGCGGCTAAACATCAACGCTCCCTCTTAGCTAGGGAGGAATACTTCCAGATATCCAATGTCATGGAGTCTCTCAACATGGCACCCACAATGGCTACACCCATATGTGGAAAAGAGCTCATCATGGAGTCACTCAACGTGATATCATCCATCATGGCTACTCCCATGTATGGAAAAGAACATGTGCACAAGTGCCCATCACGGAGTCACTCAACGTGATGTCATCATCTCAACATGATGTCCACCATGGCTACTCCCAGAGGGTGGATAAACACAAGTACTAGGAAACCATCACAGAGTCTCTCAACGTGATGTTGTAATGCAGTCACTCAACATGACATCCACCATGGCTACTCCTAGAGGGTGGAAACAAGGGCTTTCACCTCAAATTTCTTTCTCACAGAGAAAGATGCATTAACAAGGACTTTCACCTCAAATTTCTCTAACACAAAGAAAGATGCATTAACAAGGGCTTTCGCCTCAAATTTCTCTAACACAGAGAAAGATGCATTAAATCAAATCACAGAAGATCACTGATGCTGAGTCTCCCTCTCAGCTAGGGCTTCATTCTCCACAACTCCAAGTTTGTCTCAAAAGTGCACAAACTTTACTCTGGAGAGAGGCTTGGTGAGAGCATCGGCCGTCTGCTCATCAGTGCATATGTATCTCAACTGGATAGCTTTCCTCAATACCATATCTCTGATATAATGGTATTTGATCTCAACATGTTTTGTTCTGTCATGAAAAACTGGATTGGCAGAAAGCTTCACACAGCTTTGATTATCACAATGAATAACAGTCGGCTCCAATGATTGACCAAACAATCCTGCAAGGAGCTTTCGAAGCCACACTGCTTCTCGAGCTGCTACACATGCTGCAATATACTCTGCTTCTACAGTGCTTAGTGCCATTGAAGACTGCTTCCCGCTACACCAAGAAATCATTGCAGACCCCAAACTAAAGCAACATCCAGAGGTGCTCTTCTGATCAGCGACACTCCCTGCCCAATCAGAATCAGAATATCCTTGCAACTTTAGGTCTACACTGGAAGAATATCTCAAGCCATATCCAACTGTGCCACACAAGTATCTCAAGATATGCTTAGCTGCAACTAGATGTATTTGCCTTGGTTCACACATGAATTGACTAAGTGCACTCACTGCATAGCAAATATCTAGTCTAGTATTGACTAGATACATCAACGATCCAATCATCTGCCTGTACATAGTGGGATCCACCAGATCTGAACTAGCTGCATACTCACTCAACTTCTTCAAATTGGTTTCCATTGGTGTAGACATGGATTTGCAATCCATCATACCAAATCTCTTCAAGATGTCTATAGTATACTTCCTTTGACTTAGAATGATCTCATTGGGTCTCTGCCACACTTCCAATCCTAGGAAGTAATGCATATATCCTAGATCCTTCATCTCAAATTTAGAAGCTAACTCCTTGCATTTGATAATGAGATATTCTGCTCCAGTAAGAAATAGATCATCAACATAAAGAACCAAGATTAATGCCTCACCATCAACTACCATGAAATAAAGATTTGAATCAACATCATTCTTGGAAAAGCCTAAGCTCATCAGGTATCCATCAATCCTCTCATACCAAGCACAAGGAGCCTGCTTAAGGCCATACAAAGCCTTCTTCAATTTACAAACATGAGACTCCTTCCCATGAATCTCAAAGCCATCAGGTTGCTCGATGTATACCTCTTCTTAAATCACGCCATTAAGGAATGCTGTCTTCACATCCATCTAATGTAACTTCCATCCTTTAGCTGCTGCAATAGCAATGATAGTCCTAATGGATGTATAATGAGCAACTGGAGCAAAGGTTTCTTCATAATCTATTCCCTCTTTCTAAGAGAAACCTCTAGCCACAAATCTAGCTTTGTACTTCTCAATGCTTCCATCAGCCGCATGTTTGATCTTGAAAAGCCATTTAGAAGATACAATAGATTTCCCTTCTGGTCTTGGTACAATATCCCAAACATCATTCTTGATGATAGATTGATATTCTTCAGCCATAACATCTCTCCATACTTGCTGACTTGAAGCTTCCTCAACACTGGAAGGCTTAGGTTCAATGATATGACTCATTAATGCAACATAGCTTGGAAACTGTTGAGGTCTTTTGCTTTCTCTGAATGTTCCTATGAGAGCTGCAAACTTTTCTGCCTCCTGCATTGTTTGCCTAGCCCATAGAGGTCTCTTTCAACCTATGACAATATCTCTTGGCCCATCAGTTGGTTCCAAAGGCTCAATTGGATCACCATCCTCTTTTGGTTCAGTAGAATCCCTCTGAATCTCAAGAGCATGATCACCGTCCATGTTCTGAGGAGTCTCCTGGTCTTCATTATCTATCTCCATGTATGAACCTTTAGATCTTTTGAATGCAACATCTTCTTCAAAAGTGACATCCCTGCTGATCTCTATCAGTTTCTGACCTGGAATGTAAATCCTATAGGCTTTTGAAGATTCATTGTAACCCACAAATATTCCTTTCTTGCCAGATGGTTCTAACTTGGTCCTCTTATCTTTAGGCACATGGATGTAAACAGGACAACCAAAGATTCTCAGATGACTAATTTCAGGTTTCACACCTGTGAATGCTTCTTCAGGAGTCATATTCTGCAAAATACGATGAGGGCATCGATTTTGAACATACATTGCAATTCTAGATGCTTCTACCCAAAGGAAGGTTTGCAAGTCTTGATCATGGATCATGGCTTTAGTTGCTTCAACAATGGATCTATTCTTCCTTTCTGCAACACCGTTCTCCTGTGGATTGTAAGGGACACAAAACTCCCTCTTAATCCCTGCCTTGATACAAAAGTTACGAAAGCTCCAGAGATGTATTCTCCTCCATTATCAAATCTTAGAACTTTGATCCTTTTCCTGGATAAATTCTCTACTTGAGCCTTGAACTCTTTGAATTTCTTAAGTACTTCGGATTCCTTAGCCTTTAAGAAATAAATCCAAGTCTTTCTAGAGTAGTCATCAAGGAAAATTACATAATACAAGAAACCACTCAAGGATGCAATAGACATTGGACCACACAAATCAGAATGAATAAGATCTAGAATGCATTTTGATCTACTTTCACTACTATGGAAAGGACTTTTAGTATTCTTACCCAATACGTGTCCTCGGCAAGTACCATCATGCTCCTGATTGAGTCTTGGAAGGCCAGTGACCATCTTCTCCATGGATGGGAGAGCTCTGAAATGAAGGTGAGCAAGTCTTCTATGCCAAAGCTCACTTGGACTAGTGGAATCATTCAACAATGCTTGCATTGGACGAATGGAAAGTCTATAAAGACTCTCTTGCCGAACACCAATTACTCGGGCTGTCTTGATGCTAGAGTTCTTCGGCCAAGCAAGAACTTTTCCTTCAGAAAATGCAACTTGATATCCTTTGTCCTCCAAGGCTGAAATTGATACAAGGTTCCTCTTGATACTTGGTACTAACAACACATCGCTCAAATGAAGAGAGATGCCGGAATCTAGGTGAAGAGAGGAGGCTCCAACACCTTTCACTGAATAGCATGCATCATCTCCAATTATTACTTGAATGTTGGTATCTCTCTCCACCAAATCTGAAAGATGTTCTCTAAATCCAGTAATGTGACGAGAGACGCCACTATCAATCAACCATGTGCTGCTATCGGTTGGAACATTGCTTGATAGGGCTGAGATAAATAGAAATCCACTTGAATTGTCTCTTGAATCCTTCTGAGGAGAGACCTCATCCACATCTGCGGTAGAAGCATGCTGCTTTGGTCTTGTTGCACAATCTTTTGCATAGTGACCAAACTTGTCACATCTGAAGCACTGTATATGGGAGAGATCCTTCTTCTTAGATTCAGGAGCACCATCTGATCTTCTATCTCTGTTCCTCTTGAAATTACCTTTCTTTCCTCCTCTTCCTTTCCTCTTCGATGTTTGAGCAGCAAGTACATGATTGTCTTCATTGTTAGAACTTCGTCCATTACCTCTTGCTCCCAATCTTGATTCCTCTTGAATACAATCTGCCCTAAGTCTATCAAACTTTGGTAGCTTCGATCTTCCACTAATACCTTGGATAAATGGCTCCCAAGATTGAGGAAGATCGTTAAGTGCCAACGTGACTAAATCTTTATCATCAACCATATTACCAATGGCACAAAGCTGATCTCTCAACTCAGTGATCTTCATGAAGAAGGAGATGACTGAATCTCCTTTTGCCATCTTGATGTGATGTAGCTGTTGCCTCAATGCAAGAGCTCGGCTGGTGTTATTAATCTCATACAATCCCTCCAAGGTCTTGAACATCTCTCTCACTGTTTTGAAGTTGGAGATAATAGGCACAAGGTGATCCTTCACATAATCAATCAATATCTTCTTGGCCTCTGTGCCATTCTTCTTCCATTGTGTCTTCTCATTCTCATCGAAAGGCTCGGGGACTTCGCTCTCCATGAACTCAATAATCTCATTTTCTTCCAATGCAATCAGAACTCTAAACTTCCAAGAGGTGAAGTTAGAGGCACCTTCGAGTCTATCTTCAACCTTGAGCCCGTTCTCCATTTTTGAAGATAGGATAGACACACTAAGATGAGAACAAGAGAGGAAGAGCACACGGCTTATAGAAATATGATCACGATCTTGCTTAAACCCGCTTTGATACCATGTTAGTTTTAGGATCAGAAATTAGATAAGCAGATATAGAACAATTTCAAACAATTTGACACAGCATATACCTTGGGAAAACCCTCCAACTTGAGGGAGAAAAACCCAGCAACAATATATCTCTTATATATTGAATAATAGAAAGCAATTCGCTTTTACAATAAGGCCAAAGACAAGGCCGAATCAAACAGCACCACACTTGGTGAAATCTCAAACAATAATATCAAACTCCTTCAATAATATCGATCTCTATGAAGATAAATATTGAACTCAATATCGAACTCGTTGTTGTAGATGAATTCACACTTCTTGACAATGAATAGAATGGATGATGAAGTAAAGAACAGTGCCTCCCTTATATACCAATCGAAGAGAGAGTCGCCAATAATCGTGTCTCTTGGTAGAGGAAAGGTCGGCCTCCAATTTGAAAGGTTGTGTTTCACACAAAGGGTGGCGAATGAAGTCGGCCACATAAAATAAATATTATTTAATATTAAGTGAAGCGCCTCTTCACTAAAAGATGTCTCCAATAAATAAATAGCCGTTAGGCTATATTTAATTTATTGCCTTAAGGAAATCGCGGCTGCAAGTAGAGGCCCGCTGCTAAACATCAACACCTTGCTTTTTCCTTTAGCCTACGGGAAATAGAAATAGGCTAGAGGTTTTCTTCGTGGCATTATTTCCGAAATAGGTCACAACATCATTAATTTACCATATTTGTGCAACAACATTCAGGCATGCATGGACTTGAATGAGTCCCTTCCTTTGAGAATCCACACCCTTTGTGCGGTAGCTCACAGAGAACATGGAAGTGAGTTGTGGTAGTGCACAAGGTTGCACAAACCTGTTCCTTTAGCTTGAAGTCCTTGTTCACATGATATTGATTCTGTGAATATTAAAACAATGCTTGCATTCAATATTATAGAAACTATCTGTGGCACAAAGGCTAGAAAGCTTGCCATAAACATTTTGAATCCACTAATTCCAGCCTTTGAGAAGACCAAAATAAAACCAAACAAATGAACAAAAATGAAGGAAATCTCTTTTGATGATACAAGATTGCCTAACCCTTGAGATGCTCTTGCATCATTTTTTTTGTTTGTATCAGTCTATGTGGAATGAGTTGTTCTATTTGTTACCTTCCCATGCTCTTGTTGGTTAGTTGACTATTCAAGGGAATTATACTACTCTAATGTCCAATTACTCTCTTAAGATGGCTCATCTCCAATTTCACCCTTTCCACTTGAATCTAGAATTTTCAAAGAATAAAACCAAGTTCCATTTAATTAAATTGTTTTTGAGTTCATAATTTGTTAAGAGTAAAACAAATTCTACTGCTTGTTTGTTGGTGTAGGCCATTCAACAATTATTCCTATGTAATGGCCAACCCCATTTTGAGTTTTGACTTGAGACTTTTGGTTCAATGTTTTCGGTTTGGTATATGTTCCAATGTATCAAATTCAATCATTCCATTTGCATGTGTTAAACAGTATGTAAACAATATGCATGTCACATTTGACAACCAGGTTTCATAACCTCATTTGAACTGTTACACTATAACAACTAGTTGCTGATAATGAATATAGTCTCAAGCAAACCAACTAAATGATAGACAGTACTGATTTTTGCTAGTACGGTACTCAGAAAACCACTTATACAATGTATCTTCCAGAGTCTTACAAACTGAGTTTAATAAAAATGAGAGATTCACATTATATTTCAGTCTGAGCAAGATTACAGAGGACTGATATGGTAATACGCGACTCAGAAAATGAACAGTTGGTTACAAAGACTTCATTAACTATCATGGGCTGTTAACAGCAAGCTTAAACAGACATTAAAGCGCAAGTCAGACCTGGAGTAAGCCATGCTAGGTCCACAAATGCAGTCGCAGCTCCTATATATCAGAATATGGTGCTCAGAAAAGGTATGCACCAGCTACAGCAGTTCACATGTCCTCCTTTAAACAGCTCGGAGCCTTCTTATATCTCACATGACCCTCAGCATGACTGGAAGCAAGTGATAACAGCAGCAAATAAACCCCTGTAGCTGCTCGTCCATCTTCCAATTGCTCCTACGCCACTCTCCATGACCTTTGCAAACTCCACGACCCAGCTAAGGGATTAAATGGTTAACAGTGCTGAAGATTTAGAGGTGCTCAGAGACCTCTAACCCAATGCCTATCATGGCTACGCCCAGCAGAAAGGAGTTCAATAAATCATTCCTGAATATGCAGATGTATGGCGCCTAACAATGTGCAGAAACACCTTAAATTTGGTCGCCAACTCTTCTCCACAAGCAATATGAATACGCAGACCAGGCTTAGAGGGATATCGCCAAAGCAAGTAGAAAGATATTTGCCCAAAACTCAAACCCTTGCAACAAACCAAAACTGAATACAAACACAAAATGCAATTACCGCCCAAGTAGAAGACCTGTTTGATCTCCTCCACAAATTAGCTAGGGTGGGTCTCTCACCACCAAAACCAGTGCTAAAGATGAGGGTTTCCGTCCTCAACCAGCTGCAACGATTAACTAGAAACAATCCAGCAGAGTCTCCTTAAGTTGTCAAATCCATCATAACCAAATGAGAGCCAAAAAGCAGATTAAATATAAGTGGAGGGAGAAATTAGGGCAACCTCCCATTTGAATCCTTTTCCCTCCAAGAAACTTTTAATATATTTGCTTTATACTTTAGAACATAATCAAATATTCTTCAAAGGGGCATCCTGCTCAAAAGGAAACTATTTTACCTTATTTAGTCTTCTAAAACAACGCTAAGTTATCTCATTAGGCGCCAAGGTACTTTTCGATGACCACCTACCCCCTCACTTAAGTCATAAAGTTATTTTATTAAAATAACTTAAGTGACTTATAAAAAGTGAATATTAAATAATTCAACCTTAGGCTCTTCAACGCCACCATAGAAATATCACTGCTGAGGACACTAAGAGTTTGAGACTAGTTTCCCAAAATAGACTTACTATAAATAGCAACTGCTAAAAATAGTAAGTGCTCACCAAATAACAAACTGGCCAAAACAGTAAAGCTCGGTGAACAACTCCAACATATTGCCCAAGCAGGAAACCCTACACTGCATTGCCACTCGGACCAGTTACTAAATATAGTACTTACTAAAAAATAGTGAGTCAGAACCACATAGGCCAAAGGAGGACATCGAAAATGGGGACATTACATCCTACCTTTTCTAGATCCATCTTCAATCCTTCACTAGAAATTACAAATCCCAAATACGCTAATTCTTTTTTCATGAAACAACACTTCTTAATTTTTATTGACATCATTTCTTTCCTCAATCTTTGCAATACCAATCTGATATGTTCTAGTTGTTCCTCCTAGTCTTACTAAAAATCAGAATGTCATCCAAGTAAACAATTACAAATTTACCCCAAAATCTTTTCAATATATCATTCATTAACCTCATAAATGTGCTTGGCACATTGGTCAACCCAAAAGGCATAACTAACCACTCATAAAGTTCTTCATTTGTTTTTTAAATTTTGTCTTACATACATCTCCCTCTCTAATTCTTAATTGATGATAGACACTCTTCAAATCAATCTTGGAAAAATACCTTGCTTCGCTCAAACAACCCGTTATGTCACCCATCCTTGGCAATGGGAACCTATACTTCATGGTGATACCTATAAACATTCTCCATTTGCCATCCTTCTTGGGTGCTACTATTGCAGGTAACACACATGGATTGAAACTTTCTTTGATCCATCCGTTCCTCAAACTCTTCATTTTCTGCTAATGTCGTCCTATGTGTTGCCTTATTTGGAAAACCAACCCTTGGGACCAGATACATATGGTGATGGATATTCCTCATTGGTGGTAACATCAGGCATATTGTTTGATATGATATCTTGGTATCTTTCCTATAGCTATGAAACTTCCTCCTACGGTGCCTCTTATGCATCTGCAATGCTGCCTACTATGCATGTGTTGTCATAAACCTTAGGAATTAATGCTAAGCACATATTCTCATGTCTCAAGCTATCCCAAAACTTTCTTCCATCTAGCAAACAAATATTGGGATTACTAAAAGCCTACCCTTATCTTTCTTTCAGTAGACTTTGCGTGTGCCTCATGCCATTCATTGTTAAATTGTAAGTATTTGCTCTTCCATCTTGTGTAGCACTTTTGTCATGTTACTATGGTCTTCTCAACAATAGATGGTGCACATCCATTGGCATTATACCACATAAAACTACATCATGGTAGGTGCCTATCTTAAATTTAACCCAACATTGTTCTTTCCCTAGTGCCTTGTGTTCTCTTTGCAATCAAGCAATCCTATAGGGTTTCGGATGTTCTAGCCTTTCTAATTTCAACTTGTCAACCATCTAGTCAAATACTAAATTTTCTATGCTACCACTATCTATGACAACCTTACAACAATTATCTCCAAATTTGCATATTGTTTGGAACAAACTTTTCCTCTATATTGGTTCTTATCATAGTCACTCTTCAATAGAGTTCTTCTTGTGGCAAGGGACTGCTAGAATAGTTGAAAATATCTACTTTAATTTTCTTACCAATGCGTGATATAGCCTTTAACATTCTTTCTTTCCTGTCTTCCTCTTCAGTTTCACTTTCTTGATAGGGCTGGCTTCTTGTTCTTCATCACTTTCATCATTTCTAGGGTTAGGATTTCTTCTACAATCCTCAAAAGCATCCATCTAGATCTTCATAGCTTTCACCATCTCAAGCACCTCTTCCATTCTCCTAGCAACATTAACAATACCATGTCCTCTCTATGGCAACATCTAGTCAAATACTAAATTTTCTATGCTACCACTATCTATGACAACCTTACAACAATTATCTCCAAATTTGCATATTGTTTGGAACAAACTTTTCCTCTATATTGGTTCTTATCATAGTCACTCTTCAATAGAGTTCTTCTTGTGGCAAGGGACTGCTAGAATAGTTGAAAATATCTACTTTAATTTTCTTACCAATGCGTGATATAGCCTTTAACATTCTTTCTTTCCTGTCTTCCTCTTCAGTTTCACTTTCTTGAGAGGGCTGGCTTCTTGTTCTTCATCACTTTCATCATTTCTAGGGTTAGGATTTCTTCTACAATCCTCAAAAGCATCCATCTAGATCTTCATAGCTTTCACCATCTCAAGCACCTCTTCCATTCTCCTAGCAACATTAACAATACCATGTCCTCTCTATGGCAACATCTTGGGTTTGGTGTAAACTGATTTAGTTAGACAGTTTGTCCACAATTACTATTGCAAATTGCCTCATAGTAGATGCTTTGCTTACAAGCTTCTTGTGGGCTGCCTTAGTTCGGCGATCTGTTGGCAACCAATACCTTCCTACTGGAGATACCATAGTTGAAAAACTCTTCGAGTAATCGACGAGTTTTAAAAAACTCTCGAGTTTTTTTTGACTGTAGGTTTTTCCCGCATTTACTCTCCAAAATTGCTGGCCAGATAAAGGAGAAAAACTTGCTGAGTTTTTGGCGAGTCTGCAAAAAAATCTCGCCCGTCTAAACAAAAGGTCTCCCGCGGCCTCTAAAGAGACATTTTTCATTTCATTTGATTTTATAGGTACTCTCCAAATCCAAGTTTCCAAGTTTGCCTACAAGTCTTCATCTCTAATATTGTCTAGTTCTACCTCCCCCTAGTTTTCACTAGACATGAGAAGAGGAAGATGTAAATTTGTAAAATATATTAATGTAGTATTTACTTTCAGTTTTACAAAAGCAATTTTCTATTTTCATTTTGTTTTAGACTATCAGTATTAGTGCATTCCACATGAGGATGCCATTTGGTACCCAATTTGCTTTCAAATCAATCAAATACAACTAGACTCAAATTGTTTCTTCTCTGTACTCATTTATTGACTCATTGGATGCATCTTATCATTGAATTTTGCAAAAAAAAAAACGTTTTTAATGAAATTTAAGCAATTTTTTAAGTTGCCGAGATTTTGCCGAGTTGTGTTTTTTGTGCTTGGCGAGTTTTTCAACTATGGGAGATACCTTATTTAATTCCTTCAAAGTACAAACAAAACACTAATCTTTTGATGTGCACCACCTCAACTTTGATGGTCTGTACACAACACACTTGTTTCTCTTAGTA
Source organism: Sequoia sempervirens (assembly GCA_007258455.2). NCBI lineage: Eukaryota > Viridiplantae > Streptophyta > Pinopsida > Cupressales > Cupressaceae > Sequoia > Sequoia sempervirens. The sequence continues at coordinate 322,962,766 of VDFB02000003.1, read as the reverse complement.
TGCTTTATTTACGAATCTCACATCATGACTCGTGAATCTTGTGCTAGGTCAACATTGAATTTGACATGGGGATCTTCCAACCACTCTCCAGGCGTGTTATCCTTCCTCATCAAACTCATTTTATAAAACCACATAGATCAACCGTTCTTTGATACCATCTAATGTAGTCATGGCTGAGGGTCCAATGGAGGTTTATCCAACCATGTAGCCAAACAAACAAACTCACAACAACTCAGTGGAACAATAAGCAAAATATTCCTATTTCATTATAGTCACAAGTACAACAACATTACAATTTGCCACAGTGGGCTCCCAACATGCTATGCCTCAAGAAAATTACATAATTCAAAAGATATTGCAATACAAAACCATGCTCCACTTGCTTCTTCTTTCTTTTCTGATTTCTAATGATCTCCAAGAGTGTTCTTATATCAGCTTTCAATCATAAGAGTGATCTTAGTCAGCCACAAGTTGCTGCAAAGTTCATAGCCTTATGAAACATAGAGGTGCATCTTTTGGGATGAATGTAACAATGCTGGATCAATGGATTTTGGTGTGCTCCATACCATAAAGTCTCTAGTGCCTAATGTACCTTATAATGCATTCCTTAGTTGTTTGCTTTGAGAAGTTGGCGCAAACCTCAAATAATGAATCTGGATGTCAATCTGCTATTCTGTTGTACTTGGTGAATGGTTGAAAATTCGTATATGCCTCTGTGGTGATCAGAATCTCTTGAGGTTTAGATATGTTGTTGAAGCATCCTAGATGAGCACAAGTTTCCAATCGCAAGGTGAAATACATAGTTGTAGAGAAATGTGGTAAGAACATCTGTGACTGTTAGATGAGAAAGAAACATGCAAACAAAACAAACAAATAAAGGAAATATTTTTGGTTGCATACAAGAGTGCTTTTACACTTTGGGATGCTCTTGCATTAGGCCTATTGTGCCTTTTATCACCCTGCCCATGATAACTTTTCTAGGGTTCATTTTAGGTTTTTTAATCATAATTTAATTTATAGTAACCTAGACAAGAATAATGCCAACGACAATATGGTTTAATGATCAAATGACTATTCATCCTCTAATTGCCATATGCACTAGAGTGTGCCTTGTTGAAAGAATACCCATTTGGCTCACAAGTCATAGTCCATTTGACCTGAGATAATGTTAGATCAACTCTTAGCAAAATTTCGACTAGTCACTCCTTCCTTGATTAGTCAATTTTCGGTATATATAACGCTAACTAGTTAATTCAAGCAGTGCTTTTACACAGTAGCTTTACAATTTCAGTCAGGTTGCTTTATTCCTTGATTGTATTGATGTAAATGATTAATGGGAGTGATGTTTAATTAGAACATTAAATACAGATTGGTGGTAATTTATTCTCCTTCAGTTTTTGTTAGCTAGAAAGTATTTTTAGAGCTATCTAATCTTTTGAAACATTTTGTCAAGGTTGGAAGCTATATGCATGCAAGAGGAGTGTCAATCCATAATATTTACCAACAAATGTCGGTATGTAAATTACATATTTGTTTACTGGATTTTGGAAGAATTCTTCGCTTCACTCTATTTTATTTTATGGCGAAGTACTCATATTGTAGGTTTTTTTGTTTCTTTTAAATGTCTACCATGTTTGGTTCTTTTATATGGATGCAGAAATATGGAGACAAGGTTTTGCAATATTTTGTTCGTGTTCGCCCACAATCATCTTTGGATCTTCTTTTGGTAATCAATTTGCATTATTCTTTACATTCTATAAGATGAAAAATCCTAATAGATTTAAATGACCTAGGGTAATTTCAAGTGTTTAACAGTTTTCCTTTATTTTACTAGTGTTCTTTGGGAATGGTCCCTATCGTTGAAGCATGTGTTTGGTATGTTTTGGGGATGGGGTGTTCTTCACCTCTGCACTCCCCCTCCCACCTCCAAGTTTGCCCTTCCCCTACTCCTTTTTGAATGTGAGATGACCCCTAGTATTTTTAACAATGGGGATGCCTTGGCTTCCTTGGGACTTTTAAGGCATTGCACACCCCAAGACTACAACATTTGAATAAATCAATTGGATGGCATGGTGAACATACCCTCTAAAGTGATTCTCCACAGGAAAATTCATCACCAAATTTGTAGTGGTTGTTGTGGAGGCAGGCTTATCTCTTTTCTAACACATAGTATGTTACTGGTATGCAGTTTGTGTTTGGTTGTAGGGTTCAAACATGTGGTAAAATATGTAGTGGTATCTATTGGCATTGTTCTTGAGAGTGCTAAGGGCAGCAACAATGTGGTGCTCCACCATGTGGTTAAAGAAGTCGCACGCACCTGCCTTTTATCATTATCGGTAGTGTTTCTCCTTTTTTGCTATTGAGTGGTGGTAGAGGATTTTTGCTTCCTTGACAAACCTCTGTGGCTCACTGCACATGTATCCTCTTTGGTTCCTTGCATGGGTGCCACCATTGTATTGCACTCATGGCACTAGTATCTTTGCCTACTCCTTCAAATGGCATTCTTTCTTCACCATTTTCTTTAATTGCAAAAAATAGTGTTTGTTCCATTTTCTTTTTTCTCCACTGAAATCTACTCGCTTGTTTTCTTGTTTGCTATTTTGTCTCCAATTAGGCTTCCCAAAATAAGACATGTTGGATTCCTTTTTTTGTGGCTTCAATGTTATAAAATGCACTATCACAAGGACACTCCTCCGTTAAAAAATGCATTTCCGAAGATGGGGATGTCCTTGAGACTGCAAGAATCCAAGGAAAAATCCCTCCGTTGTACCCCCACTACCATCACCAGGCAAGAGATGTCTCCCTCATAGGGGACAGTTTTGGGGCATCCCTAGGACCCCAAGTTCCCTCAAGAAACTTAGCCATGTCCATTGAATGTCCAAGAAACTTGCAGCCATCCCACCTATTTGGCATTTGAAAAAGTAATTTAATAAAAGAAGATTTTTTTTTAATGAAATTTGGACCACTACCCTAATCCTAACAGTCAAATGGCCCTCACCTACATCATTTGGACCTGTTAGATTCTGTAGCTTCATTGTTAGTTCATTGTTGTAGCTTCATTGTTAACACTCAAAAAAGCTATAAAAACTGCATAGCCTTCATCATTTGGACCTGTTAGATTCTGTAGCTTCATTGTTAGTTCTCTAAAGAATGAAGATCTGGTTAGAAACATTGAAAAAGTGAGGACTTAGTGTTGGAGAAAACATAATGATAAAGTAATAAAAATGGCATGCAACATGAAGGTTTTTGTTGTCTCAAAGGTTTTAATTTGGGCTTGGTTGTGTTCCCCTAGACCTCGTGAGAGGCGCTACCCCTTGACCTCCTTGACCCCACTGGGGCATTGCCCCCAGACCTCTGTGAGGGGTGCTGCTCCTTGACCTCATTGGAGGCTCCACGTCCAGACCAATGTCCCTTGCTGCTCTTGGCCATCCCCAGATCAAGGTCTTTGGTACCTCCATCCCCAAAACCTGTCCCCCCATCTCTCCATTCTAAAACTGTGTAGAAGTATGATAAAATTTTAGGCCTCACTTTTCCATATATTGAACAAATACTATTTTCTTAACTTTGCTGTCATCTAGCCTTTCCATATATTAAAACTAATTCATTGATGATGATTCCCTTTTCTATCAAATGCTGTAATTCAAAAATTATAATTGAACACATTGTTTTACAGTGCAACATTTTAACCGATCTTCATAATGTACTATTCTAGGCCAATAGAGCCATTTACTGTGCTACTTCTTACTATACTATTATATGTTGAGTTTATCATGGGAGCCATTTTTTCAACTTTTTTATGGTAAGCTAGATCTCCTGGAACTTTCTGAAACATGTTCTGCCAGTTTCTATACTCTATTTCAGAGTTTGATAGAGGTGTATGGCACACTAATTTACAAGGTTATTGATCACATATGGAAGAGTTAGAAGCCATTGTATGATGAGATTGTTTTGAAGGTTGAGAATTTTTTTTGGAATACGCATTTTGGTGCAAGCTGAAATTTATTTGTAAGGCTGGATGCACTGATTGTGAGATGTCATCCCTGGGGGTCCGAATGATGTCCCCAGCATCCTGGGGACCCAGGGACTTGGAGGGGACATCTTTTTTTTTGGTCCATAAAAATTAGAAGATATAATTTTCCGAGGAAAACAAAGCCAAAAACGCCTAAATCACTAAAAGTGGAATATTGTAATTGCGAGTTTATCACATTGTATCTGCTTTAAAAATTTCAGCTTCATTTAATTTTTTAAAGTTTTTAGTAACTGCCCCCCTTCCATCCCCGAATTTTTGGATTTTTTTTGTTATCTCTGTAATAGTGCCCCCATGTCGTCTCCTGGAAACTCAGAAACACTGATTACAATTACAATTTCTCCTGGGAATGTATGAGACTATGTATTCAGTGTGAGTGGACTAAACAATTGATGGATGGGATATAAATATTTCTAGCATAATCAGGAAGAGATCTGCTATAGGTGGGTTTGCATCAATACAACTCTACAGGAAACCCAAAGAGGGGTAGTAAATGCAGAGGTGGCAAACAGCTTCATTCATTATTTGAAGAAGATACTTGGATGCACAGAGAATTGAAATGCTATTCGTGTGTTCTTTGTTTCATTCGTCTTTGGGTGATGCCAGTTTTCATCTTTAGAAGGAAAGGTAAAGATGATCATAAGGGTTTCCTAGATATTGACTGATGGTCATGGAGAAATTCCACTCATCTGGAGGGGCCTTAAAAGTAGTGTGATGGTCTCTGAATTTGATTGTTGACGATGATCTTCTAAATATGCAAACATCTATTAAATATAAATATGATGAATTATAATTGAACTTACAACACAAAAGATGTATGGTGGGTACTCGTACCACAATATTCTAGAGAGCCAAATCAAAGATGATACTTCTTATGCAAGGAATCGTTTTGGGATATCTCCCACATTAAGAGCTGTAGTGGGAGCCAAACCAATTTTCAATATCTTATAGGGTATCTTTACAATATCATATAACCTATCTTCTAATAACATTAGGGTAAGTGGAAACAGTTAACCCATGTAACTAATGAATGTGGCATTTCATTTACATGACGTTGACATAGTGCATCAAAATTGTAAAAGGATTTCAACTGCTTGGGTTTCAATTAGGAAGAGCTCAACAAAAACCTTATAAACCAAAAAATGATATTTGTAAATAGCTAAAGTTACTGAATCGGCAGCTTTACTCGTTGATTCCAGGTACAGGACGTACTGGAATCAGATACAGCTCAGAAACCTTGTGGAATCGGACAGTGTTCTGCATTTTGATACCTGAAATATTAAAAAAAAAAAATTGCCAATTTCCGACTCCACGTGGCGTTTCCAAAATGATTCTGGTGCGATTTCTGTTTATTTTGTTTGCATTTTTGTTCCTCCTTTCTGGCGCGACGGGTTGCAGAAGAGGCGTTGCAGAGCAGACGCATTGCAAAAAAAGATGGGTTGCGGACGGGTTGCTGAAAATCTCGACTTCCAGGGTTTTGTTTCTTTTTTTTAAAGTTTGGGTTTCATTTTTTTTAGTTTTCAATGTCTGAAATTAAAACACGTTGGCTATTTATTTTAATATTGTTTATTAATAATATAATTATCGTTATGCATATAATATTTTATAATTTAACTTTTATTTAATTTGTTCCATAATTATTAATTTATTTATTATCAATAAACATTTATTAATTATTATTAATATAATTGCTATAATGTTTATTATTTATTATAAACACTTACAATTTTACATTTATAATTAAATAATAAATTAATTTTAGTTTTTAATTATATTATAAAATTTTAAAATAATAAATAATAAATATAAATCAGATTATTATATTGTAATTTGTATATATTATATAATTCTTGTTTTTACTATAGTCTGCAAATATGTATATATCTATGATTTTTATATTTTTTTGTATGGACATACCCAAATGTATCCAAATCCCCCCCCTCCCCCCTCTCCACCCAAAAAAAAAAATTGCTGTATCGGCATACTGTACCCACGTACCTGTACGCGATTTGGTAACTTAGGTAAATAGAGAGAGAAGTAACTGATTTTTTTCTTTTTCATATCAAATATAATGCATATAGATAAATATAAACAGAATACTTAAAAACATACCAATCACAAATAAAAGCATAAGTTGAAAAGAAAAACTATTGTACTCAGAGGGTTTTTGTAAATATTTAAGGGCAGGCCATAGAATAGTAGAGTGCCATTGTGGATCACAGCCTTTTATTTGGCAGCCATGTGTTTTTAAATGTAAATCCTCATTAGCATATAAATAAAAAAAAAATCTCACTAGGGGTAAAAGTTGACTCTTTTAAATAAATCCATTTAAAGTAAAACTTAAAAAAATTAGTTGAAAATTTCTAACCCAAAATCCAAACTAAAAACTTTCGATGTGCTTGCGTTTTGTGCTTTCTGCCTCCTAGTGCAAAAATGAGTAAAGAAGGGCAAGTTGATTTATAAAAAGTTTAGAATCACTTTTAAAAAAAGCCTGGAAACTGATTAATTTTTGTGATGGATAATGATTACTTGCCATCAAGCACAAGCTTTTTTGCAAGTAACGATGCTATGTAACTAACCAAGGTTTATGCATGCTATTAGTTGGCTGTTGCATAGCTTCATTTCATCATCTGCCCACGTAGGGTTTGAGTATGATCCATTCCTTCACAATTTAGTGGAAGATGATGTAGAAGATGATCTCAATAGTGAACAAGATTAAGATTCACAATACTAGATGCATAGCTTCATTCCCTCGTTTTTCTTAGACAAATGTTCTTGGGTTCTTTTATGGGGCTCCAGCCCTAGAACTATTACATAACTAGACTAAATAGCAAAACTAAAATCTTGCACAAATAACCCACAGGAGGGTGTTGCAGGCAACAGTTAAAATGCTAAAAACAAATCTAACTATAGAAACCAAGACAAGAACGAACTACAAAAGGTGTTAAATGAATCACCATTTAGCCAGAGAGCTGTACCAAAAAACCACCACCAGCAAGCATAAAAAGAAAGAAAGAATTCATAGGAGTTGTGAAACTCCCTAATGGGCAGCTCCAGAACTGGAAGGAGCAGTTTTCCATTTATCATATGCCCTGTTGTAAATACTATTGCCAGAGATGGAAGACCAATTTTTTGCTTCATTGGGTGCAGCTTTCCCTCCACGTTATCCACTGAGCTCGTTAGCATTTCCTTCAAATTGCCTCTCACTTCTTCTAACTGAACAGTCACCACCAATTTTGCTTTAAATTCAGCCAAAATTGTTGCCTGTGAATGCAATGACCCATTATCTTCAAGACCATCATTGCCCAGAATACATTTAATTACCTTCAACATTCTGAGTGAGAGCCATTAAACATTCTCTTTGATCTGTGATCTGACACACTACCCTTGCAGAGGGTACTTGGAGGACCAGAATTTATATCTACCATGATATAAAGGCCTAACACCAACCACATACCCTACATCAGCTCCACCAACGACCCTGCAAATGGCAGCAGAATATGCCAAGACACCAAAAGACCAACTAGAGAATGCCGATTCACAGGGCACAACATACTACAATAAACGAGGAACACATGAAACACATAAATAAGATGTTCTGCAGTCTATCCCAGCAATTTTATGCACGTACCACCATCATTACCCATGAGACCTTCAGACCGTTAGCTCAAAAGCTTGTGGTTTAAAAATTTCAAATTTACAGATTGAAGAGAAAAAACCACCCTATGAAGATCAGTCATCCTCAATCAACTTGACAAGACCATACTAATCAGACAAATAGCTACTCTCCATAGTAGAGTAATTTGAGAGATCTATCCCCATATTGGCCAGAAGGTGTGCAATTTTATTCTGTTTTCTATAACAATGGGCAAAGGAGACTAAAACAAAACGATTTTTCTGGCTTATGACTTCATCCATAATGGAGCAAAACTTCCAATTTGGGCAATTGGCTTTTCTCAAGGTGTTGATTACAATCAAAGACTCCCTCTCTACTGTTCTATTGCTCTCCATCCCCTCAATTTTATACTATACATGAACTTAAGATTTTGTATCAATGGAGAATAAGAATATAGTTGAAATTCAGTTCTGAAACTTTCAAGGTGTGTTGTTGTGACTAATTACAATAATCAAACAGTGGTTATTTATGAAAGCTGCAGGTTGAATTTTACAAACTTACAATGATGTCTAAGATTTAGGTGTATTTTTTTCGTATAGTTTCAATGAAATTGGATGCATTTTTTCCTTTTATCTTCGATGAAATTTAGATGCATTTAAAAAATATTCAATGTCTTTTTAGATGATCCATACACGTGTGCATGTGGATGCAGATGGGCATATATGTGCATACTTTAATTTTTTTTCTTTTCAGAATAACACTTTTCTGAACAGCCAAATTTGTGGTGATCTGCATGGAGTGCTGTGTATCTCTGCAACCCTTACGCCCATGTAAAACCTGTTCTTGCTTCAAGTACTTTCCTTGGGTGGTAATGGAATGATGCCTGCTATTTGGTTGGTGTTAGGATTTACATGGAACAGTTTAACTTTTGTGATATTTGTGGAGAAGTTTGTAGATCTGAGATTATAGAGATTAATTGGAACCAGCTTAAAGAGGTTGACTGCATATTTTTCTTTTTATGTTCTGTCTACTGATTTTTGCAGAAACTATTTGCAGTTTATTATTTGTTGCCAAGATTGACCCATTGCTGACGGTACTCTTGAAGCATAGTCTAAAAATTAATTTGATATAGTTTAGTGAGAGGCATTTCTACATTGTTTTGCATGTAATTGCCATTGATTTGGAAATTACTATCTTGCCATAAATTTTCTATCCATCTGCTACGTTTCATGTTTTCTACACCTTGTTATTGCAATTTCTTTCCCTTCCTACATGTAAATGATTTAAAAGTGCAAAACTGTGGTACATTGGGTGAATGGTCTTTTACTTCCCTTGTAGTTTTGTGAAACAGGGATAGCATTAGTTGTCGCCTTGTGGGTTCAAGATTATGCATCTAAAGCCACATATTCTGATTTGTGAAGTTATATCCGTATTCTTGTTCAGAATGTGCAAAAGACAAGGCAAAAATTGGAAAATGCTTCATCTTCAGCAAATTTTCTCTACTATTTCATCCCTCACAGAATCACCCTCTTCTAACAGAAATTGAAATATCCAACCATCCGTTCAGTCTATGTCTACCCCACATTCAATCCCATTGTATGTCAGCCACTCAACCAGCAAAGTTTCAGCATCTGACATTCACGTCATTACATCCATCCTTCACAACAATGACGGACTTCTATTTATACTGATTCTGGCAAGTCTGGCCACTATTTCTCATTCTCTACAGGCCAGCGGCCTTGGGGTATAACACCATGGTCAATTTCTCAGAACTACTCAGGGATCGAATCCTTATGCTAAAGAACTAATCTTCTGTTTAAACTTTAGATTACTAAGCAGCATGCAAATCCTTAATCATAGCATGACTCTGTGTTTCACATGATTCACTGAAAAACAAGACCAATTTATTTTCTTCAAAAGTCTGCATATAGGAAACAATGATTGATTAAATACACTGAATGATCTAATGGAAAGATTGAGTGGTCCTGTGACAGAAGAAAGGTAGAGCTGAATCTTTCTGCCCTAGATTTAAAAAACCTCAATTTCCTGTAAGTTTGAGAGCTTCCTAAATACACTCAACCTGAATCCTACCACTCAGCAAGGACCATTCAAGGCTGCTAAGCAGACCTGAAGTATGGGGCCGATGATCCTCACAAAGCAAACGGGCTGATCACTGACAATGATTTTTCCTATGACGATCCAGATTGCATGGCCAAACCTGAACCAGGACTATAATTGACAATTCCACTGTTACTATCATTTGAATTGAACTCAGAGTCACTTTTTGCTTTCTGTAATGTATCTATTACTTTTGCACTTTTTGTCCGAGGACTTTTTGTAATGTGATGTAGCAACGAGTCTGATCTGCTCTTATTGTATCTACTCTTTTATTTATACAAATCTCCTTTTGCTGATAAAAATAATGAAAAACAAAATGCATGGTATGATTTTGATATTAATACTGCTCAGATGAGCAAGGGTTTTCAACATTTTACTGATTTGTGGCCCTGGGGTTAAATGGATCTATATTTACAGCGCTGGTTACATACATATCAATCACTATTTACAAAACCTTGCAGGTAAGTTTGTGTAAGAATTATTCATTTTGTAGTTAATTATTTTCAACAAAAAACAAGGAAAGTTGAACTGTGATGCTTTAATGTTATGCAACTGCAGTAAATGTGAGCGAATTTTAGCAATGGATCAAGTTTCAGCTTTATTGTTGCCACCTGTGATTCGTCCATATCAAGATTTGCTTCTACACAAGAGTCCTTCAAGTGTGTTGACTACAAATGCTAAAGATTCCAGTACAGATTTAGAAAAGGCATTCCATATGGGCTGTTTAGCAGAAGAGGAGTATATCTTGCAAACTTAACAAGTTAAGAACTAAATGTAGATTCTCTGAGATAAAAGCAGCAAGGCTTTTTATCCATATTGTTCTATCCATATGGTAAATGATCAGTGGAGGTTTGTTATGTAAATTTAAATTATTGATTAATATTGTAATTCATTTGACAATAGATTTATTTCTGTAAATAGGGCCAATCTTTTTTGGACACCGATCTTGATGATGCAAGTGCATAAAACGTTGTTTTGAACCTGTTTTCCTTGAAACTTTTTTTTCAGCCTACCCAAAATATGGGTACCTTTTATTATTTCAAGAGGAGTACATTATATGCATAGGTATCTTTTTAAAGTTGTGGACATTGGATTATTGTGGAATGAAAGGTGAGGAGGGTCCTATAGTTTGTTAAGAAGATGAATAGTCATCCTCCATGAATGCTCTTGCAGCTCCTCTGCATGAATTAGTCAGATTGACTACTTTCTTCATCTTGGTAATTCCTAGTTCTAGTCTCTCCAAAATTGCCTTTGTTATAGATAAAAGTGTGCTTCTAATTTGAATTTTTATGTGTATGCTTGTGTTCTGTTTGGTGGCATTTGGTTGGGTGAGGTTTTGAATTTCCTTTGTTCTTTCTTGTCCTCAAGAAAGTGATTCAATCCCTGTTTGGAATTGATGTTTATCGTGATTTATTTCCTAATGATTGTTTCAGTGCTCCTGTTTAATCTCTTGGCACATGAACCGATGTTAATGCAGTTTAAAATGGAAGAGATGGAAAGAACGGTAAAGTATTTTTTGGTTTGAGTTTGGAAAGAGAGTCAGACTGGTGGTGAAGGTCGGGTTCAGGAAATCTTTCATTCAAGATGTGTAAGTAGAGGAATATACAGTGGTATAGGAATCTACACATTTCTCTACAAGAAGTTACCTTGGAGGAGAGATCTATAGCTTGTTTGAGGGTGAAATATTTGCCAAAGGAAGAGAGGAACATGGAAGCAACATCCTTGCCTTGATAACCTGCTACTCATTTCACCTAAGTCTGAAATGATTGATGTGATTAAAAGGAAGAGGAAAGGCTTAAAAATGTTGAGAGTGTTTCTTTTTAAAACAAGGAGTTTCTCTTCTCTAAGAAATTCTTCGATGATTGGGTAGCCTCTATGTGGGATGAAAAATTTAGGATTTTTTGTTCATTTTTGTAGAATAATTCATATTGGGTTTTTTATGGTTATGTTTTAAGAACCCTAAATAGGTAAAACAGTTTTGAAAAGGACCTTTTGGAATATGAGCCACTCTATCTACAATTTAAACATTGATTCAATAATTTCTGTCATTTAGACTCAAACTTGTTAACTGCTTATCTTAAATATATGCTCCTACTTGAGTAAAAACTTTTCATTTGAAATCTTATGGTGACGATCTACTTGATACTTTACAGTCGTTAATTTATTTAGCAATGCCTAGGTTGCCCTCGATCATATCTCCTTAATTCATAGTGTAATTCATATTGATTTTTTTATGGTTATATTTTAAGAAACCTAATATGCAAAATATAGTTTTGAAAAGGGCCTTTTGGATTATGGGCCACTTTATCTTCAAAGCCATCTTTTGGACTCTTGATGTTACTCCCAAGGAAGTTAGTTAAGTCAATGTCTAGACGGATTGGAATTTTTAATGTCCCTTATTTATGGTCCTTTATCATGCTTTGAATTCTTTAGGTGAAATTTTACAAATAGTGGTTTACTAGATGTACCATTTGCACTTAAATGTGGGGGTTCAAATGTCAATCAAACTTGATATTGAATTTCTTAAAGATTCTCTATTATTAATTTGAGAAAAAACATCTTCCATTGTAATGTTATGTTTATGGGGGAACTCAAATCATGTCTTTGGTGCAAATGTAACAAACATTTGAGGAAACAATGGCATTTAATAAATTCATCAAAAATTGTCCAACATTGATATTGCCACTCTTGTTGTTTTTGATTAAGGTAAGCAGGAAACAAGAGCCCTCAACCCTTTATAAAGGAGGCCAAAAGGTTGGATGGAATACTCCCAAATAGGCCAAAAATTGTAGAGAAGCAGTACAATAGAGAAAGAGAAACAATTGTAGCCAAGTTCCCTTACAAAACTACTTAACAAGAAAGCAAGGACCACCGACGTCCCATTTTGAAAACCCCAAATCAAGAGGGGGTTGACCTAACACTCATTACACAAGAATGAGATTGGGAAGAGGAAGAATGGTGGCCTTTCCTCCTACGAACAACAAGCCAAGCAATATTGTCATCCAAATGCTTGTTACAAAGGGGAGTGCGAGGAGAACCCCCCACAAAGGGTTCGTCAGCACACATTCACATACTTAGGAGGGCATTCCCCAATAGGGAGTCCAACAATATGAGAATGACGAGGAGGTTCCAAAGACGAAGGCAGATCGGTTTGCAAGGGGAGGGCAAGAGGTTCAATCATAGAGTCTGAGGGTGTTGGAGCCACACTAGAATTAAGAGACATCATTATCTTGGGAGTCATTCAACAAATCAACAAAAGTGTGGATAGTTAAGCGGTCTTAAGTAGTATCCTTCCGCCACATAGCAGTGCCCTTGTGACGTGAGGACAATTCGTACCCAGGTGATTGATGGAGAAGCACTGTTGACATTTGAAGGGTAGGCCCTCATAATCAAAAGGTTGAGTCCAAGGCTTGTCCCCAATCATCAAAACTACATCTCCATGAAAGGGCTTGGAGATGTCAATATCCACCAAAATGTGCACAAATGTGTAGTGCCCCATGAAGGAAGCAATATCATCATCCTTCAAGAATTGACCAAGAGAATTGCCAATGGCCTCATAACAAGAAGGCTCCCAAAATTGTAGAGGGATTTTTTTTCTTGATTCTACACAATCCCCTCCTTTAAACGAAGGCTCCTTAAAGCCTAAGAATATTATGGAAATTAATCAAGGTGTCACAAGTTTTGAAACTAATGAGGAGAAAGGTCCTACAATTTTTTGATTGGGGGCCAAATTCCTCTTTACTTCAAAATACTTGTTTTTGTAGATACTCCAACTAATTGCCACCCAATGTTTGGTGGCTCATAAAGGTTAAAAGTTGGTCATGACAACCTCAGTCCTTGTATTAGTAATTTAGAAAATGCATATACAATGATTGGTGAGGTAAAAGCTTCTTGTAAGAAGAGTTGAAAATAATGACCCTCCACTAAAGGATGCCAAGAAAAAGAAAATCAAGTGAATGTAATATTATGAACCTTAAAAGTAGTATGAGAGGCAAGTAAATGTAATATTATGAACCTTAAAAGTAGTATGAGAGGCAAGTAGGAGAAACTCCCTAATTACTTTGTAAGGCTGTACAAAGGCCTTGGACCCCCCTTTAATTCTATTAAATAAAGATCAAATGCATAAGTTGGAATGTAAGGGGTCAAGAGGCTAATGATAGGAAAGTCGTTGGAAGTTTTTCACGAAACTAGAGGTAAATTTGATTGTTTGATGCTTTGAGCCATATTAGTTTCTATTTTGCTTGACTATCCTTGTAAATGTATCTAGAAAGGGGTTGGTAGGTTTGTAACTAACCTTGACAAGGGAAAGAAGGTTTGATGACTATGTTGTTTGAGTTGTGGGCATCTTGTGCAATTGGTTTGGATAGTGTCATTACAAAATTATTTGGGTGATTGTTGAAAAGTAGGGTTTCAAATTTGGACTTTGTGCTCTACATGCCCCTAATGGTTATAGGAGAGATTTGAATTAGGGAACTAGCTAGCCATGAATCTACCCAAAGTACCTTTCATCCTAGGGGGTGGTAGGGAATTTTAATATGACAAAATTGATAATAAAGACATTTGATACACTTGGTGTAACAACCAACATGGAAATAAGGATTCTATTAGAAGCTTGATAAGTATTATTTGAATAAAGGTTTTTTCAATCCTTGCAATTAGACAAAATAAAAAGGTGGAAATAAGAGCTCTATTACAAGCTTGATAAGTATTGCTTGAATAAAGGTTTTTCCAATCCTTACATTTAAATTAATAAGAGTGATGTATTTGTTATTCCTTTCACCTTATTTGATCATCATCTTGTTGAAACTAACGTTGAGATTAAAAGGGTTGGTCGTGTGAAAAATATACAAAAGGGCTTTTCAAGTTTAATACTAATTTGTTGAATGACATGAATATTGCTTTAATGCACTTAAGATTACTAGGACCTTTGTTAAGTGTTTTAAACTTGCTTCATCTTACATTTCTTAGTAGAACATCTATATTGATTCATGGCAAAAATTCTTCATGATTGCCAAAAACTAAATCCATAACTAAGAAAAAATGTACTATTTTTTGAAGAAAACCTAATTAAACTTTAAGAAAAATTGGAAGGAGAGCCATATAATTTGAATTTACATGAACAAGTTAATATTGTTAAATATAGATGGAGGTGCTACTAAAGCTTTGATGCACAAGGTTTGAAAATAACATCCAAAATTTATTGGATTAGAAGTGGATACAAATTCTCTAAGTACTTTTTAAAACCTACTTAGAGTAAGTTTATTAGGGAGAAAATTGGTCCAATCCATGTTGATGGGTCCTTGACTGATTAACTCAATAAGATTAACAATGCCCTTTTCTCTTTTAATAAGAATCTTTTTACCTTTGATGGGGAAAATGAAAATGTGTGTGGCTATTATCCCAAAGAAGTTAGAAGATGAAGATGTCGATTTTCTTGAAAGTGAAATTAAGTATGTCTATTGTAAATTCTTTAAATAGAGATAAGTCCCTAGATAAGTCCTTAGGTATTGATGGCTTTCTTATTAAATTTTACAAAAGCAAAGCTGATTAGGTGGCTAAGGATCTTTGAGAAGTATACAATGAAGCTATTAATGCTAGAAATTTGGGAAAATATAAAAAAATGAAGTGGTTAGATCAAGGAAAATTCTCCCTAAGATTGTTTCATTATCTCAAACATATTTTGTAAAAGGTAGATACATCTTGAAAAATCTTTTGACTAGTTGGTAATGATTAGAATGGGCTAAAATATAGCAGTCAAATATATTTTGAGCTTTGGGTAAAATACTTGTATGTTTTTGTTGGATTTTAGAAAAGACTAAGACAAAATAGAGTGGTCTTTTATTCTTTTTGTTTTAAGAGCCTTGGGATTTAGAGATAGGTTTTGTAGAATTGTGAAGGCCCTATTTAAAGATTCTTATGTTCATGTAAATATCAATGGAGCCTTGTCTAACCCCTTTGTTCTCTAGAGACTTGTAAGGAAAGGTTGTCCTTTAGCTTCTAGTTTAATCTTGCACCAAAAGCCCTTCATTATATGAATATGAGCAAACAAAGAATAACCCAGGTAGGAAGTCACATCTATTGCTATTATCTCCTAGGTTACAACACTACAAATTGATTACAATGGATTAGTGACCCTCAATAAAGAAGATATAAAGCACACAAAATGTTGGCTTGAGTTTGATGGTGATGAACTAGATGAAATTACATATATTGTTGGAATTGGGTAGAAGATCCTTGTAGCTCTAAAAAGATAGGTCAACTTTAGTGGGACATTTGACTCTTGATCAAGAAAAATGTAGCAACATTTGTCTCTAAGACTATGATGGTAAAAATGATTTAAAGTTTGAATAAACTATTTGTTTTTGTAATCATTTTATAAGTTTCTATATGTTACTTTATAAACTATTGTTATAGTGTTTTTTTGATTTTTTCCCCTAATTTTGTATAGGTTCATATGTGTGATAAATATGAATAGTAGCTTGGTTTAGCCTTTGGCTATTATATTATAACCTCTTTGTTAACTATTTTATAGTTACAAAATTTTGTGAATTTTATTTTCCACTTTATGCATTCAAATTATCTATTTATTAAAGAGTTATTGAATGCAACCTACAAAATTTTACTTCAAACTTTTAACTTATGGAGGCTTCTTTTTACCTTTATTGGATTAAAAAACTATTAAAGTATCCATGGAATTTGAGTTTCTTTAATTAAAAATATTAGGGATGTTATGTTCCAGTGTTAAACTCTACATAATTATTGCAAATAATTTTTGGGATTGGAGGATGTGTTTTTGGAATGATATAATATAATTTCCAAAGAAAGTAGCTAGTAAAAATTCAAATTTGAAATTTAAATAGATTATTACGATATAAACATGATCATCTATGCCATTCAAAATGAACTACAATATGATCAATAATCCATCACAAGCTACAAAAGAAAGTTGCAAACTATACATTTAAAATAAAGTTTGCCAAAATAAAATTTGATAATTATGTTGAGCACCAAGCTCAGTAATTGACGTCAATATCAATTGGAGGTCCCATGAATTTTTTTTTGTCACTAGAACTATTGGATTCATCTAGATTTTGAGAAGGTATCCCAATCAATCTTGACTTTACATCCCATTGCATAGTTGTTGTACTCATTAGCCACTATTTCTAACAACAATATTTTTACACTCCTAGAGTTAAATTTGTTCCTTTTAAAAAGGTGGATAAAGCTACATTCAGATAGATTCCTCTATACAAATAAGGAACACAAAACTTCTGAAAGGAGAAACTACAAGTGTTCGAGGCAATGTGACAAATTACGAGTATTTATGGCAATGGAAAACTTGTATATAGTGGTTAATAGTTTATCTAGTTTTCTTATGCTATAGAGAGTCTATCTTAGTTTAAGCCTTGACTATAATTAAATTTGGTCCACCTATTTATAATTATTGTGGCATTTTTCACATTGTACATTTGCTTGAGGGAATTTACGAAGCTCTTGTTCACCTCTTGCTTACCAAGGACTCTCTTAAACCTTAATATTGAAATTATTTTCCTTAATCTTTGTATTGTCAAATATATGTAGAATATGCCGGTATTGGCATGGTGTGATGGTTTATAGGTGGCATTGTTGTTCTTGCCACCAAAGTTCAAACCCCATTGGGGTGGAATTGTTGAATGGTTGTATCCGGTTCATAGCTCCAGTCAAAAGCGTTTACCCCTTGAATAAAAAAAATTAAAAATATATATCTAGAATATGAGCACACTTTCTATTATTTCAAGAGGGATATATTATTTGCATAGATATATTTTTAATTATGGACATTGTTCTCAATTCTATACATTCACACAAACTATTTGTTTTAAATAATAGATTGTAAATTGTTGAAATTTTTCCCCCACCCACCTTTCTAGTTTATATATACAACTAATTAGTGATGATTGCGAAGAAAATTATTAGCATAGTTATTATGGTGAAATTTATTCAACCTTGTAAATTCCCATTTAATTTTAGGCCTATTTTGATGGAATAATTGACTACAATTACATATTAAAAAATGACACACTATTATGCAAAGTTGGGGTTATTACTCAATCCTTCAACCATACCCACCTATAGACATATTTCCGCATATTCAATCCTATTTTATCTACAACCATAAATATTCTTACACATCTCCCTTTTATTATGCATATTATTGCCCCCATGTCGATATTCATTCCTCACATTGATATTTGCACTTGCATGTCCTTTTTAAATCCCATATCATGTAGGATTGATCCTATTCCACATTTAATTGATATCCATAAATTAAAAATTCTTCATGTTTTTACATGTGCTTATTCCACTAGTTGTTATGAATTGATTTGGTACATGCTTACACAATTAATTGTTTCCTTGGTATTCATAGGAATTCAATGTGCATTAATTTAGATAGATTATCAATGCCTAAATCATTTTAGGAACACTTTTCATTGGAGCACTAAAAGAACCCAACCTTTCCTCAAGTTATTCTAAGACATCTATATGATTGAAAAATGTTGTCTTCAATCTTTCACATGACTATAAAGTTGAGCTAATCAAAGGGTCCACCTAGGAGAACATGATCCTTGTGATGTAGTATTTTTCTTAAGGCATTTTTAAACATTTCCAATCCTTATCCTAGAGTAGACATCAAATTTTTCCAATCCTGATCACATAGTGCACATGACTAATTTACTATATTATGAGAGCAACCAAATTTAAATTTCATTGTTATACTGCCAACACATATGAGAAGTTACAATTTTGAGTTATTGTTGAAAAGTTAGGATCCAAATAATGGACTATTATCTATTGGCCACTAGAACTAGCTAAATGGCTTTTATTTATTTTTTACTTTTATTTCAAGATTTTGTTACATTATCTATCCAAACACTACATTAGGTCAATTTTTACTATATTACTTATAAAACCTAATTTTAGTGAAGGAATCCATTTATTTATTTATATTTTTGCGAACCCATCAGCTCTTATGCACTCTAATTTATTGTCAAGGGTTTCTCCCACATTAGGTATTTTTAAATATGCAGATTTTTTATTGCTAAATCTTATTTTTAGATCTAATTATGATTTGATGGCTCTTATGCACTCTAATTTATTGTCAAGGGTTTCTCCCACATTAGGTATTTTTAAATATGCAGATTTTTTATTGATAAATCTTATTTTTAGATCTAATTATGATTTGATTTATCTTTCACATTCATGCTCTCTCTCTCTCTCTATATATATATCTTTATTTACAATTTTTGGTTTATTAATAGCTCTTATGTTTTCCTAGTCTACCTAGCCTTGGATTCACATCTAACGTTCCATTTTTAAATCTATTTTTTTTATTATTTATCCTTCATCTTAGAACCAAATAGGGTTTGTATACATCCATATGTGCTTGTCATTGATTGATTCATATTATTACTACTCAAAATACATTTCTTATCAAAATAATGTCTCAATAATTTTTTTTTACATGCAACAAACACTCTTCTTCATCTTAAGTTTTTATTTTTCTCATAATTTTGTGGCTACTTTTATTAGCTAACTATTGAATATATATTAAAGATACAGAAACTCTAAATATAAAAAGAAAGTTGGAAAAAAAGAATTAGAGAAGTTATAAAGATAATAACTGTCACATAATAGATAGTACTCATTTTTATAATAATATTGAAAAGACATGTTATACATTACTAAACCTAATAACAAATAGAAACAACTCTTGATCTTTATAAATAAACACGAATAAAAAAAAGTTAACTATAATAATATTCTCAAATGATTTTAAAAAAAATATTATAATATTAATATGAATTTTATATATTAAATTATTATTATTTGATAATGTTTTTTATAAATGTGTACATTTACGCTTAAAATAATTAATCTATGCTTTAATGTCATCATGGTTTCTTCTACGTCTCTTCTATCTTTATACTAAATAATTAAACGCGTTTTCCTTATTCCCTAGGATAATGCCCCTTCACGAATATTAATATTAATGAAATTTTATTTCAAATTATTATTGTTCGCTATACAAATTAAACGATAAAATTAATTTAGTTCTTCGGGAGGGGCAATCGCTGGAGGAATCTATCCGTTTTGTTTTTCTTTCTGTGCTGAGCAAAACGCGCAAATGAAAAAATAAAAGCAGAAGAAATCTGGATCATATAACAAATCCACGCGGATCTTAAATTTGCATAAATTTCAAAAAAACAAATAGGACTCCAGTGCCGGTGGGAGTCGATCCTGGAATGTGGAAAAAGTTAAAATAGCAGTTTTTTTTCATTTCAGGGTTGAATTTGAGCAAAAAACGAGTTTGAAAACTTGAATGAGTGAACATGCAGTTAGAAGATTGTGGACGGCATTTGCAGATCGAATTTCGATTTATATGAAGTTGTGATCTTTGTTTAGGGTTTTTAGGGTTTGAATTTGGCAGGAGGGCTTGGAATTATCTGGATATATGTAAGTAGTTGTTTTATGGACTGTGCTTTGTACATGAGATGAACATGACAGGAAAACTTTGAATGTCCTCCATTGACCTGGTTTAACATGTGGAAGGAAAAAAAAAATAGAAGTTTTTAAAGAATAGAATTTTGATTTACCATGTGCGAAACAAATAAATAGAAGTTTTTAAGAATAGAATTTTGATTTATCATGTGAGAAACAAAAATTAATCAGGTCCGTGGAGAACATTCAAACGATTGATTGGCACAGTATTCTGGAAGGATCTCAGTAATCTGGAAAAAAACATGGATGACAGATGACTTTGAATAGATACGATCGCTTGAGATTCATTAACTTTGAAAACCGTTCTTCATTTAAATTCACAACTAACATTACTTGCATATGTTAACTAATTTATTTTTGCAGGAGCAACATTTCTGAAAGTTCTCTGATACTCTGTAAAACTATATTTTTTGAATTAATCAAAATTAAAAGTATATTATTTCCTTTCTATTCTATGCTTCAGCTATTCTAATACTTTGCTCAACCAGACTGGTAATATACTTCTTCAAAGACCTGGAAATCATTAGAGATCTATATTAAATATATAACTGAAAGTTTGAATGATCATCTATAATTAATGCATAATCATTTATGTTAAATATCCAACCAATTCAAGAACATTATCAATTATTAATCTTGTTTGTCTTTTAAACATCTTCAAATATATATGAATTAAGAGAGTTTTCAGATAAAATAATTATGATTCTTCATACTCTGTGATCCATCGTCATCATTGTAATTTTCTTTTCCTTCTACTTTA
This sequence comes from Sequoia sempervirens, assembly GCA_007258455.2. NCBI lineage: Eukaryota > Viridiplantae > Streptophyta > Pinopsida > Cupressales > Cupressaceae > Sequoia > Sequoia sempervirens. The sequence goes on along the minus strand of VDFB02000003.1, from coordinate 322,941,706 downwards.
CTTTGACACAGTTTTATCCAATTTTTTTTCCTGAACTCATTACAATGGCCTGTGAGAAAATCATATCTTTAAAAACAATGAGTTACATAAAGACACTTAAAACCAAATCAATTCTAAGGCCTTTCAAAATTATAATTTGCATATACATTAAAATTTATATATTTATATTATAATAATTTTATATTAATTTTCAATAAAAAATAAATTTAAATTTTAAGGTAATTATTTGATATATATATATATATATATGATTATTTTTTGAATTTTTTATATGTTTGGATTAAGAAAATAAATTAATAAATCACAAGAAATTAGAAATTTCCATGTCATATCTATCCATTAAAATTGAAAATTTACTTAACATGTGTAAATAAGTCCCCTAGTAATGAATGAACTAGGTACAAAACTTTATTTACACCAACACCCCTCCTTAAGTGCAACTTAGGGAGTAGCATATTATTATGCAAATGACACAAAGATGCAAGGATGGGTCCCAGATACTAGGCCATGTTAGGTACCCATGTACATATGCAAACAAAATGACAAAGAAATATCTCACAAATGGAGAAAAGGAAAAAACCGAGTGGGACAAAACTCCTCCCCAAAAGAGATGAAATACAAAAATGAAATGCTCTCAATGATGAATGAGAAGGTAAAAACCCCATGTGAGGAAAAAGACCCCCCCATAAGAGAGAATAAGAAGAGAGATAAGGATGCCCCCCCTCAATGTTGAGTCCCTTGCTATAATAGTAGAAGCTCAACATTGAATGCTAAAGATGATCCAAAAGCATTGAAAAACATTCCTCCCCTTAGGAAGAAACAAAACCATGGATGTATGCAGGATGTTAGGAATATGAATAATGGATGATGATGTCTCTGAAGAATGCTCAAGTGTCTCCATGTTGATGCCGAAAGCTGACACACTCCATACAGGTGTTCTAGGCCACACTATTGAAGAGGACAATCCAAAATCTAGTAGAGATGAATGTAGAACATGATCCAAAGAAAGAGATATCCCCTCTGAAGACAAAGAAGCCTCCTCCAAATGCTATCCAAAAATATCCAAACTCATGCCAAATTGCAAAGAATTTTCATGTAGACAATGAACAAGAGGGTCAAAATGTTCCCTCACAACAACTAAAGAAGGATCTTCCCCATCAAAGAGAAGATGAATTTCATCAATGATGTCTTCCAAATTTGCAATATGAGACTTCACAAACAAGTCTGAAATACCTATCAAGAAGTCATCCAAAATAGTCAAATCTGAAAAACAATGAGGCATGTCCTGTTGCATTGAATCACAAGGAACCCAAATTGTGGAATTACAAGTATCATCAACTATAATAGTAGGTGGAGAAGATATAATGCATGGCTTAAGTACTAGATCTAATGTGATAATTCCCAAGTTCAAGTAGCTAAAAGTCTCCTCCGAATCATAGTTGTGATCAACAATCGAAGGAACAATGTCACCATCAGAAGCAAAATCTGCAAAGGTATACAATCAAGATGAATGATCAACCACCCTAGTAGCAATGATCTCTCTACTCTCCAAGTCTTGAATGATGACTGAATCAGGTGTGAACTCCACAGTTCTCCCATCTCCACAATGTGTAATCTGATATATGGAAAGAAGATTGTTCATCAAATGAGGAACACACAAAAAATCCTGAAAAGTATTGTCCCAAAAACTAATAGATCCCTTCCTAATTACACTCATGTATGTATTGTTTCCCATCAAAATAGGAGACATAGTACAAAGCTGAAAAGAAGAGAGTATAGACTGTGAAGACGCCATATGATGAGATGCTTCTGAATCTAGAAGCCATCGCCCTGATCCTGGACTTGAAAAAGCATAGAGAACTTGTCATTTATTTCCTGATGTAGATTCCAAATCAGCATGACCTTTTCCCTTAGGCTATTTTGAAGAAGAAGGAGGAGGAGGTGATTCAGTAATTCTAGAAGGAAAATCAATGTGATTCTTTTTGAGAAGGTTTTTCAACTCATCAATATCCTTCTTATAACAATAATGTTCTTCATGTCCATCCTTCTTGCAATATGCACAAAAGGCCTCTCCTTCTTAGATGATTCTCCTTTTGAGGATGAGGATTCTGATTCTTTATGTGGCTTGTTTTTTTTCTTCTTTTACTTCTTATCAAAATTCCCTTATTCTTTCTGTCCCTTTGACTCACTTGCCACCAATGCTTGTGACTTGGAAGACTCAAATTAGACCCATGTTCATTAACTTAGCTTCCTCTTGGATTAGGAGATTTGCAAAGTCATCAAACTTAGGATCAACATATGAAGCTCCCATAGAGAGTCAATGGGTATGAAAGCCAAAAACAAATACTGAATACTTAGGACTAAGCTTGGATAACACATTCAAAATCAATTGTAAATCCTCTTTATCAAAGCTACATTCTTTCAACTGTGTTCTTAATTGCTTGATTTTGGAGATGTAGTCTTGAATGTGGTCAAAAATTTTAGGATCAAGATTCATCAAATCATTATCAATCTGATATCCCCTAATCTTATCTATTTTAGCATGCAATTTTTCAAAAGTCTCCCAAGCTTATTTAGGTGTTTTACATGATTCAATTTGAAATTGCAAATCAAATGAGACTAATGAACATATGCATCCAAGTGTTTTCTCATGATCAATCTCCCACCTTTCCAATTCTTTAGCATCAATAGGTTGTTGAGTGATTTCCTTTAGATGACCTATTAGACCTTTCATCATGAGATAATGCCATACTGATTTTCTCCATGCAGCATAATTATGTGGAGTTAGGAGTTCAATTTGAGATTTCCCCATTGCAAGAACACAAACCAAGCAAAAGAATGCAACCAAACACTGCAAGATTACCCCCCCAAATTACTCAATCAAGAAACCCCCAAGCAATATCTAATTTGGCACTTTATGAGTAGTGTGTTTACAATTGCCACTTGCCAAAGATAGCGAAGTGGTCTTGATGCAAATGCCAAATTTGGCCACAGAATAAAGTATAATTTTTGGTACAAAATGAGATCAATCTAACCATACCACTGAAAAGTACACAAAAAATCACGCACTTTCAAAAAAATTGCACCCAAAAATGTTATTGTAGGAGCAAGATATGAGCTCTCGAAGTTCCCAAAATGAAGACGAAGCAACAACACCTATGATAATCTACAATTTCTGGAAAAACCAGACATTAAAACCAAAAAATGATTGCACGACTATGAAGAGTGCAAAAAAATAGCCCAAATAATAATAAAAAGCTTTGAAAAAGGAGGTTGTGAGCACACGTTATGAGCCTTCATAGTTGAACTACAAAATCAAAAAACTCATTAGAGAGGGGGGCAATTTTTTCTTAGAAAATGCTGACGTGGCGCTAACGTCAATGATCTTGATCTTAATTTGATGGTCAAATTCCCATCACAAAGGAATATTCCCTTACAGATGAAATATTCTCCCATTAGCCGACGATGAGGAATCTAAGACAAAATCTTATTGAAATATTCTCTGCAGTCCACCTGTTTGAATTCTCCGCTGAGTTTTGAATATTGGCGCCAGATTATTAAAGTGCTTGCCAATTTTTAAAGTTTCCAGTTGCTGTCAGTTTGGGCCATGTGGCACTTTGTTGAGCACCCGTGGTACCTCTGTGTACCAGTGTGGTAGAAGTCTGTGGACTTTTAAAAAAAGTCTATAGCCTTTAATTTTTTTTAGTTTTAAAAATAGAAGTTTCAAATAATTTTTTTTCCTGAAAACCTTTAATACATTTGTTTTTGAATAAAATTTCATAATTTTTTTTAATTGAAATAAAACATTTTTTTAATCAAATCATACCCTGATGCAATAATGATGACCTGGGGGTCGTACGACTCCTTGAGCAAATTTTTTTTGCCTCATCGAACAACTGCTTCGATTTGAATGAATTGGCAGTTGATCTTAACATTTTTGGCCCTTCTATGCGCATGGCAGGGTCAGATTTGACCCAAAATGCTCCAAAAACGTAGCTACCTTTTGGATTTGGCAACCACTCTTCAACTTCAAACCCTCAAATTTGGCCTCATATGTCTAGTTTGGACAAAACAAAAGGAAAAATTGACTTTCTCGAACTTTTTGGTTGTAATGGTGAGCTTAGATTTGCACCAACAGGCTCCAATTTGAACCCGCAATAAAGAGCCAAAATGGAACACCCCCAAATTTGGTATCTCTCTTCAGAAAAAGATTTTAAAATGGCACCCAACCCGCTCTGATACCATGTTAGAATTGGCTATGGTTTCCAAGATCTTGAGACCAAATGGAAAGCACAAAAAGAGAGAATATAATGTAACAAGAATAAACTATATTCTTATAAATATGATTCAATGATATGATGTGTTTGATACAATCAGAGAGACCCCTTGGTTATATAGCCAAGGTGAAATACAAGATGTCATAGGATTATGACAAGTGTCTTAATCATATGACATGAGACAACTAATCACACTTACCTAGGTTCACATGTGTTACAAGTCAAAAGATAAGATAACAACTAATGACAACTAACACCTTCTAGAAAGATTCCTTCCTAGGACGTAAGTAAACTTAACATGTGTAAATAAGTCCCCTAGTAATGAATGAACTAGGTACATGATTTTTTTTGCACCAACATTAATGTTAGTTTTAGGTTTACCACTTGTTGCAAGATGGTGTGTCCCTTGGTCTTCCTTGCAACACAATGCTTGGGTTATTGACATGGTCTAACAACCTCTTGTGGATCTTAACTGACACTTGTATCAGACATTGACAAGTTGACCTTTTGGTGCAACGGCAAGGCCAACAATTGGTATCAGAGCTGGTCACAGGTTCAAACCCCTCGCTTGTATTGGGGGGGGATTGTTGCAATATGGTGTGTCCCTTGGTCTTCCTTGTAACGCAATGCTTAGGTTTGTGACATGGTCTAACTACCTCCTATGGATCTTAATTGACACTTGTATCGGGCATTGATAGGTCGACCTTTTGGTGCAATGGCAAGGTCAACACCACTCACATCAAATCACCAGTGATTTCTAATGTCCTAATTCAAATAGATGTTTAGCCTAGGACCAAAGTGGCCCTAGGAATGCCACATCTTCAAACCGTATTGGACCATTGGAGGAGTGATCCCTACACATTTTCTATTTTCCTATTCTTGTTTCCTTCTCAAGATAAATTCCCCCAATGTGGGTAGTGGTATGGCCTCCTAGATTCCTCTTACCATGTTGTTCTCATAGCTAATAGAGAGGCATTACTCCCCTAGTGCTTTACAATCCTTCCATGCTATAGTAGATATTCACATGTTTAGTTTACTTATTTTATTTGTATATATTTAGTGTGACTTTATGGGAAATGATATTCCACTTCAGGTGGCACTTATGCCATGTTAATTTCTGTTATGGCATGCAAGAATATCTAATTTCATCTAATATGTGTAAGAGAATCTATACCGTTGTAAAATGTAAGAGTTTAGATATGACTTACATAAGAGCATGTAAGAGGGAGGTTACATAGTGGACTATGACATGTTTGACCAAGAAATGATCAGTAAGAATGACACACCATAGAGCATTTTGAGATGAGATAATGAGTGAAAATGGAGTTCCCAAGTTTGGTGGGATGTTATGATATACAAGAGTTAAATTCTATTTTATCATGTTGATCCATTATGAAGGGGGCACTAGATTTTGTGGCTAGATTTGGGTTCCATATTTTCCTATGGAATATTGGCTCATGGTTTTGGTAAAAAAATATATGGTTTGTAGTTTGGGTTTGATCTATTTAATTGGTTCTTGAGATGGAGGTATTGTGACACCTTATACTTGTAGTAAGATTATGTTATTGGAATATCTCTAAACATTATTGATGCATGATCATATGATAAGGAAACTCTAAATATTGTATTATAAATGTGTTAGCTTACTAAATAATACATTGAGACTTCTTTTATAGTAGCTTTTATTTTTAATAGTTTACGTAGGATATATGTTTTTGATTAGCGATAAACATGTTTTGAAGGGGCCCTAAAACCCTATACAAAGAAGAGCAAAGGTAGTAAAGAAAAAGAAAATTGGCTACCCAACCTAACACCAAACAATAGGCTGATAACAAAACCATCAACACACTAATAGGAAAACCCAAACCGAGGGTCTAAAAAACAACATATCCCGAACAAGCAAATCTAACACCCTTAGCCCTAGGGAGAAGCTCCCCAACTAATTTGGGAAGCCCCTTTTTCTACGCTGAACCAAGGTCCAAGAAACCTCATAGTCAAAGTCCTCCAATTGAGGAGAGAGAGTAGGATCCTCCCGGGCCACAATAGCCATGGATGGTGCCAACAAAGCCGAACCAGAAGAAGGCACCTCTGGGAGGGAGATAGAAGAAATGGAACAAGGAACACGACCAAGAGCCCCTGAGGGAAGAGTTGACAAATCCGAAGTAGGCACAATCGAAGGAATACCCGAAGTTGAAACAAGAGTGAATCAGTCAAGAATAATAGGAGCCGAGGTGGAAGCCAAAAGAGGAACAAAAGTAGCCTCAACCTCCCCCACTGGAGCAAACTCAAGATGGATCTCATCCTCCTGAGAGGAACCATCGTCACAAGACGAACCATCTACATGGGAAGCAAGGATAGTCAAGTGGTCCACAAGAGCAACCTTCCACTAGGTTGTAGCGCCTCTATGACACGATAGAGGAAAACCAACAACCAAGTGACCAATAGCGAAGCAATGCTGACATTTGAAGGGGACACCCTCATAATCCATCAGTTGCTTCCAAGGACGATCCCCTACCATAAAAAAATGTCTCCAAAAAGGGGTTTGGAGACGTCAATGTCAACTAAAATTTGTGCAATAGTGGAGTGACCCATGAAAGTGGTAGAAGAATCTACTTTCAGAAACTGATCGATGACATTGCCAATGCCCTCATAGCAAGAATCCTCCCAAAACTAGAGGGGTAGGTTTAGGAGACACCCAAATTGGCTTGATATTAAGTTGCTTGATAAGGGGATTGAAAGCAAGAGTCCATGGTTTAATGGATAGGGAATGTTCCCCCCACACCCAGACTCGACCATCGAGCACCAAATCTCGCTACTCATAAGAAGAAAAAAGTCACTATAGAAAAACCACGAGCATAGGGGAAGAGCTCAATTTTTTTGGCTACCAGTGGCCTCCAAGACTCCAACACCCATTTGTGAAGGTCGGGCACAAAGGGCCATAGACCATTAAACCTGCAAATTGCACCTGTATTGTGATAAAACTCTTCATTCTTTGTAACCTCCAGGAAACACACCATAATAGGGGAAGAGTGGACACAAGGGAGAGGGGGGACACCCCTAGCCCCCTAAAGCATGAAGACCCAAACCAAAAATTGCTGCAAAAGACCCAACAGGGGTACACAACCCAATAATAGGCGCACCAATCCTAGCCACTGCCTGCACCTCGAACAAACCATTGACATTTTCCTTAGTATTGTCCCGGTCCACAACAAATGAAGCAATACCATCCTTTTAAGGATACCTGTCCATATCAACAGGAGCACCATCCTATCCACTCGACCCCTCTAGAGCCTCAGACGAGGCATTAGCGGTGAAAGCAGAGTCCAACACGCCTGAGCCAACACCAATGGTCAGTTTCAGAGGCTCACTTCCTTTCCCGCTCTCGTCCATTTCAAACCCTAGCTAGGATATATGTTGTGTCTACGTGATTTTACATTATTACTTAACATCTCTCTTGAAACTATTTTGATAATAATCCCTTTAGTTTCTATCCTTATATCTCAGTGTAGGAAACATTTCCACTATTTTTCTACCTTTCATTCAGTATCAAAGCTTGGCTAGCTCCATTTTCTTAGTTTGAGGAATTTTTTTTTGTAATGAACTTGGTTTCAGTAGGTGCTAGTGAATAGAGGTAATCTTATTTTAGAAAATATGGTGAGAACATCATGGTTATAGATTAATAGATTTAAAAGCATTGTGAAAAATGAAAGCTTATGTGGAAGATTTACTCATAGATTAAGATATATGGGTTATAGGATTTGGAAGCACCCATAAAGGATGAATATTGGGTTGTGTTAGATAAAAAAATAGACTTATAATTAAGATTTACTTAGTAGATTCAATTCTCTAGAATATATTGAGAGAGACCACAAAGTGTATATAGGGAATCACCGCTAACAACTTATCTTTAAGCGCAATGATAGGAGACCAACCAATACAAATTAATAGTTGATGGATAGACTAGTGTGAAATCCATCACCATTCTAAACTAACCAAGGATTAACTAGTACCTAGAATTTCCAAATTCTATTGGAAATAAAAGTGCCACTTATTTTGATAAGAATTGGAGAGACCAAAACAATGTGGAAGCCAAGCCCATTTCAAGTAGTATGTGAAAAGGAAAACATAATAGAATTGCATGCTAAAACTTGACAAGCTTCAATACAAGCACAATATCTAACAATCCATTTCCTACAAAGTGCAACACCCTATCTAGTAGTGTTAATAAGGCCTAAACCTCTAGAGTCCCAAAGAAGAAAACAACATCTTAAGAAATTTTATGCAAGGCTTTGTTGCAATCTTAATAAAACCCTAGAAAGTCCTACAAGAGCTTGTTTAGCCTATGATATGAAGCTTTGGATAGGACCCATTAGGATGAGTAGTGGACATGTGTGATAGCTAGAACTTTAGAACATACATATTTAAAGTTTATCTACAAGTGAGAGTGACTAGGTGATCCAATATGTAATATTTTTCTCCACTCTATTGATTGCATACTAACATAATGAAGCCTAGAAAAATTAGAATGCAAAGGGTATTCCAAGGAGCTTGAAGATATCATTATGGTTAATGGGGTTCTATCCAAAAGAATTAAGGTAGATGAGAAGGATTACCAATAGAATTGCATCTGACTCAATTGAATGTTGAAGGGAAGCTAAGAAAAAAGTGTCACAACACTTAAAATTACACCTCGCCAACCACGTGTAGGGGAACCCAACATACTAATTTAATGGTTAATGGGTGAAAAACTCCCTAGCCCATTGAGGTGAAATGGGTTGGGTCCATCATTGATTGAGAGGCATCAACATTAGTTCACTATCTCTAGCTATAATTTATTTTTCTTTGAGGCAATCTCTATCCATTATGTTTAGTCCCTAGTTCTCTTAATTGAGATGGTGAAACCTACAATCATGGAATCACAACATACATGCGACAATAATAGTTCCTTCTTTCCCTAACCAAGGGGCCAAAGAACCAAGCTATTTGATTGAAGAACCTAGTTCACTAGAGTGAGATTTGCTATTACCCTTGACCTAAGCAATGTGAGGAAAGAATCATCTATGGAATGCTCATTGACCAATTAATGGTAATTGCTACTAGGAAGGGAAATCCCTTTAGCTTTAAGATGTGAGATGACATTAGCAATAAGATTGTGAAATCCTTCAACAACCAACCTATAGAGAGAAGGTGCAAGAGGGGAACCTTGCCAAATGGACTTAAAAAGGATAAATTTTTCAATCTCGACACCATTGACCCTAAGGAAAACATAAGCATCCACATAAGAGTTTGAATGGATTGAAGGAAATTGGAACCAAAGCCAAGAGTTCTAAGCATGACTTGGATATAAGTCCACTATCATAGGCTTTCTTAAAGTTAGTTTGGATGAAGAGTGCTCTTTTATTAGATTTTCTAACCCATCCCATGCCTTCTCATATAATAATGACATTGCCAAGAATATAACAACTATGCATCAAATCTGTCTACTCTAACTAAACAACAAACAAAACGATATCTAATTTACAAAATGAAAACCTTAATAGTTACTTGTCAAAAACATTACCAAGACGCTAGATCTCTAATTACAAATCAAATTAAAATCTCAAATTAGTCACATTTCCCTTGGGTTTAAAATTATGGGCATTATATCATCGTGTTTCTTGTGACCTATGTAATCCTTCAAATCTTAAAATGACCTACAATAAAAATCATGGCATCCTTAATAGCTAGCACATAAAGCCATCAATTCAAACTAAAGAACATGACAAAATATCTGTCTGTATTCTCTACTCCGAATCAGGAATCTGTGTGTATGTATTCTCTACCTAATGCAATAGGAATTCATATTTATCTAGTATTGTAAACTAAGAAACTGGGATTGATTCTCCCGAGGAATTAGAAGTTTATGTCCATATCATTCCAAATAGAAGTGGGAGGCATGTGAATGGAGTAAAATAATGTGAGAACAGCTTGCACCTATATTTGTGCAACATTTCTTGCCAAGAAACCGCGTTATCCATCATAAAATTCCACACCTGTAAAGATCTGGAGCACCCAAAGGGGATCTAAGTTATCTCTTTTTTCATTGTTGCTGCTACTTTAATACAAAAGATTCTTCAAGGAATAATGACAGTTATTGGATAGCGAGGTGCATGTTCTTTCCCCATTTTATAACATTCCAATTCTCCGAAAGTTTTCAAAATGCCTTATAAAAAGGTGTACAAAGGCCTCCTCTGTATTACACGAATAGCTCAAGATGGGGAACTGTATCTGTAATGGTGTGGCCAAGCAAAACATTAAAAGCTCTCAACAATCATCTACATCTTGTGAGGAGAGTAACGATAAAACTGTAAGCAGTCGGTGCTCAGATATAAAGAAGCCGACTGTTGGGATTTCTCAGGGAGGCAGAGGAGGAGGAGATGTTTATCAGGTGAAGGTGTTGATTTCTGCAAAGCAGTTGTCTAAATTGCTGTCTCATCAAGATAACACAGCATTGTTATCACTTGTTCTTGGAAAACTGCAAACAGAAGGATTTGGTGCCCATGCTAAGCCTGCAAAGAATTCATGGAGGTCATCTCTGGAAGTTATTCCTGAAGTTTAGAAATAATGTGAAAAGATAGACCATGCCTTTTAAACCCGTTTTGTTAAATTGGGATCGGTGAATAGAAGTACACAGGGAAGATCACTCTAGGTTGCAATTCTAGTAGCATTGCAATGCATTATTAGATGGCATGCAATTAGAAATGTTGCTCGAGAGGTTGTGTTAGACTTCTTTGGTGCTTAAATTTAAAATGGAATTTGCATTTGAGAAGAATTTCATTTTCATTTTCTTTGGTAAGATGGTTCTTCATCTCTTATGTTAAAAAAAAAGTCATATTAGTTAGTTCAATTTGAAACGGTGGTGGTATGTTCTATGATTTACACCATTTGTCAAGATTTAAATTATGTAGAAGTGAGATTGAGTAAGTTTGTTGTTATGAATTTCACATGTTATTTTTAGCTTCATAAAGCGGTCTATAGTAGAAATTAACTTGAGTTTGTAATTGCAACATCAACATGGGCCATTGATTTAGTATTAATTTTATATAGGCATACTAAATATAATATATTTTACTCTACATGCAATATATAAATTATATTATACTAACATATATATTAATAGATAGTAAATGACAAATATTATATTTAAGAAAGTAAATAATTTAAGGAAAAAAAAGTGGGGCAGTGGCTTTTCAGCTTCTTGTGTCTGCGGCCTTCGCCTCCTATAAACAAGTCAACAAGGAGTAGATACAACATTTTTTTTGTGTATCTATTACATACATAATACTTTGAAGAGATTCAATTTTAATAAGTGAGCAGAATTTTGAGCATGATGAATTAGGGTATGTTTGTTTAATAAGTGCAACTACATTGTCCTTGAACAATTAAAAACCCTGATAGTGGTAGCTAGATTAGGTTAAAGAACGAGAACACTAAGTATTGATCCCTCTAAAGCCCTCTTTAATGTTTTAAGGAGGTGATCCAGTTATGTGCACTAGTCGTACTACTCTACAACACCATGTTTTGATGTGCAAAAAAAACCCATGTGGGGGTTTCTTGAAAAAATGATAACTTTTAATAGACGTCAAATCTAATTATGGAAATTAGCCACCACACCCCTACTGTTGTTATTTCCACCATTATTATTCCATTCAAGGGACTTTTAATTATGTCTAATAGAGATCTTTTAGATTTTTATATCCTGTTAAGACAGTTGCTGTTTTGGTTTGGAGTATAAGCTTATAGGTAATGATTATCTTGTAATATAAGATGTAAGATCCTTTGATATTAGATATATTAATAAAATTTGGCTTTGCCTCTTGCTGAACAAAAAAAATATATCAATTTAATAACTTTGTCATTAATATCAAGTTTGAAAGTTCATTTGCAATAATGACATTGTACAATGATTAAATTGTTATCATCATCAAGATTCAAACCTCATTGAAGTGCGATTGTTAAATGTTTAAATTGAAATTGAGGTCCCAATTGTTAAATGTTTAAATTGAAGTTGAGGTTCCAACATTCCTAAAAAGAGTTTGAAAATTCATTCAACTTTTCCATGCATATTCCAGCAAAGTAATAAGTTTGTCCGTTGAACCGTTGTTTTAAGCTTCATAAAGTGGTGTACTCGAGTCCATAACTGTATAGCTGTTGCCTTGTACACTCGAAGTCATACACTCTCATCTTTTTGACCAGTTCGCAGCTGTACAAGTACCTTTGTATTGGAAATCTCTGAGCTTTTTGCAGGGTAAGATACTAAATAGTTGTGGAAAACTCCTCTGAGTTACATTTTAGGTGATAAGATTTTGCCCTTCAATTTACACTTGTGAATGTTTACAGTCACAGGCTCGTAGTGTTGCTAAAATATATGTGCATGTTGTGACTTTTGATTTGAATGCAGCGATAACAAAATGGGCCAGTTATTTTGCTGTGCAATAGTGGAGCAGTCAACAGTAGCCATGACAGAGAGATTTGGACGGTATCATGAAATGCTGGAGCCGGGGTGCCACTTTGTGCCATGGATTTGTGGAATCCGAATCAGAGGTCGTATTTCCTTAAGAGTAAAGAAACTGGATCTCCGCTGTGAAACAAAGACCAAGGTATGTGTTCAGGGGTTTTAAAATCTCTTCAGTTTCTTTTATTTAGAAAAGAAATTCTGGAGTAGTTGTTTGTGGGTCTTTAGGTTTTTTGAATCATATTTACATCTTCGTAAGAATATGTTCTGATTTTGATCTTCATTTTAATAAAAATGTAGAAGCTTCTTCAGAAAGGATTACGTTCGTATTTTGAGAGTAATGTATTTTTCAAATTGTTGCAGGATAATGTTTTTGTGACTGTGGAGGCCTCTGTTCAATACCGCGCCCTTGTAGAAAAGGCTAGTCATGCTTTTTATAAGTTGAGTGATACAAGGGGACAAATTCAGGCATATGTATTTGATGGTAAGGTTTATCTCACAGTGATTTGTTCTGAAAAATGAGATTCAGAGGATAATTGTAAGTGAACATTTTTTACAGAAAATTTCTAACCCATATAGATTTTGCACTTGATAACATAATTTAATAGATTTGCCATTTCTGGTATACATGGGTAACTTTGTAAAATACAAACTTTCAGTTATATGATAGTACTTTAATATAGAGCCTTGACCATTTTAATCTTTGGAATCATCTGTTACTCTGTTTTTCTTATTTAATGGAAGACAATTAAAGAAGAGAAATCCTGACGAACAAATTTCAAATTATGAAAAAGGATTGAGGCTCACTACCCTGTTTCCATGTTTGATTTACAGTTATCCGTTCAAGTGTCCCAAAGATGAATCTCGATGATGTCTTTGAGCAAAAGAATGAGGTTGCTAAAGCTGTTGAACAGGAACTTGAAAAGGTTGGGATTTTTAAGTCCATTTGATTTTTATTGTCAATTGGTTGCAGTAAAATATTCCTTAAATATTACACAAAATGAAACATTTTACTATTCTAAAATTTGTATCCTTTGATGGTTCTCAATATCTGTTTTAAAAAAAGTTTGAATGCTTTATGATTCATGATTCAATTTTTCTTTTCTATGACTACAGACTATGTCAAACTATGGATATGAGATAGTGCAAACGCTTATTGTAGATATAGAACCTGATGTGCATGTGAAGAAAGCAATGAATGAAATAAATGCAGGCAAGAAGTAAAATTGGACTTTTATGTTCAGTAGTACGTCCTTTCATTTTACTGATTTTGGAGATTGTTGACATATACTTTTCCATTTTGTGAATGGATGGATGGTATTTATTTAAATAATGCATTCCATTT
>VDFB02000003.1:322573236-322927490 GCA_007258455.2 Sequoia sempervirens | reverse complement strand
TTTGAATTTTTTCATTCACTTGTTTATGAATATCCTTCATTACAACTGCAAACTCTTCACCCTCAGCACTTCTTCTCTCCATACCACTCAAATCTCTAAGTTTAAACACTCCCCTTGGCTTCAATCCATAGACTATCTCAAATGGGCTCTTTCCAACACTTCTATTGATAGATTCATTATATGCAAACTCAGCTTGTGGAAGAATGAGATCCCATTGTTGTGAATTATCTTTTGTCAAACATCTGAGTAGATTCCCAAGGCTCCTATTGACAACTTCAATCTACCCATCTATTCGTGGATGATAGGCAAAGCTAAATGTCAAGCTGGTTCCCAATTTCTTCCAAAGAGTCCTCGCAAAGTGACCTACAAAATTGTTATCTCTATCAGACACAATTGTCAATAGTAATCCATGAATTCTAACTACCTTCTTGAAAAATAACCCAGCAATGTAAGAAGCATCATTTGTGTATTCGCATGGTATGAAATGAGCCATTTTGCTAAATCTATCAACAACAACAAATACACTATCAAACCCTCTTTGAGTTTTGGGTAAACCCAACACAAAATCCATGTTGATGAATTCCCATGGCCAGTTTGGAATTGGAAAAGGTTGGTAAAGACTTGCATTAGTGCTTGAACCCTTTCCTTTTTGACAAACTACACAATTCTTAATAAAAAAAATTGATGTCACTTTGCATATTTGGCCAATGGTAATATCTACTTACCTGCTCCAATGTTTTATCTACACCAAAGTGACCCCCTAAGCTTCCATAATGCTTCTCTTTAATCAAATTATCCCTCATAGAACATTTGGGAATACACAATTGATCACCCTTAAACAACAAGCCATCTTGTACCAAGAAATCAAAATATTCTTCATGGAAAGTACCATCAAACTGATTGCAAACAACATACACATCCTTGAAATCATCATCTCCTTCATATATACCTTTCAAAGCATCAATACCCACACTTTGGAGTTGAATTTCTTGCACCAACATTTGTCTTCTTCTCAAAGCATCTGCCTCCTTGTTTGATTGCCCTTTTTTGTGTTTTATGTTGAAAGTATAGCTTTGTAGGTACTCCACCCACTTCACATGTTTGTGGATTAGTTTTTCTTGGTTGTTCAAGAAACTCAAAGCATGATTTTTAGTAAAAACAATAAATTCCTTTGGAAGGAGATAGTGTCTCCACTTTTTCAATGCTCGAACCATTGCATACAATTCTAAGTCATAAGAAGAATACTTCCTCTTGGCCTCATTGAGCTTCTCACTGAAAAATGCTATAAGTCTACCCTCTTGACTCAAGACTACACCAATTGCATACCCACTTGCATCACATTCTATGGTTAACACCTTATTGAAATCAGGCAATGCTAAGATGAGATATTGTGCTATTTTCTGTTTCAAAATTTGAAAGCTTCTTTCTATCCCATTAGACCACATAAATCTTTTCCTTTTATCTCCGCTAATTGTATCAATGATGGGAGAACAAATATGACTGAAATTCCTTACAATTTTTTTGTAGAAAATAGCAAGGTTGTGGAATATTCTTACCTCACTAACTGAATTTGGATTAGGCCAATTCAAAATTGCTTCTACCTTGTTGGGGTCCATCTTCAAAGTGCCTTTTGAAATCACAAAACCAAGGTAGGCCAAATCCTCTTTCATGAATTCACACTTTTTCAAGTTAATCATCAACTTTTCTTCATTCAACTTCTTCAACACCATGTCCAAATGTTGCAAGTGTTCCTCTTTAGTCTTGTTAAACATAAGAGTATCATCTACGTACACAACTACAAACTTTCCTATGAAAGGCTTCAAAACTTCATTCATTAGTCTCATAAAAGTGCTTGGTGCATTTGAAATCCCAAATGGCATTACCATCCACTCATACAAACCCTTATTGGTTTTAAAGGCATTTTTCCACTCATCCCCTTCTTTTATTCTAATCTGATGATAGCCACTTTTAAGGTCAATCTTTAAAAATTAATAAGCTCCTCCTAAACAATCCATCAAATCCTCCATTCTAGGTATTGGAAACCTATACTTATAGTTATTTTGTTGATTTCCCTTGAATCAGTGCACATTCTCCAATCTCCACCTTTTTTAGGTGCCAACACAATAGGAACAACACATGGACTTAAGCTTTCCCTTATGAGACCCTTATCTATAAATTCTTGTATTTGTTTCCTTATCTCTTCATTTTGTTGAGGAGTCATTTTGTATGCAGCCTTATTGGGTAAGTTTGCTCCTGGTATAAAGTCTATGTGGTGGCTCACATCCCTTATAGGTGGAAAAGAACTAGGGAGCTCATCTAAAACTATGTCTTGATAATTTTTCAACAAGGTTTTCACTTCTTTAGGTACATCTTCAAGTTTTGTTGTTGTCATAACAGATTTGGGTCTGATTATGATTGCATACCCTTGCCCACCTTCCTCTTTCATGGTCTTCAAGAATTCTTTCTCTCCAACCAACATGACACTTGACCGAACTTGAGTATCTAAATTCTCATCTTGCAAAGGGGTGATGGTAAATGAGACTCCATCTTTTCCAATCACATATGTGTTTTTCTGTCCATCATATTTTTCTTTTTTGTCATACTACCAGGGTCTTCCTAACAGCAGATGACATACATCCATTGGGACATGATGTCACACAAGATTTTTTTTTATACCCCCCAATGTTAAACTCGACCCATGTTTGTTCATTAACCAAGACTTGTTGACCCTTATTCAACCAAGAAACCTTATAAGGTGTGGGGTGTGGGATCCTTTTCATCTTTAATTTTTCAACCATCTCCAAAGAAACCAAATTATCAATTGAACCAGAATCAACAACAACCTTACATACCTTGCCTTGAGATTTGCAAGTGGTTCTAAACAATGAATTTCTTTGTGGAGGATCCTTCACCACAAGAACCTTGAGTAGTGTTCTCCTCATCATTATATTTTCTCCAACCTCTAGAGAAACATGTTGAGAAGGAGAGTTAACACTCTCACAATCTTCCTCTTGCACCAATTGTGTTCTCCTTTCACCACCATGTGATGTAGAAGGTTGTTCCTTCAGGAACTTCCATGCTTGATGGCCAAATTGATTGCATTGGTAGCATCTTCCAAAGAAAGTATTTGAACCTCTACCTTGTCCTCCAAATCTTCCTCTACCATTAGATCTTCTACCTCTGAAACCACCTCTTGACTCTAAGCCTTGATCTCAATTGCCACTTGACTCTCCTTGTGATTTTTGTGATTTTCCTCTTCCACCAAAGGATCCTCTTCCCCTGAAGTTCTTTCCTCTGCCTCTACTTGTTTTTTCCCCCCTTCTTTTCAAATTCTCCTCTTCCCTAAAAGCCATTTGGAAGCACTCTTCCACCGTTCTAGGGGTGGCAAGATTCAATGCATCTTGAATATTGAACCTTAGCCCATTCATATACATTGTTATCTTCTCAACTTCATCCTCAACATGACCTGCTCTAATGCTCAATTTATGAAACTCCTCTGTGTAGGCCATGACATCCATCTCCTTTTGTTTAAGGTTTTTCAACTTTCTAAAAGTTTGTATTGCATAGTCACCGGGAAAGAATTGACTCTTAACCTTAGACACCATCCTCTCCCATACATTAATTTTTTCTTTTCCATGTTTCACTCTCATCCTGCACATAGTTCCACCAAGTTAGGGCAAGGCCTTTTAACTTAGTTTTTGCAAACTTTACCTTTTTTTCATCTGCTACCTCCTTGTATTCAAAATAATTATCTACTACATCAATCTAGTCCAACACTTCTTCACTATCCATCTTCCCACCATACATGTGCAATTCCATTTTCACCTCATTAGTATCTCCTTTGACAACCTTCAACATCTTAACCATTCTTCTTTCATTAGGGTCCAACTCATCATCACCTTGGACTCCTCTTTGAGGATTTCCATTCTCACCCTCTTCCTCTTCCTCTCGGTCACTCTCATCTTCAGTGGCCTTACATCTTCTTTAGTTTGTTTCCAATGCTACAAGTCTAGCTAAAACTGCTCCTTGAGACTCCATCATTCTTATTTCCCTGGCAATGACTGTACTTCCCTTTGGAGGCATCTTGTCCTTTCAAATTACAACTTTTCCTTCTTCAAACTTCAACCTCTTTCCTTCAAAAGATTAGAACCTATGCTAAAATAGCAATTTGATGCAAATCAGAGTGGGGGTTTTCAAGTCACTCACAATTCAACCAACTTTTCAATTTGGGAACCATAACTTGGTGTCATATTCTCAATCCCTTCAATCCTACTTGCAACACATCAAACAATGAAAATTCAACATATCTTTTAGAGAATACCTCAAACCCATGAATTGGTTACCCTTTATGCTCTTCCTTAACATTTCAAATTTGTGCATAGACTTTTTTTAGAACATCACCTTCAAAAATGGACTGTTGCACTGCCCTTAAGCCCAATTATGCCTCTTTTACAAAGCAACTATGTGGTAAATCTTCTCCCAATCAACAATCTTCACTCCAAGGGTTGAAACAGATCACATGGGGTCTAAAACAACATGTTTTACCAATTGAAACATCCACAAACTCATTTAACAACAAAACGCTACTTGTAACCACTATTTCCAAGCCTAATACATTGAGATATTAGGATAGGGCTTGTGCAAATAGGGCCCTAACTCCATCCCCTACATCTACAATCACTAAAAAAATGAAAAAAACCTTAACTAATTCCATTCCACCAATTTACAAAGATTTCCACTGATGGAATGGTTCTTTATTCCATTTTATTGGTCAAACCCTCTCAATCTAGGGTTTACAGACCTCTTTCAGTAAATTGCTTATAAAATCCTTCAAACTCTATGGAATCAACTCAAACCAAAACCAAAATAGATTTATTTTATTCCTCTACCAATTCCAATAACAATTAGTGCATTTACAACCTATATGGAACTATACCACTAGCTGTAGTAGCAGATTTCAATGAAAACACACAGAAAAATGAAGCTTTCTTATTGATTTTACACCAATAAATGTCTCCACAACCTTTCCTCAAGTTTTTTGAGGCAATATTTAAACACCAAAAACCAAAAACAAATAGTTCATAACCACTTTTTGAACTGGTGACCATTCCACTTCCAAAACATGACAAAATTGCAAAGTTGCATAGCAACTTTTGCAACATTTACAAAAACTTGACAACATTAACTAAAACCAACCCCGTGATACTTATTACATCAGGCCTTATTACGACTCATTGGACCATATTTAGACTAGGTGCACCTTCCACATGTCTCAAAATTTCAAACATGGAAATGACTCTAATAACCCAAAGCATTCCATATTGCATATGCACAACCCTTATTATCAACTATTCAAAGATGTGCTTCCAAGTACACAATGTAACTTCTTACTTGTTCTTA
This sequence comes from Sequoia sempervirens, assembly GCA_007258455.2. Lineage (NCBI taxonomy): Eukaryota > Viridiplantae > Streptophyta > Pinopsida > Cupressales > Cupressaceae > Sequoia > Sequoia sempervirens. The sequence continues at coordinate 322,922,090 of VDFB02000003.1, read as the reverse complement.
CATACTCTTGTAACACAATTAAAATGTCATGGATTCTCTTATATATCTTTCCTAACATGGATTCCCTCTTATACATATCATATTATATGGTTATCAAGTGGCATAGTGTGTCATCCAAGCAATCTCAAGATTTCTTCCAAGTGTGGTGCCCTTTCCATGAGGGCCCAAATATTATAATACGTTAAAAAATAAAAGAATATAATATTAGATAGATTCCAAGGTGTAAAAAATATAATTATAATTTCTCTTGACTCAACTATGTAAATATCTATGCAAAAAAAAATCAAATTTTCAACAATATTTATTAATTATTGTTTATCTTGATTATTACTCTTCAAATGTGTGGGTGTTATTGTTGAATCAATCTAAAAGGGTTTGAATACTCTAAGATATTAAAATCTATAGTCAAGAAGTAGATAGGTTTCCACATCAAGGCCCTTCACACATTGTGTGGGGAAATGGGGGGAGGTTGGACACATATCAAAGGAATTTAAAACTTTTGCTCTCAATAAAGCATACAGTTGCTAATAGAAAAAATAATCATTCAAGATATGACGGCATGAATGTTGAAAGAAATGAACATGAATCAATTCTATTTGGATGAACTAATGAATCGCCTCAATTAATTTTTTATGCATGATGTACATCAAAAAGGGTAACTTTGAATCTTTCTACAAATAATTGATCAAAAGCATCATTTATCTTAGAAATGTCTAACTATATATAGGATTAATGCATTGTGATTTATGACTAACAAGTGCATGCTTGATACTCTTAGTTTTGGGCTAGAGACATGAAGAATTTCAAATTTAGCTTGACTAGTTCTATTATAACTATAACTTAGAATTCCTATGTGTTTTGTTCTCTTATTTATTTTTTCTCTCTCATTTCTAAAATTGAATTTTCTTTATGTTGTAGTCCTCTTTCATTAGTTATTGTCTTTAATTCTTTCATGTTTCATTTTTTAATTAAAATTTTCATTCTGATTCATTCATTTTTTCTCTCTTATTTTTTAATTCTTTCAATTTCTGTTCTTACCTTATCTCTCTTGTCTCGTTCCTTGTACCCTTCTCTCTCCTCATCTTCTCACCTCTCTTCCTTTTAAGCAAATTAGGTCTGCATCTTACCTTTTATCTCCTTATCTCTTTATCATCCTGATGATGGATCACTGAGTGTGATCCGAAACGTTGATGAAAAAACTCAAACATAATCAAAAAATCTAGAAATCACAAAATCTTATATATAGGATATTTTGTGATTTACCTAACTACGTTTGTGACAAAAACTAGACAAGCATTGTATATGACTACCAGTGCATGCTTGATACTCTTAGTTTTGGGCTAGAGTACATGAAGAATTTCAAATTTAGTTTGACTAGTTATTTAGATATTGTTTGGATTGGATCCATTAATGATTGAAATTCCATAACTAGGTATGTTTAAAACATTGGCTTAGGACTAGTCTCCTAGGTAAGTAAAGTAAATATTTTTTTTTCATTTGATCTACTAAAGGAGAGCACAAGACAACAAAATTGTTGAATGTAATTTGGATTCAAGGAATCTTGTGTGATATGGGTATGGACCTTTTAAGAAACTAACAACAATGCACCCAATAATTAGAATATTAAAAATGGAAAAGAATCATGTTATTTGTGAGCAATTCAAACATGGTAAAGTGCAAGCTTAAGAGAGAGGTAATCCACAATTAAAGTTAGTTTAATATAATAAATTAAATCTTAAAGAAAAAAAATGTCAGGTTAATGTACTAATGTGAAAAATAAGATAACAAGCCTAGTGAACATTTAAGTGTCATGAGAAGTGATAGGGATTAAATATAATAGATCAAACTCCACTCCATGTTAGTATTTAAGATGAGAAGTATAACCTAGAATATTTAGCTCAAAGCTTACAAATATAAGTATTATCATAGCATATTACACCTAATATTTAATTATTTACTTTGAATTCATCATTAGTGATTATATCAACCAAATGAAAAAATTGCTTTAAAATAAACAACTCAAACCATCAAAATTTTTTTTAGGAGAATATTCTCTATGATAATTTTTTAGAGATTAAACACTAGTGACTTTCATTTTAATATTTTATTTTTTAGTTTAATATTGATAATATTTGGTTGGTCACATGAAATAAGCTCAAGTGGTAAAATAGTGGAACCTTTATAATGAAAAATTATATAAAAATTCTTAAAAGAGATATTACATGTTTAAAGTATACAAATATTAAACCTATACAAATAGTGATATTGTTTTCCTTTATTTATTTAAATATATCAAACAACCTAATTAAACTCATTATACTATGGGATCATTCAATATTAAACATAATAGATTATGGCTAATGGATTTTGGGATCCATATATTTTTCTTTCCAACCATACATAACCTTGATTCAATTGAAATTCATTTACTAAATTTGGTAGTTGGGGAAATGAGGTTCTCATCGTAGATTTAATAATTTAGTTAATTCGAAACTTCAACAACTATGTCTTGGACCTCCTTAAAATCACATAATGGATAGCTTAGTTCAATATAGTATACTTTTCATGTTTTATATATAAGTTGTAACAATCTACATTAAGCATGTATTTATAACATGAGTATATAAATTGGAAATAATCAATTAGTATATTTGTATATGTTATTTAATTAATAGTATTGATTCCTTAGCTTTCCATTATTACTTCTAACACATTGATTCATCATAGTCTTTATACCACATAACTTTCAAATGTTATTTTGTATGAGTAGAGAAGGAAAAGAGGGGAGGAGTTGAGTCAAGGTTGTTATTGTTTAAGGCAGAAAATTTAGACCAACCCAAACGACCTAGGGGAAGACCACGTAAGAAGAGAAAATCAACATAGGAGATTGGATCATCATGTCTACCTAAGATTCAAGTACATGAAACACCAATGAGGTAAAACAATATTATACATTCATGTCTTGAATAAATAAATATAATCTTGTAGTGCAACTGACTAATGAGATTGTACAAATAAATTGTTGATTTAGAAAAAATAAAATGTGCTTCTTCCCAACGATACTTGAGTAAAATTGGGAAGACATCAAATTTCATTTTCTTGAAATACAAAATGGTATTGAGAAAATAGAGACAGAGATGGTGGATGTTCAACTTGAACAAGCTAAAATTGTGGCTACATTAAAGAATAGAATAAAAATCTAACAAGAAGCTATCAATCATATCAAAGAGACATGATGGAGGTTCAATTCTAGCATATTGTGCAAGTGGAGGTTATATCTAAAGTAGATAATAACATACCTTAAATGATGAATGGCATGGATATAATTTTAGCAATGTTGCCAATATAATTGACCATAGATGAGATAGATATTAATATGGGTCGAATATAAACTAACTGAGAAAATTGCAAGGAAGATGATTTATTTTATGCAAGAATATATGTAAGATAAACTAGTTATGATAGGTGGCACTTTTCTCAAAACTTATTTAATTATAATATCAAATTTCTTATTTTGTAAAAATAGATTTATTATATCAAAACTTGTGTTGATATATCTTATATAGCAATTAGTTATCATAATTATTGAAATGTAGTGACTATCAAACTAGATAAGAGAAATATGAAAGTTAGATTTTGAGTTTTAAAATCTTTAATTATGAATAACTGGTAGATTTTACTATGCAAATTATGATAATATTATGAAAGGGTTAATCTTGAAGTATATTGAGATTGCATAAATTAACTCAAATATATTTTACACATAATTTGAAACAATAAATCACCTGTTGCAATTGCCAAACCCTTACTCAAAAATATTATATGAAAGTGTTGCAATTTATTTTTATGTGAGATGGTTGTTAGTATAAATTGTCAACTAAATGTATTTGAAAAAAAATTACATGACAATAATATTTTTTATCAATCCTAATTAAAAATATATATTTATAAGTTGACCACCATCATATTGTATGAAATGTCTGCAATATTTGTTTGATAAGATTGATATGCAATCCATCACACTCCTTATGGCGAATTCAATTAAAAAAGAGAGAAAAACATCACTAATATTTTTTATATTTGAAGTGACTAACTATCATAGTGAAACAAAATTCTCCCAATAGGGATTTAAACTGACATGGCAATATCATACTTTATATGGAGCTTTACAAAGAGGTAAATGTCTTTTTCAGTTTATAACCATTATATTTGGAATTATTTATTGTTTTTTATATTGTATGATAAATAAAACTATGTTTTTTATTAGAGGTAAAAAATGGGTTTTGAAGGGGCCCGGAACCCTATACAAAAAAAAGTAGTTGAAAGAAAGATAAAATCAATACATCAACAAATAGCCCCATAGCAGCAACCCATCAACAAAAAAGAAGCCAAAAAGGAGGACCAACCAACAACACTACATACTTTTCAAAATGCATGTCGCCCCCACATCACAGTCTATAGCTTTCTGTGCATCATCAAAAACATGATAACTTTCCTTTCCAGATGTCCCTCCCTGAGCTTTAGTTTTGTTCCTAGTACATTCTCTAGGATCACCTGTATTTACCTCTGAAATCAAAACAATTCCTTTTTCACCACTCTTCCCAATAGCAACAGCTACACCCATCTGCTTACCAGCAGCAGCACCCTCATCATCATGGGCAATATCTTTCCATTTCTTAGCACTAACCAAAGGAGAAGCAACAATAGCAGACTCAAAATTACCAACAATTTTATTACCCTCCCCACCTCTCATCACAGAGTCCCAAACTTTCCCCATTTTTTTCTTTATTCTTTGAATAAAACTATGTTAACATAGTACAAAAAAGATAATTATCTATTTTTTTCTTTATTGTTTGAATAAAGTTGTAATTTAATAATTAAGAATGTTATGTTCATTGCATATTAAATTGAAATATGTTTCTAGAACTAGCTGTCTAGATTGATTGAGTTTTGATCACCACACTTTTAGAGGTTAGTGAAATTTTCATGAGTTAAAGATGATATTACTTTCAGTTGTAGTGTCAAAATAAAGATCTTTAGTCTCATAACATGGTACATTATATCCTAACTCAACAATTAAACAAAGTTTGGGCATTTTATTTTGGTTACACTTGCAACAATATAATTGTCTAAAATAAGTTAAACACTTCACAACATTTACTATAATTGAGAGTTGAGGTTCTGCCTCTTTTTCACTTTTATTCTTTTGACTTATCTTGGATCAAAAGTGTTGGTGTAAATAAATTCTTGTATCTAGTTAATTCATTACTAGGGGACTTATTTACATGTTAGTTAAGTTTACTTAGGTCCTAGGAAGGAATCTTTCTAGGTGTTAGTTGTCATTAGTTGTTATCTTATCTTTTGACAACTACTACATGTGAACCTAGGGAAGTTTGATTAGTTGTCTCATGTCATATGATTAAGACACTTATCATAATCCTATGACATCTTGTATCTCACCTTGGCTATATAACCAAGGGGTCTCTCTCATTGTATCACATGAAAATCATATCATTGAATCATATTGATAAGAATACAGTTTATTCTTGTCACATTCCACTCTCTCTCTTTATTCTTTCCATTAGGTCTAAAGATCTTGGCAGCCATATCCAATTCTAACATGGTATTAGAGCGGGTTGCGTGCCATTGGAGAGTCTTTTTCTGAAGAGAGATACCAGATTTGGGGGTGTTCCATTTTTGGCTCTTTATTGTAGGTTGAAATAAAAGCTTGCTAGTGAAAAATTGAGCTAACCATTGCATCCAGAAGGTTTGAGAAAGTTGATTTTTCGTTTTGTTTCATCCAAATTGGACTTACAAGGCCAAATCTATGAGGGTTTGAAGCTGAAGAGTGGTTGCCCGATCTAGACGGTAGCTACATTTTTGGAGCATTTTGGGTCAAATCCAACCCTGCCATCATGTCCAGAAGGGCCAAAAACCCTAAGATTGACTATCAGTTCGTCCAAATTGGAGCAGTTGTCTGGTGAGGCAAAAAAAAGTGCCCAAAGAGTCGTACACCCCCCTAGGTCATCATAAATACGCTAGTATGATTTAAAAACAAAAAATTATTATATAAAATCCGCCGAAAATTTTTTGAAATTTTTTTTGAAAAATTTTATTGTCTCCGATTAAATTTCATCAAAAAAAATTCTATTGAAAAATCAAAATAGCAGAAAATTATTTTTTGCAGAGGAAGTACATAGACATACTATCTATTGCGCAGCAGTACTCGACCAGTATGAGCAAGCCACACAGTGTGGCTTCATTGGTTGCGGCGGGGCCCACAAACTGGCGGCTTACTCCATGCAAAATCTAGTAGTCTGATAAATACAATGAACTTTATTCTTCAAAATTCGACATTCGTCTTTCAATACTCAGCAATCGGTCTTCAAAAAGCGGCGAATATTCCCAACACGCAGAGGACAGAATATTTTGGTAAACCAAAGCATATTCCGGCAAGGCGCTTTTTCCAATTATAGGTAGGAGGACGTTATTTTTAATCGCTAGTAATGTTGACGGATGTCAGCAGGGCCTTAAGAAATTTTTGCCCCCCTCATTGTTTGCATTTTGGTTTTGGAAGGCGAACTTTGAAGGATAATAGCTCAGTCATTTTAACCCCTTTTTTCAAGCAATGCTTTTTTGTTTGGGCTAATTTTTCATGCTCTTCATAGTGGTGCAATCATTTTTTGGTTTTGGTGTCTTTTTTTTTCAGAAATTGCAGATTCTCACAGGTGTTGTTGCTTTGTCCTCATTTTGGGAACTTTAGGAGCTCATATCTTGCATCAACGGTAACATTTTTGGGTGCAATCTTTTTTAAAGTGCATGATTTTTTGTGTACTTTGCAATGGTATGATTAGATTGATCTAATTTTGTACCAAAAATTGTACTTTATTATGTGGCAAAATTTGGCATTTACATGTACCTGTTACCTATTTTCACTACTTGCTCAATTAGGAAAAGCCTTGTGTTTAGAAATCAAGAGAGAGGTAAATTTTTAATTTTCTTTCCTATATTACATTCAATTGCATACAAAAAATTAGAAGATTACAAAACCATAGTTATAGATCATTGCATTTATACAATTGCATATAACACAGAAAAGATTTATATAAATCTTTCTGAATAGTAATATTTATTGATTCAAAAATGTTCATTGTCTCACACAATCCGTGAGATTGAATTTACTTATTCAATGCAAATAAAGAAAATTATATACATGAATAGGTAAACAAAAGAAATGTGCATATAAGGAGGGAAACTAGTCAATGTCTGAGAATGATTCATCCAGGATGTGTCGTCTTGTCTTGTTGCTTCCCTGAGTTGCTTGTGTCCTTCCTAGCTCCATACCGCTCCTAGTCCTACATTTGGAAAAAGCAATGGCATTAGAGCAATGCTCTAAGCAATGAAAATTTTCAAACCTTACATGAACAAATACCTATCCATATATAAACTGATCTGAACGTGCATTAAACAAGCAATGCAAACCTTAGATGTCCTAGAAAACCATTGAAGTTATCAAACACATCCAAAATATGCATTTATTTCTAAACGTTTGCTTCATGTGCAGATACAAGAAAAATAATGTTGTTGTTTTGATTCATTTAATATCAACATGTGGGTTAAAATGTGGATCCCACAAGGGTTGAGCTCAGCATACTGTTACAATGTACTTTTGATAAGTAAAATAAAGTAAGTTCATCTCTATTGGTTTATGTAAATAAGCACACATCCTTTGTGGTAGTGATTTTTTGGTCACTATCATAAGTGACATGTGATTAACCATCATAAATAATAAAGCATGAAGTTAGATATCAAGAATATCAAGAATTGAAGTGGATTATTCATTTGTTTCTACATGTGATAGTGAATACAAAGATGTTAATCAATAAGTGATCATAACCCAGACAATAAATATCAGATATCTGATTATGAACATGTAGTAGCAAAATTAAATGCATTCTTATTCTGAACAAGAAGGGCACCTATCATTCATGACAAGTCAAGTGTCATTTAGACAATGTATGCATTCTTGGAAACATGTCAATAATCAAGGTGAAGAAATGCTCTCTTTTAGGTGAGATTTATTTCAATGAAAATATTGAAAATCTTATATAAGCAATTGATAAGGGGATAAATTCAAGGCAAGTTAAAATAGGGCAGTATCTAGGTGAAGAGGCACATATGGCACATCCAATAGCCTTCTTTTTTTTTAACAAAGAAATAATCTTGTATTCTTTTATAAATATCAAACTAGTGAACAATGCTAAATATCATGAGAAGTGTTGAATAAGTATGAATCGAGAGTAGTTTGAGAAGCTGCTAAGTGTTAATAGTAAATTGCTAGGAGACAGTGACTTTGGCACTAGAAGTTCATCCTCACAAATTCATAGAAAACATAAAGTCATAAATCATTGAGAATTGCTATCAAAAGAAATAGAGTCAATAATTAAGGAAATTCATGAGACAATCATTAACTTGTGATCATAGAAAAAATGGCTTTACATTCTTTCATCAGTCCATGAGTGAAAGTGACATTTATACTAAGGGAAAACAATGGAGTCAGATTCAGCAAAAAGTCAGCGACACGAGTGGATGGTAAAATAGAGGACATGTGGATATCATAGATAAAAGGCATAAATACAATCATGCTCAGATTTGGTGAGTGAAGGGGGGATATGGTTGACTCTTTAAGGTTCAAATTTCAAAACTCTTTTTATGATTCATGTAAAGTACAGTCATTTTGAGATAGCAATCTAAGTGAGTGATCTTAAATTGCACTTTAAGATTATTAAGGGAAGCAACAAATTATACAATCAAAAGTTGATGATGGTCTACCAGAGACAATTGTTGTTTCAAAGTAACATGTACTGCTTAAGCACAATCGAATGAATGATTTTGTTGAACCTACTCAAGATGTCTCAGACTACCCTAGAAAAAGATGAAATTCCAAATTGATGCACTCAAGTGGATCTCCAAGATTTATTGAAGGGGAAGCAAGGGCAGAGTTTTCCTTATAGCAACATGGTCTTTTAAAATAGATTAAATATCAGTGATATTTTGGCTCCTTATTGAATAAAGGAGGAAAGAGGAAAATCAATGCAGCATGTTCATTCTCAAATAATGAAAAGAAAAGTTTATTTGCACAGCATAATCACCCAGATTCAGTTTCAAGCTTAATATACATGTTATGATCATGCTCTAGGCCTCCACAGAAGTGAATGTGAAACCCTCAAGTATAGATAAATTTCTGCTTTGTCATATACATAAATTTGAAAACACAGATTCAAGTGGGGTTTTGAGAATAATGGAAAACAGAGGTTGATTCATGGCCATGAGCATAAACAAAAACCCTTTATCACATGTGGTACACAGTATGGCCGCGGCTCTAAGATACATAGCAGCTTGTATTTATTAAGGAGATGTGAAAAAACATATGTGTATACAGAGGAAAGGCCAAGAGGATTTAGCTCACAGTCAAGGAGAAAAGTGAAAGCAACAAAGGTAGGAGTCGAATGAAATATTTGTAAGTTTCCTTGATACCTGTAAAGCATGAAATCCAAAAGTCAAGCCAGAGATGGAAAACCCAGTTGGAATCTTCTTAGCCGCAACCAAAATGGCCATCTTTATACAAAAATGCATAGAAAAAGCACAAGATTTCACAGAATATACATGGAAAATGACAAAGAAAAATAATGCATTCATTATTCTATGAAACATATTCTTGTTTCTACAAGAATAAGTTCAATTTCGAGCCTCTTTTCTTTTCAAAAAATGAAACAAAATGACTAACATGCTCATAAAGCTTACCTCAAACTTTTCCTTCTCATTTCTTGCTAAAATTTGTCAATAAAGACTATTGTGTGTTCATATTTTCACCATAAAAAACTTTGCAGAAAGCCCCTTGTGGTGGTGTTGTCCCCAAACGCTTGACAAGAGAAATGTGAAATGCCAAGTATGTAATTTTGTGTGTTTTCCCTTTTAGGGTTTTTACCCTAACTCTCATACTGGTGGATTTTTTCCTTAGTTTTAAATAAAACTTGCAAAATTAATCTATGACTGTGGCTTTTCCTTTTGCCTTGGTAATTTTCACTTTCCCTTTATACTTTGCAATATGCTAAGTATTTTGACTTATGCATTCAATTGTTTCTCATGTGGCTGACCCATGGCCTTTACTTTTGCATCTAATTTAAATAATTGTAAAATATTTATTCAAGTGGTGGAGCTATAAACCATTTGATTTATGTTATTTTAATGCAAAAAAAATTGATGGAGTTTTTCAATGCATGAGGAGATAAAGATGTGCTTGTCTTTATGTCTTGACCAAGCCATGAAGGGATGAAGATATGCTTCTATTATGCCATGCCAAGCATCTAGGGGAGTTGAGAAAGATTTGCAAACATGTAGAGAGCATTTAGGGGGTTTTTATTGCTTTTGAGAGCTTTTGGAGGGAAATTTCATGTGTCATCATGTTGGACTTGGTCAAACTTGACCTCTTCAACAGTTTGGAGCTCATCTCTTGAAGATTTACATGCTAGATTTGTGGGTTTATGGTTGCATCTGACCCAAGATGCTTCTAGTTCCTTTTTTAGTGGAACAACTTGAAGCTTTGTACTTAGTCATTTTTGTTTCTCATTTTTCAGTTAGTTCTATTCATGCAGCTCTTGGAGATAGTAACTTTTGTAGTCCTTTCACAAGTCTTGTGCATGCTTTGTAACTTAGTTTTGGAGATGAAATTTAGTAAATACCTTGGTTATTATTGACTTGAAAGCTTTGCCTACTTATTCTTTGAGTTTTTGTGTTCAATCAGTTAATTGATCAAGTTATTAGTGAGGTAATGTTTATTTCCTTGTAGACTTGTCTCATGTTTTAGAACCTTTATGCAGAAGGTATGTTAATGTAGGCTACAAATTGTTTCAAAAGGTGTAAATAACTTTTGGATGTGAAATTAATTTTCCTCCTAGGAGTCTGAGCACTAGGACCTATTTGTGAAGCACTTTTGCAAGAATATACAGAAATTAGTTGTGCAATTTTATCTTTAGTCATTGCAAGCAAGTGTATGAAATTTGATTTCAAATCCAAGTAATGTTTTGGTATATCACCATAAAATTAGGTTTCATTTCAAGTACCCCTTCTACCCTTTTCCTCTACAAAATCAATAGTTTTAGGTGACACCGAAAGGAAGTTTGCCTTCTCTAGAGGTTGACCTTTGTTTACAGGTTACCCACAGCTTTAGAGGTCTTCCCATGTTACACTAAAATGTTGAATTTCATATTCAACAAGGTGAAATTTTAGTAGTTAACAGTACCAAGATCAAAGACCACTTCATTGGCAAGTGGTAATTGTAAACGCACTAAGTATAAAGTGCCAAATCATATATTGCTTGGGGCGGTTTCATTATTGAGTAATTTGGGGGGCTAATCTTGTGTTGGTTGATTGCATTCTTTTGCTTGGTTTGTGTTCTTGCAATGGGGAAATCTCAAATTGAACTCCTAATTCCACATAATTATGCTACATGGAGATAATCAGTATGCCACTATCTCATGATGAAAGGCCTAATAGATCATCTAAAGGAAACCACTCAACAACCTATTGATGCTAAAGAATTGGCAAGGTGGGAGATTGATCATGAGAAAACACTTGGATGCATATGTTCATTATTCTCGTTTGATTTACAATTTCATATAGAATTATGCAAAACACCTAAAGAGGAATGGGATAATTTTAAAAAAAAATTATGGTAAAACAGATAAGATTAGGGCTATCAGATTGATAATGATTTGATGAATCTTGATCCAAAATGTTTTGACCACATCGAAGACTACATCTCCAAAATCAAGCAACTAAGAACACAGTTGAAGGAATGCAACATTGAAAAAAAGGATTTGCAATTGGTTCTTAATGTGTTATCCAAGCTTGGTCCTGAGTATTCAGTATTTGTTTCTATCTTTCATACCCATCAAATTTCTATGGGAGCATCATATGTTGATCCTAAGTTTGATGACTTTGAAAATCTCCTAATCCAAGAGGAAGCTAAGTTAATGAACATGGGGCTAATCAAGTCTTCCAAGTCACAATCATGGGTGGCTTGTGAGTCTAAGGTACAGAAAGAATTAGGGAATCTTGATAAGAAGCAAAAGAAGAAAAAGAAAAATCCACATAAAGAATCAAAATCAGAATCCTCAAAAGGAGAATCATGTAAGAAGCAGAGGCATTTTTGTGCATATTGCAAGAAGGATGGACATGAAGAACACTATTGTTATAAGAAGTATATTGATGAGTTGAAAAATCTTCTCAAAAATAATCGCATTGATTTTCCTTCAAGAATTTCTAAATCTTCTTCTCCTTCTACTTCAAAACAGTCTAAAAAGGACAAAGGTCAAGCATCTACATTAGGAAATAAAATTCAAGCTCTTTATGCTTTTTCAGGTCTAGGATTAGAGAGATGGCTTCTAGATTTAGGAGCATCTCATCATATGGTATCTTCATAGACTATATTCTCTTCTTTTCAGCCATGTACTATGTCTCCCATCTTGATGGGAAACAATACATACATGAGTGTAATAGGGAAGGGATCTATTAGTTTTGGGTAAAACACTTTTCACGGTATCTTGTGTGTTCCTCATTTGATGAACAATCTTCTTTCCATATATCATATTACACATGGTGGATAGAACTATGGAATTCACACCTGATTCAGTCATTATTCGAAACTTGGAAAGTAGAGAGATCATTGCTACTGGGTTGGTTGATCATTCATCTCAGTTGTATACCTTTGCAGATTTTTCTTCTGATGGTGACATTGTTCCTTCGACTATTAATCACACTTCTAGCATGAATTATGATTTAGAGGATACATTTGGCTTTTTGAACTTGGGAGTTCTCAAATCAGATCCAGTTCTTGAGCCATGCACTCTATCTCCTCCATCTACTGTTGCAACTGATGATGCTTGTATTGCTATAGATATGGCTTCTTGTGATTCAGTGCAACAGGATCCTCATTGTCTTCTAGATATGGCTACTTTGAATGGCTTCTTGACAGGTATTTCAAACTTGTTTGTGGAGTCTCATCTTGCATATTTTGGAGATATCATTGATGGAATTCATCTTCTCTTTGATGAAGTTGCTCCTTCTTCAGTTGTTGTGAGGGAACACCTTGACCTTCTTGGTCATTCTCTACATGTTCATTCCTTGAAGTTTGGCATGAGTTTAGATTCTTTTGGATAGCATTTGGAGGAGGCTTGTTTATCTTCAAAGGGTATATCTTTATCTTTGGATCATGTTCTACATTCATCTCTACTAGATTTTGGATTGTCCTCTTCAGTAGTGTGGCCTAGAATGCCTATTTGGAGTGTGACAACTTTCTGCATCAACATGGAGACACTTGAGCATGCTTCAGAGACATCATCATACATCATTCATATTCTTGACATCCTGCATACATCCATGGTTTTGTTTCTTACCAAGGGGAGGAACATTGTTCAATGAGATTGGATCATCTTTAGTACTCAATGTTGAGCTTCTACCATCATTGCAGGAGACTCAACATTGAGCGGGGGTTGCCTTGTCTTTCTTCTACTTCTCTCTTATGGGGGGGATTTTTCCTCACATGGGGTTTTGGCCTTCTCATTCTTCATTGAGATCATTTCTATTTTGCATCTTTTATCTCTCTTTTGGGGAGGAGTTTTTTCCCACTGGGTTTTCTCCTTTTCTCCGTTTGTGAAAGATTGCATTTGCATTGCATGTACATGGGTACCTAACATGGTCTAGTAGTCGGGACCCATTATTGCATCTTTGTAGCATTTGCATAATAATCTTATACTCCCTAAGTTGCACTTAAGGGGGGGTGTTGGTGTAAATAAAGTCTTGTACCTAGTTAATTCATTACTAGGGGACTTATTTACATGTTAGTTAAGTTTACTTAGGTCCTAGGAAGGAATATTTCTATAAGGTGTTATTTGTCATTAGTTGTTATTTTATCTTTTGAAAACCACTGCATGTGAACCTAGTTAAGTGTGATTAGTTGTCTCATGTCATATGATTAAGACACTTGTCATAATCCTATGACATCTTGTATCTCACCTTGGCTTTATAACCAAGGGGTGACTCTCATTGTATCACATGACAATCATATCATTGAATTATATTGATAAGAATAGAGTTTATTCTTGTCACATTCCATTCTCTTTATGCTTTCCATTTGGTCTCAAGATCTTGGCAGCCATAGCCAATTCTAACAAAAAGGTTTTAAGAGTAAACGTTTTCTAGCGTTGTTGTTAACAAAATTTACTTTTGATTTAAACTTTGTTGCAGGAATCAGTAGATTGCATCGTTAACTCCCTTTGATACATCCTATGTATACCTATTTTTTTATTTTTTTCGCTTAATGAAGTAGTAGAAATATAATGTTTTCATTTTTTATAATAAAGATATTTTGGTAACTTAGGCCAAGTAACAATCCTTCCCATTCACCTTCTATATTATTTAAATTTTATCCATTTATGTTTTTGTGACCGAGGATATTAGTATGGGCCGATTACACTTGATACATGAAGAATTGAAGCATAACGAAGCCACTAATACTCAATCTAAACAGGATCAATCAAATTAAAGTTAACTAAACATTCATTAAAACAAAGCATTCTAAATTATGAAAATGTTTAAAATATATATTCTAACCTATTTGAAACTTATCCTGTTTTGGGAGTTGTGTTGCATTGATGTGGAATGGTGACCCTTTCCCAATCTCATGATTAGTGAGCTCGTTTCAATCGATTCTATTGAGGACAATCGATGAAACGGTTGTGAGATGTGATTGAAAACATGATTTATGCTAAAATGAGTATGATGTGAGAGCTAATCTAAATGATTTATGCTAAACTGATTTAGATATGCAGTTGCTTAGCTAAGCTAAATGAGATTTAAACTAAAAAGATTCAAACCCTAATTATCTAATTAGCTAAATGGATACATCATGGAAGCTATTAATGGAAGCTAAGCTATTATGCAACTAATTTAAACTAAAATATGTTAAATGTGAGTTAAAAATGAGTGTGATTATGAGTGAATTCAATAGCATAAGTTTGCTATGAAAAATATGGATCCATTTGTCTCCAAATAGTGCTTTATTTATAGGAAAGCAAATGAGAAATGAAGGGTTGAGATTGAAAAAGCTAATCAACGGTCAAGGATGGAGGAAATTGGAGGCATGGATCATGGATTCTCATCAACGGGTGAGAATGAAATGTGAGATTTAATCAAGGGTTCTCATTCCTTCCAAACAAGCACACTTTTGACCTATAAGAGAGGTCAAAAGTTAACTTGCACAAGAAGTCACAAGCTAACTTGCATATGAAGTCATGTGAGAATATTTCCTTTTTTTAAATGATTGGAGGAGAGAGAATATTCTTTGGAATATTCTCACGGGTGAGGAAAAGGATATTTTGCAAATTAAAACAAAGTTTCATTACGCAAAAGGGGGGAATATTCCCCTTTTGGAGGAATGTGCAAAGGAGGAATATTCCTTTGGAATAATCCCTTGCAAGTGGGAGGGAAATTAGATTAATTAGATAATTGCTAATTAAACAAGGGTTTAATCATGCAATTAGGGGATTTAGAAGAATAAAGTGATATTCATTAAATTAAATGATTTAATGAAAGGGGGGAAGGTGTAATGACATTTAATTAAATAACTTAGGGTTATTTAATTAAATAAGAAGACTTAGGGAATTAAATTAAATAGTTTGATTTATTTAATTTAATGAAATAAAATGTTAACATGAAAGGGGGGAATTAAACTGATTAAATGAATTAGAGTAATAGATGCAAATGATGCAATTAATTAAATAGCAAGGCTAATTTAATTAATTAAGCGAAAAGAGGATGGGTTTCAAGAGGAAATGTTGTTAGTATACTTGATTCGAGTGTATGATATCATTCGGGACATTTTTTCAGTGTCTACAGTTTTGATCTGGGAATTGGTGCATAACTAAAAAAATATGTCTCCATCTACACATAAGTACACATAAATATCCCTTCACTTTGAGGTCTTACAATACACTCGTTATAATGTATCAAAACCCATTTACTTTTGAGGTATGGTAGCCAACATGTAACCTGCAAATTAACCTTTAGTTAAAAATGGAGCTACCTTAACTATTGATTCCATTATCTTGTTATTCTTTTTGTTATGATTAAAATTATAGATTTAATCTCAAAATTAGCAGTGTATTTGTGTTAAAAATCTATTTTATTTATAGTTATAATTTTTTTATTAGATAAGCATTTTTTACTGAAGTTATCAACCAGAAGAGGATTTTGAAAGGGCCCAAAAACCTTGTAGAACAAGAACAACCAACAACCAAATGACAAAAACACAGAAACAAGAATCAACAACAATAAAAGATGAGAGATAATAAAGAAACTAGCTTAAGAACCTAGGCCCCAAGAAAACAACATAGATTCAACAAAAGAATAGTCCTAACATAATCATGGAGGTTTAAAGCCAAACCTTGCCAAAGAATTCTAAAAAGGAGTCAAAGCCCGGTTCTCAGGGGTCAACCTAGATTTCTCTTGTCCTTAAGGGTAGATCCCCTTGCTTCCTCCACAGGTCCCACCACCAAAAGTTTTGAAACCTTTCATTTATTCTTTATATTAGTTTGCTCTTTATCAATATTCTGACACTCTTTCCCAACAACAGGAGGAATCAAGTTGAGTGTATGAGTTTCATTGAAGAAGTGAATCAAAGACAAGGGAAAGTTGGGACAAAGAACTTCACATAGAAGTTGTATCAGGGAACAACAAGCCATGAAATTCAGCATATGGTAGATTATGCAAAGTGCGGTTAAGAAAATACCAATTGGAATATAAAGTGGGATGGCATGAAGGATATGAAAGGTCAGAGTGGGAAATTTGACTAGACCAAGAGGAAATGGAGTTGCCAAATTTGTATTGTTTATTTCATGTAATGTTAATGAAATAATGTTATTTGATTTTTTTTTTCAAATTAGAGTGAAATATTGTAATCGCGCAATCGATTTAAAAATCAACATAGGTTATTGTCGATTTTGGGCTAATTGTTTAAACAGAGTCTTATGGATTTTACAAGTTTGAGTGAGAATTTGGAAGGGATTAGTTTCTTGTCTCCATCAAGTGGTATTAGATCCAAAGGTTTTGATAGTGCAAATAGAGCGTCGAGAGAGAGGCAGTTCTCACCAGGACTTGTAGGTGGATAGGGAAGTGAGCAAAGTTTAGGGGGCACAAGCAGATCACCAAATGTGAGGAAGTTTGTGACGGAACCTATGGATCGAGGAAGCACAAGTGAAGCTCAAAAGTATCATTACATGTGTGTGGAGGGTCAGTGCAAGATCACAGGGGGCCAAATAGTGAAGATATGACATAAAAGTGGCTGACGACTTTTTTATCCAAATTTGATCAAACAAAAAGAGTTTATAGATAAAATTGTTAGGTTTCCAAAAATATAAGATATGCCTTATTTGGAATTAAATAGATAATTATTATTGATTTTCTACATACATTCTAACTAAAGTCCTAATTGATAAGTTGATTGAAAAACATTTATAACTTTTAAAAGGTTAAACATTTTCTTATCCAAAAGATGTGTCACACACTATGCTTCACAAACTATAATTTGAAAAAAAGAAAAATTAAATTTCATAAATTTTTGACCAAGTTAGGATGGCTGGACAAATGGTTTTTTAATATTTTTAAAAATTCCTACTAGAAAATTCATAACTAAATATTTACTTGCAAATAAATTACAAAAAAATATGTGTCACATCCAGGAATGTGTCTTGTACTTATATTGAAATATTTAGAATAAAATAATTATTTTTTCTCCCCATTAGGGTGGTTAGATAAACACTTGCTTTTTATTTTTTTCTTGAAAATTTAATACTATTACATTGAAATTTTAAATTTTCATCAAATAGATTTACTTTTTTTCCAAAAAAGGACTAATAGCTTAGAAACTACATTCAATTTTCTACAAATTTTGTTTTTACATTATTTTCAAATTATGTTAATAGCATATTCAATTTTTTATGTCAAGTTATGTAACTCCATCTTTTTGAATTCTTATTGCCACTTAGGGGCCTAGTTTGGCCCCCCATGGTCCTGCACTAACCCTGGAGTCCTGAGCAGTTGAGGGCTAGAAAGTGCATGGTTGGAAGTGTGAGTGAGAAGATTGAAGGCATTGGTGCAGGTGTAAAGACTCTTGAATGGTTGAGAGTGGAAAACGCAGAGGGAAGTGTTGTGACAAATTATTGTAGATGAAGTGGAATCTTCATGAGGATCAAGGTACAATTGCAGCATAGAGGTTGCAAGGGCAGAGTTTTTGTGAAGACATGTCAGAGAAGGGCATGGTGGGAAGAGGAAGAGTATTTGGCAAAGGAGGTCAGGAAAATTAGTGAAGGAGGTTGGGCTTTCAGCGATGGAGTTCACTGGAGATTGTTGAGCAGTCTCAAAGAGTGGTTCTATCACTTAGCTCCGCCTTTGTGAGCCTATGCTCACAAATTTTCTTACCCATTGTGTCTAATGCAAGAGCATCCCAAGCGAAACACAATTGAAATCAACCAAAAAAAATTCCAATTTGGTTTTGTTGTTTGGTTTTGCTTTACTTTACTTTTTTGGGCAGCTTCATTGGTTTGGTAGTTACAAATGTCATAAGTTGAATGCTAGTATAAGCATCTTCATGAGTTCACATATGTACCTTCTACATATTGATTGATTTCCTATGTGATTAAATGATAATTTGATTTGTATAAAATTATGGAAATTATTATCCGAATGTTATGAGGATATGAAAATGGGAAAGGACGTGGTTAGAGTTTGGAAGATTAAAAAATGGAAGTTGAAACAAATATGAAAGGAATGTGAAGAGACAAGGAACAATAAACTTCATATTTGCGAGAGGATGAGGTGCACCTGAGGAAGGAGAGAGACCTGCACCAAGATTCAAGGAAAATTAATCATATTTAAAATTTGTGCAGACTAGCGCCATGGAGGAGAGGAGAAAGACACGACATCAGAAAGAAGAAAACCATTGTTGATTCCATGGAAGCGGAGGTAGGCAGGGTTCACACGTGAGAAGTTGAATAGTTGATGTAGAGTCTCTTAAAGAAATGAACAACAAATTTTAAACAAAGTGTATAAGGGAGAATTTGCACCCTTTATACAAATTCTCCTTTCACACACCCTCACCTAATTAGAAAATCAAATCCGAAGGAAAAATTCCACATCACCCAACTACCTTCAATTCATTTGGCATTTGTCCCTTGTGTCAATGAGAGAATATCTATCGGGGATGCATGTGTGACATGCAGACATCCGTGTGGCATGCTATTGTCCCTAACGGATTCCCGCATCTAAAGTTGGCAAAGGCGTTACACACCCAATTGGGGTCAATTTGTAACATCCCTCTTCGACCAACCAATCCCGAAAATGGCATATTCTTCTTCATTCTCCTTTAAATTCATTCATTCTTCACTCAATCCATCCCTTTTTGACATCTCCTAGAAATTCAATCTCATTCTCTAGCATTCACTTCACTCTCAAGTAGCATTCCAACACTCATTGCAGCAGCAGCACTCCATCAACTCCACAATGCAAGTGTGAAGCAAACCATAGAAGCGTGGGCTTGGAGTCTTGCGATAACTCCCCTCATCACAGTTGTGGTTGTGGTGACTTTACCAAGTCCATATCTCCTCCATTGGCTAGTGAGCTTTTGGGTAGAGGTTGTAACACTTCACTCCTCTCCTTTGTGATTTGGTTGAGTAGAATTGTATTGTTTTGTAGTGTGTATTTCTCTCTTTTCTTTCCTTTATCGCATATTCTACTTTATTGCATTTTGGTTGTCCATGGAGGTGGAAACACCAAAACAAGGGTCTAACTGAGGTAATCCCCTATACAGTGCCCAAAAAAATTTCCCTCTTGCTTGTGTGTAGGTGAATGCACTTGTGGAGCTAGCTGGAAAACAAGCACTTTTGTGAGATTATCTTCATCACCTTAGCTTTCATTTACTTTCTTTATCATCTTCGACTCTATTTCTCATACTTTATCATTTTGTTTTTCCCATCAAAACCAACTAGCTAGGTTGTCAGATAGTTTTTAGGTAGTTTGTATTGTGTTTATTGTTTTCTGACCGTATGGGCGCCAGTGCACCCGAGAGACGTCAGCGCGCCACGTTGTTGTCCTAGAACCATGTTGTCGTCCTCAGATAGAGAGTTGTTTGAGAAACAGTACCGACTCCAAAAATCTGCTCACCTAGCCCAAACCCAAATCTAGGACTTGTAGAGTGATAGAAGTACATTATAGTGCTCATCATTCTTGATCCTTATTCTAAGGCATATTTTAGAGTGAGGTAAGTCAGAGAAATCATCCGTTCTTGGCTCTCCGTGACCTGGATCCCTAACGCGGTTGGTCCCTGTCTCTTACACAAAGAAGAGACAATGCAACAAATAGGTGGAATGGTGTTGAAGACCAATTGGACAAATTATGAATCATAGGCTACTCAAATGCTAATGTTCATAGTAGTCGTATTGAATGATGTTGGGATGGGTCACACCAATAGTGATGCAGGTCTAAAGCATCAAGAATTGTAACATCGGTAATTAATTATATAAGGAAATAGGTGGTAGAAACTACTCTTTATAGCCTATGGTAATGGGTGATTGAAATCCACGATTAGTTGTTATCGTGGGAAATAAAAGCTATGCATAAAGCTCATGAATGAAGAGTAACCAGCGTAGGGAATAGGGAGATTACATTTAAGAAAATATTGGATAATAATAATGATGCACCAAGAAATAGTTGAAGGGACATTAAAGAAAATGCATCTGAATGTGGAGCACAGTTTATAAAAGTTTGAGCAAATGAAAGGAAGTCGCATGGAGAAAGAGTCGAATGAATAATGTTTTTGTAGAGAGAACCTTAACCTGTACAATATAGGGAGTCCATTTTTTCAAAGAATTGAAGGATATGGGTGGTGACATATGTCACAAGGAAGTGTCGATTAATTAACTAGTGATAAGCCATGAGAAGGGAATGTTGAATAAGGTGTTACAATGGCAGATTGAATTTCCCAAATGAAAGGCAAGTAACACTGGCTGAGGAATTTGAGTGTGGAGTTGGAAATTGGGTTGTGTATGAGTTTCATTGGATTAGTGAATCAAAGACAAAGGAAATTTGGGACAGAAAACTTCGCGTAGAAGTTGTACCAGGGAACAACAAGCCATGAAATTTAGCATATGGAAGATTATGTAGAGTGCGGTTAAGAAAATTCCAATTGGAATATAAAGTGGGACGGCGTGAAGGATATGAAAGGTCAAAGTGGGAAATTGGACCAAACCAAGAGGAAATGGAGTTGCCATATTTGTGTTGTATGTTTCATGTAATGTTAATGAAATAAAGTTATTTGATTTTGTTTTCAAATTGGAGTGAAATATTATAATCGTGCAATTGATTTAAAATTCAACACAGTTTATTGTCGATTTTGGGCTAATTGTTTAAACGGAATCTTTGTAATCCGGATTTTACAAGTTTGAGTGAGAATTCAAAAGGGAGTAGTTTCTTGTCTCCATCAAGTGGTATTAGAGCTAGAGGTTCTAAGCATGCGGATTGAGCGTCGAGAGAGAGGCGGTTTTCACCAAGACTTGTGGGTGGAGAGGGAAGTGAGTAGAGGTTTTGGGGGCACAAGCAGATCACCGAATGTGAGGCAGTTTGTCATGGAACCTATGGATCGAGGCAGCACAAGTGAAGCTCAAAAGTATCATTGTAGGTGTGTCCAGTGTCTTGAGTGGTTGAGGGATGGAAAGCGTAGAGTTGGAAGTGCGAGTGAGAAGCTCAAAGGAATTGTTGTAGGTTTGTGGAGTCTTGAACAATTGAAAGCAAAAAGTATAGAGGAAAGTGTTGTTACAAATTACAACAGATGAAGTGGAATCTTTGTGAGGATCAAGGTACGATTGCAACATGGATTTTGCAAGGGTAGAGTTATTGTGAAGACATGCCAAAAGAGGGCATGGTGGGAAGAGGGAGAGTATTTGGTAGAGGAGGTCGAGCAAATTGGTGGAGGAGGTTAGGCTTTAAGCAATAGATTTCACTAGATATTGTTGAGCAAACTTGAAGAGTGGTTCTATCACTTAGCTCCACCTTCGTGAGCCTATGCTCACAAATTTTCTTACCCATGTGTCTGATGCAAGAGCATCCCAGGTGAAACGCGATCGACATCAACCAAAAAAATTTGTAGTTTGGTTTTTTTGTTTGGTTTTTCTTTACTTTACTTTTTGGCCAGCTCCATCGGTTTGATAGTCACAAACGTCATAAGTTGAATGCTCATATAAGTATCTCCATGAGTTCGTAAATGTACCTTCTGCATATTGATTGATTTCCTATGTGATTAAATGATAATTTGATTTGTATAAAATTATGCAAATTATTAATTGAATGTTATGAGGATATGAAAATGGGAAAGGACATGGTTAGAGTTTGTAAGATAAAAAAATGGAAGTTGAAACAAATATGAAAGGAATGTGAAGAGGAACAATAAAGTTCATATTTACGAGAGGATGAGGCTGCCTCGGGAAGGAGAGAGACCCATGCCAAGATTCAAGGCAAATTAATCATGTTTGAAATTTGTGCAAACCAGCATCATGGAGAAGAGAAGACATAACATCAAAAAGAAGAAAATCATCGTTGATACTATGATATCCAAATGTTTTACCTATTCTAAATGACTAAAATGCAATAGAAAAACACAAAGAAACACCTCAAGATTAGCCTGAGAAATTTGTAAATGCAAAGAGAAAAAGTGTAAAATGATTGCAAGTGGTTATACCTTCCCTTTGTAGCTGAAACTCCTTGGTTGGCCCTTGATTTTGATTTGCTTTGTATGCTCTTTGGATGGCTCTTGATGTGGGTAAATGCAAGATTTAACTATATGCTTGGATGCAAATGTAGATAGATGAAATTGATGGCTAGGTGAGTGCACAAAATGGTAGCATTTAGTTGCAAAATGGCTAAGTGTTTTGAAATGCCTTAGAGGGGGTATTTATAGGAGAACTTGAATTCTCTAGAGAATTCAATGGTTGAGATTTATCCAACAAGGCCAAGATGAAGGGCCAAGGTGAGTTGAGAGCTCACAAGCCCTCACATTTTGACATGTGGAATGTGAAGTGGCTAAGAGTGAGATGATGTGTAGGTGATGCGGAAGGGAGGTACATGATGTGGAGGAAGGACAAGTACCTTCCAAGTACATTGGGAGATAAGAAGATTCCTTGGAGGAATAAATGTGAATTAAAAATTCACATGTTTGGGAGAATCTAGTGGATAAGAAAGGGTCTCCAAAAAGGTGGGAGTTTGTCACATGTTACTTGGTGTGACAAGTCAAAGATTCTAGAAGATGCATGGAAAAAGGGGATTCTAGAAGGAATAAAATGTGAATTAAAAATTCACATGGGGAAGAGGGGAACCTAGGGTGAATAAAAAGGAATTAAAAATTCCTTGGGGGAAGGGGAGAGTTGACCAAGGTACTAATTAGGTTTAACTAATTAGTAATTAGAGGATAATTAGGGGTTAATGAGGATTAGAAGCCAACTTGCAAAAGTTGGAGGATGTGACACATCCTAATCAAGGATTAGGCATGTGCACATCCTTAATGAAGAGATTAGGAGATGGATTAGGATTAGATGAAAATGACATGTAACATTTATTTAATCCATTTGATGAAAAGAGGATATTAATTAAATAGTAGTAATATTACTTAATTAACTCGGATAAGAGGATGTTTAGATGAAAAGTGATAAATTTGGATAAATTAAGTGTCCAAATTTGGATGTCTACAGATACCATGGAAGCGGAGGTAGGAAGGGTTTGCACGTGAGAAGAAGTTGAATAGCTAATGTAGAGTCTCTTAAATAAATGAACAACAAATTTTAAACAAAGAAGAGATAGTGCTCCAAATAGGAGGAATGGTGTTGAAGACCAATTGGAAAAAATATGAATCACAAGCTACTCAAATGCTAATGTTTGTAGTAGTCGCATTGAATGATATTGGGATGGGTCGTGTCAATAGTGATGCAGGTCCAAAGCATCAAGAACTATAACGTCAATGATTAATTATATAAGGAAATTGGTGGCAGAAACTACTCTTTGTAGCCTATAGTAATGGGCGATTGAAAGCCATGAGTAGTTTTTATTGTGGGAAAGAAAAGCTATGCATAAAGTTCATGAATGAAGAGGAACCAGTGCAGGGAATAGAAAGATTGCATTTAACCAAAGATTGGAATATAATAATGATGCACCAAGAAATAGTTGAAGGGACATTAAAGAAAATGCATCTGAATGTGGAGTGTAGTTTATAAAAGTTTGAGAAAATGAAAGAAATTTGCATGGAGAAAGAGTCAAATGAATAATATTCTGGTAGAGAGAACCTTAACCCGTACAATATATGAGTCCATTTGTTCAGAGAATTGAAGGATATGGGTGGCGGCATATGTCACAAGGAAGGGTCGATTAAGTAACTAGTGATAAGTCATGAGAAGGGCATGTTGAATAAGGTGTTACAATGGCAGAGTGAATTTCCCATATGAAAGGCAAGTAACACTGGCTGAAGCATTTGAGTGTGGAGATGGAAATTGAGCTAAGTGTATGAGTTTCATTGGAGAAGTGAATCAAAGACAAAGTAAAGTTGGGGCATAGCACTTCACTTTAGAAGCTATACCAGGGAACAACAAGCCATGAAATTTAGCATATGGCAGATTATGCAAATTGCAGTTAAGAAAATGCCAATTGGAATATTAAGTGTGACAGTGTGAAGGATATGAAAGGTTAGAGTGGGAAATTGGACCAAACCAAAAGGAAATGGAGTTGCCAGATTTGTATTGTATATTTCATGTAATGTTAATGAAATAAAGTTATTTGATTTTGTTTTCAAATTGGAGTGAAATATTGTATTCATTATTTGAGAAATCATTTAATTTAAATCATTCATCAAACTAAAATAATTTCTCTAAATCATCTAACATTCTTATTCATCTAGAGTAGTTATTACCATTCCTGTTTCTATAAACAAATAAATAAACATTTCCTTAAATAATAATCATATAAGTAACACAACTTTGACATTCATTTATTCCCTAATAGTCAAATATAGAATAACCCAGATACGGGGTCCCTTGTTAGAGTCATTAAATTTTTCAACCTTAGTTTGAACACATACATAATTGATACACTTAAAACAAAGTTTACTCGTGATATAAGCCTTAACATAAAATAAAATATCCATACTTCATAGACATTTAACTAATTAATGTACCCCAACCTCCATTTGATTAATTCATCTAATAACAAGAATCTCAACAAAGTAATTATAATTCTCGTCATAAAAAGTACGAACCTTACAATGACTAATTATTTTTTTAATTCAAAAGAGTGATGAACTATAATAAAAATTTATATTGATGTAAGAAAAGTAATTTTAGTAGATGCCCAAAATATTTTATAGGAATTTCTATAAGGAAAGAGAAGAAAATTTTATCTTAGTTCAATAACCTAATGCTTAACTTATGTAGTATAATTCAACACTATACTTTATTCATTCAAGTGAAAGTCAATCTTGACATCCTACTACTATGAGATAATATTTATTTTGAGGCACTATATAATAGACATTGAAAATCGAATGCTTATTAAATTATCCTCAAGTTTACATATGCAAAAGATAAATACCTTTTCAAGAAAAAGGGTCTCCATGTTAGTGTTTTTAAGAGTAGGTCTCTTAGTGCATCAAAGCAAAGTGAATTTAAATTTATTAACAAATAATCCAAGTTCACTAAGATGATATGTGCTCAATACTATCCCCCTAAGCCCCATTATTATCTTTATACTTGAGATTTTAATTATTGAGATAAAATATCAAGATCAATCAATGCCATGTATTACATAAGTTCTAGAGTACAAGAATTATATTCCTTTCTAAATATCTATGAAACATAATTTCACAAATTCATGTTCAATAGACTAGTGGACTTCATCAGCATATACAAAGTGCTATGGAAATTATATCATGTAAAACATTAGGTAAAACCTATCAACAAGTTCTTGCTATAGAGAAAGAAAATTTCCATACCTTAAAGCTAGATAAATGGATATGAAATAAATGGTTTTATCATGGCCCTTTGACAACCACAATGATAAGTAATTACACATGCAAAAGAAATATGCTTTCTCGAACATGTTGCAACTCACAACTAAGGAATAGAAAATAACAAAAACTAATATTTCAAATTGATTAGATATTGATTGCTATAAAGGGATCCTACTGATCCATTAAAGAATAATACATTTATTTTCCATGTACCAAGCAATAGTTCAATGAATAAGTATTCCAAGTGATCTTTAATAATATTAATAAAGTATACCAAATTAGCAATGCATTGAACTTGGGTACATGCAACTACATCAAAACTTATTTCTATGTTTAGCTCATTAGAGCATTAAGAGCTATACTTATACATGATTATCATTATGAAGAGCATTCTTCAAGAGTCCAATGTCTCTTAGACATGCTAATGGAAAAACACTAGTTGTACAACATTGTCCAACATGGAACGACAACGGCTGGATAAAAACACTCATTTCATATAATACAGAATTGACCCACCGCATTTGAGATCATTTTGTAGAGGAAATAGGCTTCATTTATAGACAGACAATCTCCATGATAATCCCTTTCCCCCTCAAAAGAAATTGACTTACAACACCTATTCCAAACATTATATACTTTTATAATGATGAATATATTTTACTATAAAACATTAAATAAATTCTTCTCACAAAACCTTAACTCCAATATATGACCCACATTAAACATTATATAGGATAAGATGTCACACTTGTTTTTCGGTGCAGTTTAAGGCAGGTGGAATGATTAAACCATCATTGTGGGGTCTCCTTTTTAAAATATAATAATCATTTTAAATTACTGATGAGATGTGATATTAACCCCATGGAAGCCGCTCTTTTATTAAAGACCCATCACATCGGTACCTGCCCGCCACACTTGTCAGCAGTTGTAATCCCCATGTTGGGCCCCACCTGAGCCGTTTGGGAAATCTTTATTCGGAGATTCTTACATTTGCAGGAATTCAGAAAAGGAAAATAAATTCATGGAATGGGAAAGGAACCGGTAAGTTTCTATGTTTATCTTGTAACTATTTATGGTTTTCTTAGACTCCAATTTAATGCTATTTTTTATGTCTATTGCAACTTCAGGTTCTCAGTTTTTTCAATGTCTATTGCAACTTGAGGTTCTCATTTCTATTATTGGTTTTCTTAGATGTCTATTGTAACTATTTATGGTTTTCATAGACTCCAATTATGAAAGTGAAAGTTCATAATGAAGCCCAGAGGCTAGGTCTGCAGAGCAGAGATTGTACATTGTAGTAGAATACTTACATCCTGAGCTCGTGAGTTGAGGTTGAGGTTTCATACTTTTCTGTTACATTGTGGCGCTGTATATTTGCTTGCTGTGGGAGTCTAACCTGCTCATATTTCTATCAGGTATGCAATGGTTTCTGAGTTAACTTTTGTTTTTGTGCTTTGTTCAGTATGTAGACATGAAGTTTGCAAAGAATTTTTACTGCCCACTCTACCCATTTTGCCTCTTATTGTCTTGAGTTGAAATAATTGCCTGTAACTCTTTAATTTCTGGTTTGCAATTTTAGCATAGAGTCAGCTGACATTTACCTCAACGCCAAGCTCATACTCATCTCACTTGCACTTGGCAGTTACTTCCTCCTTGAGTAATCCCATACTGCCACCATCAAACTGCTCTCTTCATTACGATTTATTTATGTTCATGTTCTGTGCCTCTATTCAACTTCCATAACTGCATATAGACCATATATACTTCCATGGCTGGCTTGAACTTGTTTGGCTGGTGCACAATATTCCTCTCTTTGCCATGTTGGGTAATCCCATGCTCACAGAAAGCATCGTCACACTGGCCTGTGATCTTTTATCCTTGGTCACTTTATTCAAAATGACTGCACTAAGTTTTATCTATTGTTGCATAAAAATATATGATCTTAAATTCCATGTAAGCATTTTACACCTCTGCATATTGGTAGCTTTCAACTGGATCCATGGTATTATGCTATGCTGTACAATCTAAATGTATAGGCCATGTTGGCATTCATCTTTTCACTTCCACCACATTTAATCATTCTACATCCATGTTGTCATTCACATGGCGAAGCCATTAATATATGTCCAGTCTCATGCTTCTACTTTAGTCATTGTGTAGGTTTGAATGACTGACTTTACTCATTCTTCTTCTTTCTTGTCGCTTGCATTATTCTGATGATGGATCATGGAGTTTGATCCAAAATATTGATTTAAAAAATTTACACAGTTTCAAGCCAGAAACTTTAGCATTACAATATCATGGACTGTGGAAACTTGATGTTGTTAATTGACTGACTTTAGTCATTGTGTAGGTTTGAATATGACCGTTGACTCACTCTGTTTCATTAATTTTATGTCCAATCTCTTTTAAGACTAAGGATCCAGTTTTTTAATATGTTTTTCATACATTGAAATTTATTTTTCTTTTATTTTCACAGCTTAACTCAATGAAGACCAGAAATGACAGCAGTACAAGCAAAGCATGTGATAAAAGTAAGTTTTGTTATTTTATGAATGTGTTATGTTGCAGAGAATTATATTTCTTCTTTTCAAATAAGTATTAGTTAGATTTTATTTAATCTAAAAGATAATAGTATAATATTTAAAAAAAGAGTTAGATGGTAAAAAGATTTAATTGTCTTAAAATTAAGAGGGTAAAAAGTCAAAACAAGACCAAGTTCAAATAAGAAAACATAAAATCTAATCTTTAATTAAAATGACTTACATAATTGTACACTAATCTATTTTATTACAAATGCTCTATAAACGGTACATGAGTTTTTATTACAATGACCTATAAAAAATGACTATAAACCTATTTTGTGCAAATATTTTATTGGTCAAATTATCAAAATATATGTTGTTCTTTGGTGTTTTTGAAGAGTATAATTGAAAGAAACCATTAACAATTTGTAAATGGAATAAGAATGTTGAAACCTTCTTGCCACCTTATTTTCAAAACTTAGAGTTCCTTATTCATTCATTAACCAAAAAATGTAAATCACAAATGAAGAAGAAATATCTAAAAAAATCTAAAACTAACTAAAAGTGGTAGAAGTATAAAACTATGAAAGGCAACCAGTAAAGACACCTACAACTTATATTTTTCTTAGTAGCCATATGTGAGTCAAATTTAATGTTTGATAGCATAAATCTACTTATATGTCTACATCAATAATATTGCTAGCATAAATGGAATATATCGTTAGCCCAAGGACATGGACAAGAGTCCAAAGATTGAATTCACCTTCCCCGTCACTAAAGATCATCTTGAACTTACCTTGACCCAAGATATCATTAGAACAGTTATCCCCTAAGCAACTCCAACAAAACTATTGTCCTCAAATAATCGTTCTTTGTTAGGAACCATGTGACAGCATGCTTTGAAATAAATCAAGCATACATCAATGCATACTTTCATGCATGATGAAGCCAAAAATGCATCTTCACCTTTTTCATTAGAAAAATTTGATATGTGGAAGGAGTATATCATTAATTTTATTTTCTCTCTTTCTCAACATTCTTCTTGCAATAATTTTTCGCTTCTTCGTGGCCTAGAGTTAAGGGAGCCAACTTAGTCACCTCAGGTTCTAGGGTTGTCTAGTCTTTGCTTGTTGTTCAACAATTGTTTGTCAGTTGTTTCTGTCGTGGCATGTTTTATCGGGCCCTTGTGGCTCCTATTTTTTTTTCTCCTAGTTCATGTTTTGTTTTGAACTAGCTTCCTTTTGGCCCTATGGGATTTCTGTGTGAAGGGTACAACACCCTGTAAATGTTGCTTACCTTATCAAAAAACATTCTTCTTGCAATCTCTTTTAATGTGTCCAACCTCCCTATAGTTCCAACACTTCACCTTAGATTTTCTAGAGGAATTAGATATAGCTTCCTTCTCACTCTTTCCTCTTTCCTTAAAAACACCTTTGATGATCAAAATATCCTTAACAAATTCAACTTTTTTCCACCATCTATAAAAACCTCCCCAAGATTAAACTTAGAGATGGACTATTGATCCCCTTCATAATATTGTCCCATGAATTTATAAATAAATATATAACAAGGTAATGCATTGGTCTTCGTCATCCAACTTAACATCAATTGATGCTAACTAAATAATAAAAATGTGGAACTTGTTTAAATGTTAACACTAATCTCTATCTCTCATCTTCAAAGAATAAACTTCTTCCATAAGATTTTTTTTAAACAAGTGGTTTTACTTGATGCAAAGTATTTATCTTGTCCCACAATTTCTTAGTTAAATATTTACTAGAGACATTTAATAGGATTGAATATAAATGCATAGGTGGATGGTGGATCTATCCCTTCTATCAAATTTTTCCTAGTATTCCTCTTTCATTGGATAGGTTTCTACCCTACTACAATCCACTAGTCATAGTGTACAAGAAAAGCCTCCATTTTAAGTTCTAACCATTTAACTTCTTTATATTCATCTTGATTGTACCTTCCATTTTTTATACCTACAAAAATAAGATAATAGGTATATAGAGCTCCCACTTGAACAAGGATTAATACAACACAAGGAGAGTGCCTCATCCTTTAGCCCGAGACTAGGCTCTAATACCAAATGAAATGAAATGGAAAAATCTCACACTAATCATATGAGAGATACAATACAAATAATTTAAAATCTACATAATAATCAATAAAATAACAATGCATAATATAAGATATACCTTGGGAAAACCCTTTCAATAAAAATATGCCTATAAATCACATTCAAATTATTAATCTCAATAATAGAGTTATAATATAACATTTGTAGAATATTAGTGCTCTCAACATGAGACACATGGCCCAATATTCAACTCTATCTATTGATTCAATCTAGTATCATAACTTCACTCTAAAATCCACATCTCATAACCTCCATGCCAAGCCCTCAATATATATATCAAGGAGATCCATAAAACCCCCAATGGATTCCCAAAACCATGTGCTAAGTATTGGTCTAACTATTCCAAGTTGGAGCCATCAAACCCTCCACATGTCTCAAACTTTCAAACATGGAAATCAACTCTTTTATGCATGTTAGAGTCCTAAAACCAAGGGGCTCACATATAAATCCCAACCATTCCATATTGGATCACTTATTGTATGCACAAGCCTCACAAACGACTATTATCAACCATTCAAAGATGTGCTTCCAAATACACAATGTAACCCCCTTCCTACATGTTATTACATACTCTTACACATATTATAATGTCATAGATGATCTTACATATATTTTATGGCATGGATGCTCTCTTATACACATCATATTAAATGATTGTCAAGTGGCATAGTGTGTCATCCAAGTAATCTCAAGATTTCTTCCAAGTGTAGTGCCCTTTCCATGAGGGCCCAACTATTATAATAGGTTAAAAATAAAAAAATTATAATATTAAATAGATTCCCAAGGTGTACAAAATCTAATCCTAATTTCTCTTGACTTAGCTATGTAAAGATTTATGCAAAAAAATTATCAAATTTTCAGCAACATTTATTAATTATTATTTATCTTGATTATTACTCTTGAAAGGTGTGGGTGTTATTGTTGAATCAATCTAAAAGGTTTGAATACTCTAATATATTGAAATCTATATTCAAGAAGTAGATAGGTTGCCACATCAAGGCCCTTCACACATTGTATGGAAATGGGGGAGGTTGGACACGTATCAAAGGAATTTGAAACTTTTGCTCTCAACAAAGCATGCAGTTGTTAATAGAAAAAATAATCATTCAAGCTATGACGACATGAATGTTGAAAGAAATGACCATGAATAAATTATTTTTGAATGAACTAATGAATTATCTCAATTACTTTCTAAGCATGATGTACATCAAAAAGGGTAACTTTGAATCTCTCTACAAATAATTGATCAAAAGCATCATTTATCTTAGAAATAGGACATTTTGTGATTTACCTAACTAGGTTTGTGACAAAAACTAGACAAACATTGTATCAAACTACAAGTGCATGCTTGATACTCTTAGTTTTGGGCTAGACTACATGAAGAATTTTAAATTTAGCTTGACTAGTTATATAGATATTGTTTGGATTGGATCCATTAATAATTGAAATTCCATAACTAGATATGTTTAGAATATGGGTTTAGGACTAGTCTCCTAGGTAAGTAAAGTAAATAATTGTTTCCATATGATCTACTAAAGGAGAGCACAAGGCAACAAAAGTGTTGAATGTAATTTGGGGGTGATCCCACAATAGTGGTTTACAATTTTTGGCCAAACTAGACACTTAAATTATTATTTTTAACTAAATCTTCACATTCGGGCACCTATAACGGCTAAACCGTGAGGAATTTGAAGATGATGCAAACTAGAGTCTCGTCATATTTTATCTGTAGATTCTAAAAATATTTTTTTCAAAATTTTTGAAATCAGATTACACTTCTTTTTCCATCTCCCACAAAAATTGGTTTTTTTCAGAAAACAATATTTTTAAAAAGTGACGCACACTGTATAACGCATAACTTTTTTTCAATGAAGGATAAAATTCTAATTCTTTGAATTTAGATTTGTAACTCCGATATCTAGTGCTTCCACTTGGTTAGATAGTTTTTATTGAATATTTTTTCTTTAATCAAGTTTCGAAGTCAAACCAATTACAATTCAAACATAGCGCGACCGTATAACGTGTAACTTTTTTTCTATATATATATCAAAAAAATTGTGTTGGATCAAGAACTTTAATATCTAGTGCACTCCTATTTTTCATTTTTTTTTATAATATGCTATTTTTCCACATGTGCATAACAGAGACCTTCATTTTCAATGAAAAACCTATGTTTAATAAAACTAAAAAATAAATACATAATAAAATTAAAACATATTAAAATTATATTCATTGGATAGCTCGTTCCAAGGACTACCTTATTCCAATTGGGTTTTTGAAGACTCCTCCATTTTCATCCTCAACCCGAGCTTCGAAGCGTAAAAAATTAGGTTTTTTGGTGAACAATTTCAAAAATCAAGGAAAAGGGGGGTTCGCTAGAATTAGGGGGGTTCGAGCGAACCAGGGTTCATTCAAACCCCCTTCAATATGCATTTTTTTTTTTTGGGCAAGAAATGTGGGCCCAGTAATTAACGGGTTCGCTCGAACACTAGTTCGGTCGACCGCCTTTTTGGTTTGGTCGAACTTGTAGGTTCATTCGAACCCCTAAAACCATTTTTTTTTGCCATGGGGTCATTTTTTCTCAGTTTTCCTTCCTCCATCAAATTGTAAACCACTATTGTGGCTTCACCCTTGGATTCAAGGAATCTTGGGTGATATGGGTATGGACCTTTTAAGAAACTAACAACAATGCACCCAATAATTAGAATATTAAAAATGACATGTTATTTGTGAGCAATCCAAACATGGTAAAGTGCAAGCTCAAGAGAGAGGTAATCCACCATCAAAGTTAGTTTAATATAAGAAGATAAATCTTAAAGAAAGAATGCAAAGTTAATGTACTAATGTGAAAAATAAGATAACAAGGCTAGTGAACATTTATGTGTCATGAGAAGTGATAGGGATTAAATATAATAGCTCAAACTCTACTCCATGTTAGTATTTAAGATGAGAAGTATAACCTAGAATATTTAGCTCAAAGCCTACAAATATAAGTATTATCATAGCATACTACACCTAATATTTAATTATGTACTTTGAATTCATCATTAGTGATTGTATCAACCAATTGAAAATCATCACTTTAAAATAGACAACTCAAGCCATCAACTATTTTTTTAGGAGAATATTCTCTATGATAAATATTTAGAGATTAAACACTAGCGACTTTCATGTTTAGAGATTAAACACTAGCAACTTTCATTATAATATTTTATTTTTTAGTTTTATTATTGCTAATATTTGGTTGGTCACATGAAATAAGCTCAAGTGCTAAAATATTGAGACTTTTATAATGAAAACTTATATAAAAAAAATTAAAAGAGAGATTACATGCTTAAAGTATACAAATATTAAACCTATAAAAATATTGATAATGGTTTTCTTTCTTTATTTAAATATATCAAACAACCTAATTAAACTCATTATATTATGGAATCATTCAATGTTAAACATAATAGATTATGACTAATGGCTCCTGGGGTCCATATATTTTTCTTTCCAACCATACATAACCTTGATTCAATTGAAATTCATTTACTAAATTGGGTAGTTGGGGAAAATGAGGTCCTCATCATAGATCTAATTATTATCAATATACGAATGTCAACCACAAGTAGACTAAATACATGTATCATCAATAGTCTAGTTAATTGGCAACTTCAACAACTATAACTTGGACCTCCTTAAAATCACATAATGGATAGCTTAGTTCAATCTAGTACACTTTTCATGTTTAATATATAAGTTGCAATAATCTACATAAAGCATGTATTTATAACATGAGTATATAAATTGGAAACAAGCAATTAGTATATTTATATATGTTAATAAATAATATTGATTCCTTAGCTTTTCATCATTATTACTTGTAACACATTGATTCATCATAGTCTTTATACCACTTAACTTTCAAATGTTATTTTGTATGAACAGAGAAGGAAAAGAGTGGAGTTGAGTCAAGGTTGGTATTGATTAAGGAAGAAAATTTAGACCAACCCAAACGAACTAGGGGAAGACCCCGTAAGAAGATAAAGTCTACAAAGGAGATTGGATCATCATGTCTACCTAAGAGTCAAGTACATCAAACACCAATGAGGTAAAACAATATTATACATTCATGTCTTGAATAAATAAATATAATCTTGTAGTGCAAATGACTAATGAGATTGTATTTTAGGGAAAATAAAATGTGTTCCTTCCCAATGACACTTCAACAAAATTGGGAAGACATCAAATTTCATTTTCTTGAAATACAAAACGATATCGACAAAATAAAGACAAAGATGGTGGATGTTCAACTTGAACAAGCTAAAATTGTGGCTACATTAAAGAATGGAATAAAAACCCAACAAGAAGCTATCAATCGTATCAAAAGAGACATGATGGATGTTCAATTCCAACAGATTGTGCAAGCGGAGGTTATATCTAAAGTAGATAATAACATATTCCTTAAATGATGAATGGCATGGATATAATTTTAGCAAGGCTGCCAATGTAATTGACCATAGATGAGACAGATATTAATATGAGTCTAATATAAACTAACCAAGAAAATTGCAACGAACATGATTTATTTTATGCAAGAATATATGTAAGATAAACTAGTTAAGATAGGTGGCACTTTTCTCAAACCTTATTTAGTTATAGTATCAAATTTCTTATTTTATAAAAATGGATTTATCATATCAAAACTTGTGTTGATATATCTTATATAGCAATTACTTAAGTATCATAATTATTGAAATGTAGTAACTATCAAACTAGATAAGAGAAATTTGGAAGTTAGATTATGAATAATTTGTAGCTTTTACTATGCAAATTATGATAATATTATGAAAGAGTTAATCTTGAAGTATATTGAGATTGCATATATTAACTCATATATTTTACACGTAATGTCATGTACAAAATGTTATATCCTCTCTTCTAATCATTTTAGGGAAATATTTCAAGTTGTTTGTAAATTGACTTATACAAAAGTGTTGCAATTTATTTTTATGTAAGATGATTGTTAGTATAAACTATCAACTAAATGTATTTTTTTAAAAATTACATGACAATAATATTTTTTTATCAATCCTAATAAAAAATATATATTTATAAGTTGACCACCATCATATTGTATGAAATGTCTACAATATTTGATCACTAGGACTAATATGCAATCCATTACACTCCCTAGGTGAATTCAATAAAAAATAAATAAATAAAAATCACTAATATTTTTTATATTTAAAGTGACTAGCTATCATAGTGAAACAAAATCCTCCCGATAGGGATTTAAACTAGCATGGCAATATCATACCTTATATGGAGATTTACAAAATGGTAAATGTCTTTTTCAGCTTTTAACCATTATATTTGGAATTATTTATTGTTTTTTATATTGTATGATTAAAAAAAAAAATTATGATAAAATTATGTTAACATAGTACAAAAAAGATAATTATCTAATTTTTTTTTATTGTTTGAATGAAGTTGTAATTTAATAATTAAGAATGTTATGTTTATTGCATATCGAATTGAAATACGTTTCTATAACTAGCTGTCTGGATTGATTGAGTTTTGATCACCACACTTTTAGAAGTTAGTGAAATTTTCATGAGTTAAATACGATATTACTTTCAGTTGTAGTGTCAAAATAAAAATCTTGAGTCTCATAACATGGTCCATTATATCCTAACTCAACAATTAAACAAAGTTTGAGGATTTTATTCTGGTTACACACCCAACAAAACAATTGTCTAAAATAAGTCAAACACTTCACAACTTTTACTCTAATTGAGAGTTGAGGTTCTACCTCTTTTTCACTTTTTCCATGATATCTTGTCTCAAAAGGTTTTAAGAATAAATGTTTTCTAACCTCGTTGTTAACAAAAGTGACTTCTGATTTAAACTTTGCAGCAGGAATCAATAGATTGCATCATTAACTCCCTTTGATACATCCTATATAACCAATTTTTTATTTTTTCGCATAATTATGTTGTAGAAATATAATGTTTTCATTTTCTTATAATAAAGATATTTTGGTAACTTAGCCAAGTAACGGTCCTTCCCATTCACCTTCTATATTATTTAAATTCTGTCCATTTATGTTTTGATCTGGGAACTGGTGCATAACTTAAAAAAAAAATATGAGTCCACCTACACATAAGTACACGTAAATATCCCTTCACTTTGAGGTCTTACAATACACTTGTCGTAATGTATCAAAACTCATTTACTTTTGAGGTATGGTTGCCGACATTTAACTTGCAAATAAATCCTTTGTTAAAAAGGGATCTAACTTAACTATTATTTCCATTATCTTGTTATTCTTTTGTTACGATTAAAATTACAGGTTTAATTTCAAAATTAGCAGTGTTTTTGTGGTAAAAATCTATTTTATTTATAGTTATATTTGTTTTTTATTAGATAAGTGTTTTTTTATTGTAACTATGAATTGGAAGAGGGTTTTGAAAGGGCCCAAAAACCTTGTACAACAAAAACAAGCAACAACCACGTGACAAAAACACAGAAACAAGAACCAGCAACAATAAGAGATGAGAGACAACAAAGAAACTAGCTTAAGAACCAGGGCCCCAAGAAAACAGCAGAGATTCCTGACACAATCATGAAGGTTTAAAGCCAAACCTTGCCAAAGCATTCTGAAAAAGAGTCAAAGCCTGGTCCTCAGAGGCCAACCTGCCTTTTTCCAATGAGGAGCCAAGTTAAACCAATAGACACTTAGCTTCGGGCTTTCTCTTTGTCCTTAAAGGGTAGATCCCCTCGTTTCCCCCACAGGTCCCGCCACCAAAATTTCTGAAACCTTTCATTTATTCTTTATATTAGGTTGCTCTTTAACAAAATTCTGACACTCTTTCCCAACCATGGGAGGAATCAGAGGAATCATGGTGCCATTTTTCTGAATGTGATGATTCTCATTGAAACCTTGGCATGAATTTAGAGGCTGGTTGGGTAAATAACAACAGCACATTTAAGTATGTTCTTGATTGACCATCAACTGTGTAGATTGTAAGTACATATAACTACATTGCCAAGATGATAAGTGAATAGAGCAGAGAATTTCATATGCAATAATGAATCTGAATAGAAAAAATGAACAGAGAAATGTGAAGGCAAG
This sequence comes from Sequoia sempervirens, assembly GCA_007258455.2. Taxonomy (NCBI): domain Eukaryota; kingdom Viridiplantae; phylum Streptophyta; class Pinopsida; order Cupressales; family Cupressaceae; genus Sequoia; species Sequoia sempervirens. Next base: position 322,884,141 of record VDFB02000003.1, on the reverse strand, counting down.
TAGACATCTTAACAGGATTACGTTAGGTGGTCACTGAGACTAGAATAAGGTCGGGTGATTAAAAACTAGTCGAAATGTGAAAACGGCAGGGGTAGTTGAATTGATTTAAAAACTGTTCTTAAGAATGACTGTAGGAGACTTCTCACCAGTATGATACTCCAGAGTGACTCTGAAACTTCTCGACATAATGATACTCCATGTGTGAGTCATCATTGGTCATAATGGGATCATAAAATGTTTGACACATATTCCTAAAAAAGGAAATGATGATATTTTAATGACAAAACCCTGAACAAGGAACTTTGTATAGTATTTTAATGTTTGCAGGTTTAATTATGAGATTCGGGGATTGACAAGGCTGTTCTCAACATCGTCTGATCACTTTAATTCAACTCTACTTGAGGTCAGGTTTCACATCTTTAAGATCTTGTCTCTGGGAATTAGTATTTAGCTGATGTCTTTAATTAGGATGGGCCACCTCCCAAAAGCAAAAAAATAGGTTTCAGCAGTTGTCCTTATGGAAGGATTTGCAGGTACATAGGAAACTTAGAATTTGGCACTATCATCTGTGTTCATTATTGCCATCTGTATCAATGGAATGATGACTATTGATATGGGGAGGATTGAGGTTTGCTTAAGAAAATCTCTCCTGCAATGGCTTTTTGTTTCCAAGTTGATGATAGTTCCTTGTTGAATCTTGTCAGACAAATGATGATATCATGACAGTATTATTGTCAACTCTTGGCTTAGAAGCCCCATATCCTATATACCATTGAAGAAAATATCTTTCTTGGGAATATCTCGGCAAACTAAAAGATATAGATATTATCCATTTCTCGGGATAATATTCAGAACACAAAAAGGCAGAAATTTTCACAAAAAAGAGAAATAACAAATGTAAAATGTTTTTTTAATATTTAAAACTCTCCTAAGTGCATAAAGAGTGAGAAAGAAGATAAAGGAGGTTACACCATGAGTTATGAAATATGTATTTTTCTCATTAATTTTGAGATTGTCAATTACAGTGCACACAAAACGCTGATAGTGGTAGTTTCTAGTAGCAGTCTGTGGTGTGCTGCTTAGTTTTGGCCCAAGGTTTCTTGTGGAGGGAAGTTTGCCAACAGATGATCTCCCAATAGATATTCTCCAAAGTTGGAGCACTTGAAAATTTCTTATGAAGACCTTTCAGTGCAACCGATGGATTTGATGAGAGCAAGTTGATTAAAGTGGGCAGCTTCGGATCAGTTCATAAAGGATAACCGAGAGATGGTAGAGTAGTTGCTGTGAAGGTTTTAATTTACACAATGAAGAATCTCATAAAAGTTTCAATGCTGGATGCAAGGTGTTAAGAAACGTTTGGCACTGCAATTTCACCAGGCTCATAAATTCATGTTCAATCCCTGGGTTCAAAGCTCTAGTTTTCGAATTTATGTCAAATGGAAGCTTAGAGAAGCATTTGTATCCTGATAAAGATGATTGTGAATAGGGATTGAAAAGACAACTGGACATTGCCATTAACATAGTAAATTTCATGGAATATCTGCATTGCAACTCTTCTGTCCGAATAGTCTCTTGTAATTTAAAACCTGAGAATGTCCTTTCCGACAAAGACCTAACAAGCTATGTAACAGATTTTGGAATTTCCAGGTTAACTACAGGTACGAAATCTATGGGTACTTCAACACCTTCCATCAAAGGGTCAGTAGGTTACATAGTTCATCCTTAATCGAGTATTTCTATATGGATTTTCAGTGCTCTCACTGTTAACTGTCATGAATGCAGATATGGGATGGGAAGGAGAGTAACTAGAGGGAGATGTCTACAGATACAGCATTTTGTTGTTAGAAATGCTGACAAGAAAGAGACTGGCAGATAACATGTTTGTAGAAGGTCTAAACATATACAATTGAGTAAAATCAGTGGGTAAAAACAGGCAGATTTTTGGCAGAAAAAAACTGCACAAAATAGTGAAAAAATCGTAGTTCAGAGGGTTTTATAGAAAACAAAGCAAAAAACATTGCAATCGTATTGACGATATATCACAATAAATTTAATATCAAATGTATTGATAATATTATCATGATATATTGGTGAGCTTTTCAGTCAATATCTCAGCCAATGAGAAATTTAATAACTTGTGACATTTTCATGAAAATATCGGGAACCCTACCAAGATCGAATATATCATGGTATTTTGAAGACATACATCTGCTTATATGCTATATACAATTCCTTTCTAATAAAATTAGATTTTTTGTTATTGAGAGGGCAGCGAGAGCTCTTTTCTTCTCATTCTCCAAGTACCTACTATAGCAAAAAAAAAAATGGCAGTTCCATTGTTGTCATTAAACAGATGTAACCTACTTGTATTGCCTTAACAAAATCCAGAGCCTGATATGTAATAACCGCCCTGGATTTCTTTTTATTTACATCAACTGAAAGTGAGATAACAATACAACCTCCGTTCTACTTTCTAGTCACCCAGTTCCTATGATGGGCAAGGCAAGAGCATACGGTGAAAGGATCTATATAACAAATTAAATTGCAACAGCTCAAGTAAAGCACTAGGTGGCAAGCCAGCCAATACCACTTATTCAATGGAGTGCATATGCAATACTGAAAGGAAATACGTTTCATGCTTATTCAACGGAGTGATTAGTACAATGAAAATAACAGCACTTCCATTTATTCAATGGGGAGGCAAATTACAATAAACCGCTTGTTCAGTGAGGTGAGTAAACCAAGCCATCCACTTATTGAGTGGGAATTTATCAGCTTCCACTTATTCAGTCAGATAAGTACAATAATCAGAGAGCTTATTCCAAATACATTGGCAGTAATACCATCCAATGTTTATAATGTTAGCTCACATGCATCAATTCCAAATAGGAGTGCAACTGCCAATTACAAAATGCTGATAAAGGAAAGAGTTGCTGATATAAAGTGCTGGTATAAAAACAACTGTTGTAACACCCCCAGATAATGGCAAATATCATGAACAAATCATCCAACTATGAAACAACAGCAACATACCTTGTACAAATGATGAAGAATATGCTGGTACAAGTTTGATATTGCTTTGGAAACATGCTGCAACAGGTCTGAACAGCAAGATAGACACTCAAAAATCTCACCAGCTCATGCCCAACACATCCCAAATCAATCATAAGCTAAGAACACCGCTGCAAAGCAAAGCACACCCAACTCCACCACAACATGCTGGAAAATGAATATATCAGTCTAGTAACTAGAATCGGACTTGTACAGGTCTGATATAAATTGTGATTTGCTGCAACAAGTTTGAAACAAGAAAAAAATCACCCAGGAAACAATCCAAAGTGTTGATTCCACACTCCAAAACTGTATACACTTGAAAAGCACTTCAAAACACTGCCAATGGAAATATCAGTTATCTCAGGTCTGAAACTGTTAATGATATAGCAGCTTCGGTAGCTCCTTCCAGCTCAGCTCCTTAGTGGAAACATAAATTGAATGATAGCCGTTGGCTATTCAATTTATATTTACTGTTATTGTTTATCTTCACATTGTATGGCCGACATAAGAAGATACAAATTCATCTTGATCTGTTATCAAGAAGACATTTAATACATGGTTATTATTTGGAGCCGACCTCATTCTCCTTGGGACACGTTTTCTTAAAGGTGGCCGACCTCTTGTGAAGAGGCGTGTATATTCATTCAGGGCGACATATAATATTTATCTAGGCCGACTTCATTTAACAAGATACACAATCTCTTAAGAGGCCGACATGAAGGATTTGTCTCTCCCACTCATTTGTATATATACAGATTGTTTCGTCCATTGTTTGCATCTATGGCAGTTCGATTATGCATATCAGTTTAATATGTTCAAGTGCGAATTTATCTGATATTCAAGTGCGAATACATCTGATGTTCTAGTGCGAATACATCTGATATTCAAGAGCGAATATATCTGTTCGGTGATATCAATCAAGTGTGAATACAAGGTACAGATTGAAGATCATCCAGTACAAGGAATCAAGCAAAGCAAAGTGCGAACTTCATACAGGGCAAATAACATAACAAGTGCGGACTTCACACAGTGCAGGGCGATCATTAGTTCGTTATTCACATAAGTTCGATATCATCAGTCAAGTTCGTTATCATCAGTCAAGTTCTGTATCATCAGTTCGTTATTTCAGATCATCAAGTGCGTATGATGAAGTGTGATCAGATCAGATGACAAGGCGCGAATATATCAGATGATAAGGTGCAAATTTCTGTAAATCCATATTCTGTCTCTGCCAGGTGCGAACTTTATGTAGGTCTATACTCTGTCAAGAGTGAGCTCTTCTCTGCACCTCAATATCAGATTGCGAATTGATTTAGTGACAGTTTGATACTTGCTACTGCATCTGTCAAGAGTGCTGAACATTGGTCTTGAGTTAGACCTAATTGTAAAGTGATCTGTATTCATTGTTTATACACATAAGAGAGATCTTTGTTGCTGGGTTTTTCTCCCTCAAGAGGAGGGTTTTCCCAGGGTAACTGCTGTGTTATTGTCTCTGATTTTGAATTATTTTCTGTGCATTTAATCTGTTCACTTAAAATTAACAGAAACAACACACTGATTTGCTGATAAACAATGACAGCAGGTACAAAAAGCTCTTAAACTCACTCAAAACATTAAAGCGCGCTTGAATGATGTTTGGTCTTTCATTGCAAACCCTTGGTACCTCCATTCAAGGTGAAAACAGCCCCAAACACTAAGCACTTCATCTTGCAACTCACACGCCACATGTACATGGTACGGCCCAGCAATAATAGAACTCCGTCATTCGTCCTTTTAACTCAACAAAATCTTCAATAAACCCTTTCACAACAGCAGCAATCCATAAGAAATTCAAAACACATCAAAAAACTTCCAAGATTTGCAACAAAAATTGGAACTCTTTTCTGCAGCACAATGGTGATCTCTATATAAAACCATTCCAACCAGCTAGGGGGGGGTTTTGTCCCCGAAACTTATAACTCCAAGAAAGTTTTCATCCTCGAGAAGTTTTGGAGGAACTCAAGTTCTCTCCAACAGTAAAACAAATAATTTTTCATGGTTATACTCACAAATGAGCCCTCAACCTCCTTTATAATTTGTTTGCAGGGAAATAACCAATTTTAAAATATAATCATTGCTTTTTTCCCTCACGAAAGCTTTTTATGAGAATTAATATTAGTTTTCATGTGCAAACTTCCCCAAGCCTAGGTCTCCAACTTAAAACACATTTTAATACCTTTTCAATGAGCTATTATACTAAGTTGTCCTTTTAATATTTCCAACATTAGACAACTTGAGTGAATTGATTAAATAATAACTCAATAGCTTACCCAAGTTGCAAAAAGTATCCGAGTGACATAATTATGCAATTCTAATCATACCACAATGATACTGAAGTCATAGGATGATGAACTAAAGCAATTGGGTGACTTACTAAAAATAGTCTACTCCTCCAAAAAGTTTGGAGAGCTCCCAAAAAGTCGGAAATCAATTTTGAAAGCATCACAAAGCTCACTAACACCAACTGAGCTCACTACCAAGAACTAAAGTCACTATTTAACCAACTCTGAGCACTCCAAGAAGTTTTGAGTTCTCCCTAACACACCAATTAGCCTTTGACAGAACTTGGAAACTGGTTAATTGTTCACAAATCAATATAATGTAAAATGGGGACATTACAAGATAATCCACCTTACAACATATATTGATAAAAATTACTTTTTAGAGCTCACGATCAATCATATGATTTATCAATAAAATAAAAATGATAATGGGCATGCTAATACTAGAGAAATATATAACACATAAGATTGACGAACATAAGTTTACTAGTCCTGAACATAACATTTCTCAATCTATGAACATAACATTTCTCAATCTACCTTGTAGCAAACTACAAACCTTGGAAACTGGTTGCCTAGGTACTTGAGGGCTATGGAGGCTAAAAGTCTAGCATGTCAACAAAGGAAAGATTGATATTGTTTGGTCCATTTAGGGATAAATGGAAAACATATGGCTATATTGACTATGGTTTGAAAGTGATGCAAGAGAATCCGTGAGTTATGGGGTCTAATTTGCATCAATTGGGTTTTTGGTTTTTCATTGTGTGTTTGTGTGCAAGTCACTAGGGGTCTATCGGAGAAGCCACTGCAAATGTTTTTTGAGTCTCACGGTTTGGAGAGTGTGTTGTGCAAAAGTGGGGTGACATCGTGTTCATTTTTCATGAGATTTGGATCACCACAAGAGTGTAGCATGGTCTTTGAGTGTTGATTGGGCCGACAAAACTTACATGGCTTTTATCTTGTGCCAGCATTTTGTGAGTTGCACTGACCAAGGAGTTTGTGTGGAGATACTTTGGGTCTAGGGGAAGCTATGAGGAGCACCACATGAGGATATTCCCCTCCATTATAACTGCATTTGATTTGGAGGTTGTTTACACTTGGCCAACTACACATTTCATGTGGCCTAGAGCTTTGTGCCACCTTGTAGCCAACGCAGATCACTATCGAGGACATAGATTGCTATATATACATTGTTGGTGATTGTTTGAGGATCAAGGAGGGAAATAGAGGATGGATTAACATCCATCAAGCACATTGAGGAAGATGCCAAGGATCAAATAGAGGATAAGTGCAGCAACAAGGAAACAAGGTTAGAAATCAATCAAGGAACAAAGAGTATGATGTAAAGTGCAATCATGCGAGCAGAGAGTGAGAGATCTTTGGTGTTATTGTATACTTCAGTGTAGCCATTGCGGCAGGTTTCGAAGTGGTGTTTCCATGACTAGCGTTCTGTGAGTGTAGAAGCCCTATGTGGTGGATATCCATTTGGGTAGTCTTGTTGTAATCATGTGGTTGCAGCCTGAAATGTGAGAAGACCCTTTGTGGCAGACTGTAATGTGTTTGAATATTTAATAATATGTGAAGGAATCTTTTGGAGGTTGGGTTTTTCCCCTCGCTAAGGGTTTTCCTAGGGTATATCTTGTGTCATATTTATTGTAGTGTTGTCTTGTTTTGCAATGTGTTTTCTATTTTATGCGGATTTAATCAAGTGGGCTGCACAGTTGAACAATCCCTTTTGGGACCATCTGGTTGTGACTGCATCAAAAAGCTATTGCACCTAAAACATAGCTAAAATCTATGTGAAACATCTATGTCAATAGAACCCTTGCCAGTGAGGAAGCGTCTGAGGACTTGGGCTCTTGTAACATAACTTTTCTAAAGTATAAACACAATTTAATTAGAGAAAATTCAGCACAATGCAATCTTCTGCATCTAAATTTTATAAGCATAGATCTCATGAAATGGCCTGGCAATCAGTGTTGGGATTAAAGTGCCATCAACCTTGTAAATCCTATGTATTTAATTACTCCTAATATTGTTTGTAATCTGGCAATCAGTGTTGGGATTAAAGTGCCATCAACCTTGTAAATCCTATGTATTTAATTATTTCTAATATTGTTTGTAATCATTCAAAAGAGATGAGAGATTCACGATCAGCATTAAATATTTTTTTACCGTCAAGGTTTTACCATTATGGTAATTAAGTTTTACAGGTACAGTAACTAATTTTTTTACCGAGAGTCAATAACTAATTTTTACCAGCAGTGATTTACTATTTATTGAGAGGAATCTTGGAGGATAAGGTTGTTATGGGCGTTCAACTTCCTAAGGGGGGCTGTTAAAAGGCTGTTTATTCATTTTGGGTAGCTATTATTAAAAATAAAACTACTTGTGGTTATAAACAATCACCACCAAGTAATTTAGAAACTATTAACAAACAAATGCCCAAATTGGATTTATCCATGGAAGGCCATTGGGATTTGATAACCACCTTGGATGCCCCAATTGGAAGATGAAAATGCTATTTAACCAAGCCTTAAGGTGGTAGTAGGTAAGTGTATTTGTTAAGAGTGATAAAACTCTGTTTGCAAATGCTAAAGGATCAAAGATTGAAGAGAAGAAAGGAAGGATTGTATGTAATCTTTATTTTGAAGACAATACAGATATAAGTCTCTCTTCTCGGTGGAGCTTTTTCCCAAAAGGGTTTTTCCATGTAAACATAATGTTATGTGCTTAATTCTTCTGTTCCATATTTATTTCTATTGCTGCTATAGTTTCTTGCAATCTCCATTTGGTTATGCACTATTTAGATCAAATTTATAGTTGAATTAAGACATCCATTTTATAGTTATTCACCTTCAATTTCTAACAATCAGTTCAAACGCTTGTACCCATATGAACTGTTTGATCAACCCCTAGGTCATATGCATTAAAGCAAACATAACTTTATATCACCTGTTTGTGCTAATTATTCAGAGGCTACTGTTGTTTCACAATGATAACAATCCCTCAAGCAAAATGCAATTGACAGTGAATTTCTAACTTCAGCTAAAATTTGAAAAACATGCATTGAAGGTCGCCTCATAGCTGGGAGCCTGGGGCAATGTAAAAGTAGGGGAAAGACTGATAACATGTAATGAAAATTACCACAGCACCCATGTCCTTGTGAAAGTTTGCCAAAATAAGCTTTTATAGCAGAGAGAATCTATTTAGCAGTGCACTTTTTTAAACTAAAAGGACTGAACACCATCAATTAGGGAAAAATAGGTAGGTACATCCAGTTGTCCTTAAAAAGGGTATGAGACAAAATATTAATCCATTCTGAAATATTGAAGTGCAAAGTTTCTGTTTTCATACACTATTGAACAAATTGGAATGCCCAAACCCCTAACAAAACAACTCCCAAAGGAAGAAGGTAACCTAATCTCATGGATAATTCATGCCCCTGTTCCCATCACCTGAACCTACGAAAGTGATATTTCGTATCAAAAAATGTAGAAACCCTAGTTTCCCCGTTTTCTAAATCTGACTGTTTTTCTGAGTGTTATGTGTATTTTTGGTTTTTTTGTTGTTTTTTGCAGTTTTTGCATGAAATATGAAGAATGCGATTTTTGCAAGAATTTAATAATAAATTCAAATTAAATGCTATATCAACAATATTGATAGAGAATGCAAGATCTAATGCTGGCTAATCCTTTATTGATCTTCCGGACACATTACAATGGATAACTGATAACATGCAACAAGAAAATAATATTTTTTTATTTAAAGAACCTGGTAATAGCAGCAAGCTGTAAATGAACCAGATCTGGTACGGCTGCAAAGAATTTGATCTTCTCCTCCTGTCTGACAAGCTCAGATGACCCCAGATACCCTAGCGCCCAAATTGGTGAAGACTGCAAGCCAGAATGAAAGGCGTATTTACCAAGATCAAAAATACGCCTCTTTAATGCTACTACGGCCTGCTGTGAAGTAGTACGGCCCTGATAACAGCAATAAATGAAATGTACGGCCCCCTTCTGGAATCTCAAGATCTGTAGAATATATGCGCCTTGGTTGCAAGATGCTTTCTGGATAAAACCCCAACAAAAAACTCTGATAATGAATGATCTCTGAATGCTCTGTAATTTCTTCTGGATGAAGAAATCCTTCTGCCTGGCAATAAATCGGATGATATTTCACACCCTCTGAATCGCTTTCACTGGAGATGGCTCGTTCCCCAATGCTCTGAGACTGAAACCCTTGGCTTCCGTACTCTGGTCAAGACTTGATCAATTTTCAATAACTCAATAACATAATCGGCTCGAATTCCAATGCAAAACCTTATATTTCTTGAAAAGTGCGATTTCCTTAATAATAGGGATCATTAAATAATTCGACTTCTTCTCTTTTAATATTTCAATAGTCTTTGATGCAATTTTTAATTATAAAATATAATCATAACTGGCCCCTTCCCATGTTGGGCGACCCCTTCAGCCAAATCACTTAAGTTATAATATTTGAAATATTATAACTTTATATTATAAGCTCCAATAATTAATATTTAATTAAATCAATTAAATATTAATATCTCTCTTAATATTCACCCGATGCACGAGCCGTCTGAAGCTGACGAATAAGGAAGTGATTCTGCACATGATCAATTCATACTGCTAAAAATAGTATGGGTCCCACGCTGAGTGCCAAATATTGCTAAAAATAGCAACTCAGACTAGAAGTGTCCGAACAAGCCCGAACAAAAGCCAACTGATCAAATACTGACAATCTGAAGCTGAGCCAAGCTCCATCAAGACCCTCTATCCATCCCATCAGCCTACGAGGGTCGCATAATAGGCTAATCCTGTGCTCTGAGAGATGTCAACTAGAAGGGGACATGACAAAAAATTTAGTTAGTAAACCCTTAGAGAGGCAAAGCATCATGAATACCACTAGATGAGGAGAACAATTTGAAATTGCCACCGTTTATCTTTTAGTTTGATAAACCTAAGAAATATGGAGAGCTTGGATCTGATGGAATCTTTAAACTGATTTTAGAGGCTTATGAATTTAACCTAAATTTATTTATTTTTAAAAGAGAGAACAAAACTTACAAGAAGCTTAACCAACTGGCAGAAAGCATACTGCCACATTCTGCTATCTTTTCCAGGTATAATTATCGTTTTGGGGATATCTATATTACCTATTTAGTTGACAGTTTTTGTCCGAATTCATCTCATCCGATGATGTGGCAATCAAATTAGTACAGGTTTGGATGTTGTCTGAATACTGCGTAGACATCAATTCAGATAAGCAAACAGTTAGGAGAACTGAGAAAATCAATACCTGTTAGTTTCCTAGGTGTTTCAATGGCAGATTGAAAAGAAGGAACATTTGCAAACAACCTAATAGGAATGGGTAAGGGACTTTTATTGGAGTATAGAGTAATCCACAAAAGCTTCATTTTCGTATGCGGGACATTTTTGTTGGTGATGCATAATTGCAACCGTTTGATGGTTGGCAACATTCATGTACAAGTAGTCGTTTCTGTGTGAGTTTAACATAAAAACAAAAACTAGACTTTTTTAATTTTTTATCAATCTTGGTTCTATACACAACAGCCCTTAAAGCCTTTCCTGGATCATTATGTATATTACAATTCTTACTATTAAGTTAATCACTACAGAAACTTGGCTGTCTGTAGCAATCATGGTTCGCAACACAACAATACTTCAGCCCTACTCTGAATTTTTATCTGTATCATGACGCGTGAATTCATCCATAAGGTTGTATGTTCATTTCAAAGTTTCTCTGTCAGTTTTTCATGTCTATTGTAATTATCCTGTGAATTGGTGATCTTTCTCCACTCCTGTCACTTTTACAAATCTGACCAACATTTGGACTGGAAAAGGATTTAAATCATACACCTGGAATACAGGAACGTGGGTACTGTGACAGGGATGCCATCTCAAATTTGAGCATGGGAGCAAATGAACAAGAGTATGGCCAGAAGATGTGGGTACAGGAATGGGATTCTCCTCCCAATACTAAAATCTCCTGGTGACAATGGTTCCAAGCTTATCTCATTAAGATATATCAGACTGCAGATTTCATTAGATTTTTATTCCAAGTATAGATAGTTTTCTCCAGGCAATCAATTTGTAGACTGCCCAGTTAGGAGATGGCACAAGCAGACAAAAAATCAATGGGGGCTCGAAACAGCCATACTTTAAAACCAAGTCACACAGCAGGAATTATTGTCTTTTGAACTCAAAACAATCCCCAAATTAGAACCATATATAAAGAAACAAAGATGGAACAAACTATCCTCTGGCATTAGTCCAACGGCCACTTAAAACATAGGCTAATTGAAAGCCATGTAATTGAATAGAACTAATTATCCTCTGAACGCAATCTCTAAGTGCTCAAAACAAACTTTAATCGAATCCCATAGAACTTATTATCTTCTGAGTTCAATTTACAGAGGCTAGAAATGAAGCCTGCTTTAAAACCACGTCATACAATACACGATATCACCTTCTGGGTTAAAATCAAACCCTCTCTGCGAATAAAATCAACTTACATTAAAATTCCCCAAATCTTTTCAAATAGGTGCACTTAAAATAACAAACCTAAGCAAAATCAGTCGTACCCACAGTGGAAAAATATTCGTGAATATGCTCAAGCAGAGATTTGTCCCTCGCCCAGTCTTGGAGCGGCGCATTCACAAAATGCGCGTACAGTTTATTCTTGGCACGCGTCACGGGAAATAAGGTCGTGCACCAGCGAACTATCAGTCTCAAAATCATAACATACCTGGCCGTTCGACCCACTCCTCTCGCTGGACTCCACACTGTTGGTGCTTGCTGAAAGACCCAGGAAATTGACATTAGATGAGAACAAATCGTTCAAAACAGTGTCCATGGAGACCAGGGTTCACTATCTATACCGTTGATGCCCTTTCCACTTTGGAGGTGAGGCGCTCTTTCCAGCCAGTTGGAACGTCGTAAGTGTACTCTGTGTTGTCTTTCTTGCTTGCGTTGCCGCCATAGCCACTATAATTAGCGGCGCTGACGGCTGTTCTATTGCATTCGCAGAATCCTTATTCAAATGGCAGGTGCTGCCGCCAGCGCTTTGCTACATCTTGGGGAGCAGTTTTCACCTGCCGTGCACGAAATAAAATCTTTGAAATGAAGTACTCAAAATCAAAATTCTAGTTTAATTTATATACAAATGAGGATGAAGATCAAAATCAAAATCTAGTTTAATTTAACAATGAATTTTATAAAGTTTTGAAAAATGAACTATTTACATTCTAAACTAGATTTTGATTTTTAAAATATTACAAACTTTTTCACAGAATTTCTTCATAATTTTAACTACTGATCATCCTCCCTATACTGTTACATTAGTACTGATTATAGAGAAGCTTGCTATCATCAACAATCATCATGATATTCAACTACAAGAAGATACTAACTAGATATAGGGTAGTTGTTTTCCTAAATTAAGAACCTCTAAGTAGTAAATATGGAAATGCATGTTATTTGTTTTATCAAAATTCATGATTCAAAAGGGGTTATTTGTGTCCCTAAACTCTTGAAAACGTTATTGATTTGTTGAAAACTATGCTAAGAGTACATCCCGAAAAAAAAAAAAAAAATTAAGGTACATAAATGTCGAGATAAATCTTGAACATATCATTGTCTCAAAAGTAAAATTTAAGGTTTAAAATTTTGTTGGATAAATGAAAACCATGATAGAATCAATTTTTCAAGGAAATATCATTAAACGCTCTTGAGTCAAAAACTTGTCTTTGGACAATACTAAGGGGTGATTACCTTACATAGTGACATAATTAAATATTAAATGTGTTGGGGTAAAATGGTGTTCACATTATTCTATAAGTTACTTCATGACTATTGTTGTTTGAAATTAAATAGCTCATTGTTATAAATCGATATTATAAATACATTTCAACCTAATTTTCTACTTTTTTAAAATAATATATTGTCTTGAAAAGAAAATTATTAGTCATGTTATTTTCTTTGAATCGGCAAACAATAACATATACCTATAGGCTTTAGTAATCACCCTTATAACAATATAGTTGTCTATCTATTGTAAAGTTTATCCTATAGAATCTAAGGATGCCTCTATACATTTCGATTGAAACTTTCAAATAAATTTTATTTATTCATTTTACTCATACAACCTATACTTCAAATTGACTACAAATTCCTCATATTTTATCATTAAATATTCTAAGAAGAATTGTGTTCAAAGAGCGCAATCTTTGCTAAAGCACAAAAGAGGGTTCATGAATTCAACATTTAGTAGGATTCATCAAACTCATACAAATTAGAGAACTGTATCAAGACAACATGCTCATGTTTAGAAAAAATAGAAAAGAGTAAAGGGGTTTATAGGTAAAATTCTAAAAACTATATAACTATGGTGTTCCCCTTGTTTGTTGCTTCCTTACATCCATGAAAATTGCATAGCCATTATGTTCTTCATACTTGGAAGATTCATTTGATGGCTTCAATTGTATTGATTTTTTAACATCATTGTTTGTCACAGATATTCAACTGTAACTTTCATGAACTTTTCCAATCCTAAGAGGTACATGATAAACAACAATGCCAACACTAACAAATATTTTATAGTGCAAGTTAGCCACTCCTTGACTACTTTTCATGTATGAATATATAAACATATCTACACACACCCAATTATGTTTGTGTGTATCATATTTATACCCATACATGTGTATAAACATATATATGTATATTGTACATGCAAACCAATTAGGAAGGGATTGACTTGCATTATAAAAATTTTACTAGTGTTGACATTATTATTCATTATGTACACCTTAGAATTGAATAAATTCATGAAATTTATAGTTGAATACCTTCAACAAATGGGGACACTAAATAACCAATGCTCTCAAAAATTATCAAACTCATCATCTATGAGTGGAGAACCTAATGTTCCACTAACCATGCTACAAAATCCATAGGCAACTCTTCTGCATCCAAATAAAAATTATCTTTCTATGTCCTAGTGCAAAGGATATGTTCATAGAAGAGCCAATATTTTGTAAAAACTATTTAAACTTAAACTGAACATTCACCATTTCATGCGATGTGAATGTATTGAGCTCCTACTATATTATTTATGGGTTGGCATTGCATAACTTTTTAATTTATGGGAATTGCTAGTCAAATTGTATTGTTTTTATTAATCTGTCTTTAAATCATATTTGTGCAAAAAATAGATGGTTAGTTAATGTGCAAATGAGTTGTTCAAGTAGAAAATATTGTTTTGCTTTTTATATTATATTTCTAAGGGATCTTTTATATTTAATATGTTTTTGAGTGAACTTATTTTCAAGTTAGTATATACTAAGCTATAATTTATAAATAGTGTGTATAAATATATATGTGCATTTATGTGGATATGCATATAAATATACACATACATACATATATTCACATGTATATAAAAAATAACATATGCACACCTAACATACTAACATATTTACACACATGTATGTCTATGTGTATGTGTGTGTCTTCACATGTATAAATAAAACAAAAATACACACATATATCAACATGTTTTTTATCTATTTCACTTAAATCTTGCTAAAAATTACAAAATAAAAAAATATTAAAAAAACATGGTTCATTGCCTTAATGAGGTCCAAGTTGATCTCACCTGAAATCCTTGGTAACTTCATCTTTATTATATGCAATTTGCGTTCATCAACTTTCCCCTTTGCTTTGAACTATATTTTCCTACAATCAATTGATTAAGGTAACTCAATGACAGTGATGGTCTTTTCAGTCTATATGGTTTTGATGGTAATCATTTTTAAGTTTTAGTTTTTTTGGTGGCAAAACCAAAAATAAAGAAGATATTCTAGATTGTGCTCTACTAGGGTTTTTTTGGCTATCCATGTCACACTAATTTCAAAAGCATTATCCCTTATTTTATTTGCATTTATTGTGGCACTCTTTAAGGTACCACGATTATTGGTGATCTTTCCCATTTTAAATGGCTTCATCCTTTCATATCTTTGTAGTATCTCCTACTAGAGGTGAAGAATTGATGATAGTTATCAATGGCACCCACTCAAGTGTCCTGAAAAAAATGGTGTTTCACAAGGTGTGTCCCCTAAAACAATTCCCAAATGTTGTTCTACCTATCCTAAATTTGATAATGATTATTAATGGCTTGGGAACGTTACCTTGATGGGGTATTTTGTGGTGAGGGCCCCCCTTGAAAGCATGTTCAAGAAATGGGTCAACAAGGCTTGGGTCCCACATGGGATAATTTTCCTTGATGTTGTGTAAAATGTTGTTAAAGGTTTTTTTCTTTTTTATTCTATTGAAGCCAACCATTTTGAGTCCATTCTCAACCATGGACCTTGGCTTGTCTATTCCTCTTTGTTAATTTTCAAACCATGGACCTTAGACATTTTTATCTCTGAAAAAAGATACCTCAAGTCCTTGTTTAGATTGAGTTCCCTAAATCACTCTTGTCATGCTAAATTTTTTTGAGTTGGAGATAGCCTCTTTCTTATGCGCTATGGTTTGTATTGAACTTGAATGGTTATATTCAACTTGTCCTCGACAACAATTTTGTGCTAAGGTAGATATTTCCAATGATTTTTAAAAAGCTATGGATATCTAGATTGGTCAAATGAGATATACGCAACACGTTCTTTAACTAAATTTTCCAAACACTTGTTATCATTGTCAACCCCCCAAACATAAGATTTGAGATTGCCTGTTAGCTTCTCCCCATCCAAAACTCTCCTCTCAACCCATTGTGGACTTGTAGACTACTAAAAAATAAGAGAAAGGGTAGTATAGAATTTTAATTGCAATGTCAAGAATTCAATTAATAATACTCCTCCCCTAATCCTTCTTCAAAATCTGGGGGGTAGGGCTCAAAAAGTGTTTCAAAGCTTCTAGAGCCCCACTAGAAATACAATTGATATCTAAATCACTAGCCATCACTACCTAACATGCTTCCCCTCCTCTAGTTAGGTAGTGGAAATTTCACATCCCCTAAAGGTGTTTGAAAGAGGGAGAACATGTGCTAGAAAAATGTAAACATGTTCAACTTAACTTTCACAGAGGAAGTTTTGAATCAAGTGATTCTCTTTTGTAGAATATTTATTTCACTCTAAATGAGCTAACTAAAGAGGAGATGAATTTTGACACCTATTTATGAATTATATCTCCTATAATTTTTTAGGTCTAACAAGCCTTCCCTAAAAGTACTCTATTCAAGATGCTCAAATTTAATTTCTACATTTGGATATTCTCTATTTGTAAGATGTTAGATTTCTAGTTTTTTATTATTTGTAGTTTGTTGTGTCACTTTTCCTTTGAGTTATTTTTGTTTAGTAACCATGAAGTTGGTTGAAGTGGTGCTATCATCTTTCTTTCTCCTATGTGGCATCAACACTTAGTTGACTAGGGATGTGACCCGACTCTTTTCAACATTGATAAGCATTCCTTTGGTGTTATTAATATTTATACTTTGAATGATTTTATTGAGATATCTACCCTTTGGAGGTGGATCACTAACTCAATACCTACCACCACTTATATTATGTTCAAGGATTTTAATATGATTGAATGGCTTCTAAAATATGTTGGGGCCGTGACTATGTAATGGACAACTAGAAAAGGAGAGGTGTGGTTATTCATGCCTAACAAATTGGGAATTTTTTATCCCAATCTTGGCCACCATCAAGAACATATGACATGTTACACTTGGATAAGTCTTAGAACAAGGCTTGATAGAGTACTCAAACATCTCTATCATGTTATGGTTTTAACACAATATTTTTTCTCCTTTTTCATCTATTATCCATCACTAGTGGAGCCTTTTGTTAGACATTCTCCTTTAAGACTACTTTCCAATATAATTTCATATTAAGTGGTAGCTTTCTAAAATTCCATAGCTCATTTTTTTCTAAATAAATCATTGATTAATCATAGTTTCATGTCTTCTCACATTCAATATGTTTGGAACTAAGAGCCATGTCCCATGCATGATGTTAGATGGATAGCTTGGTGGAATAAACCCACCACCTATACTTTCTAATTTCTCTACATATATGGGTTTCAATTATCCCATTTTTATCATTAGTTGATGGGTATACTATTAGCTTAAAAGAGTAGTAGCACAAAACAATACAGACACGGTCGAGAAAAACATTTTATATCTTATCACAAAGAGCTTGTGGAGCCTAAGATTGTAAAGATACCATCTAGACTAGGGGTAGCATAGATGGGCCATGTCCTATCTTGTGCATATATGTATAGGGAAAGATATGAATGACAATGAGAGAGAGATATATATAAGAAGGATAATCAAGGAAGAAATATCAAAAGAATGAATGTAAGAACTTTTTATGAAACTATATGCAAATTGTATACAGATTATATGTAGGAAAGGAAGAGATATGCAAAGTATAGGGGAAGATATATTATACTCTTTTGAATATGATTAATATAATGACTACCAAAATTATATCTATATGATATTATCTATCAGTTAGTGAATATCTATTTAGTTCATCCTATGTCTGAATCAAATGGTGTTTACCCTTTATATTACTGAGTTTGAGGTATAAACTACAACACCCAAAAAGTACTTGGGGCTCAAAAATTTGGTCTATGTTTCCCCAAATTTTTTGCTAAAATTGGTTCCATTTGTCGAGACCTTGGTTAGTTAATTTAAAGGATGGCAACACCCAAAAAAAATTTAAAAAAAATTGGACATATGGAAAGAAAAGAAA
Source organism: Sequoia sempervirens (assembly GCA_007258455.2). NCBI lineage: Eukaryota > Viridiplantae > Streptophyta > Pinopsida > Cupressales > Cupressaceae > Sequoia > Sequoia sempervirens. The sequence goes on along the minus strand of VDFB02000003.1, from coordinate 322,865,961 downwards.
ATCAAAGTTGATATGAAAATTTACAGAACTATCCTCTCAGCACTTACCCTGTGAGAGGGAGTTAGGCACCAAGAGGATGGAGAATGGAAAGGGGGAGAGATTTTGGAAGGGATCCTTAAAGAGATGTGAACAATAAAGAAAAACTACCAAATAACTACCATGGGAAACAATAAAAGGATTAATGAAACCCTAAATCAATCACACCCATGGCGAAAGGGGATAAGAAAACTTCAAGAAAGATAAGGATCAAGAGCATGAAACAAAATTCCACAAGTAAAAAAATAAGAACAATAGTATTTCTATCAATATACAAAATGAAGAGTGTATAATACAATGAGAAAGCCTTGCATATATAGGCAAGTAGATGAGGTAGGAAGGTAGGACTAAACTACTTACTAACTCTCTAAAGATAGAACACTTGTAAGCTCACTTGCCAAGTGTGTGAGCAAGTGTCAATAGGCATCTCAAGTGATGAGGACACATGTCTCGATGCTATGAAATGAGACAAAAGCAAAAGAAAGTTAAGTAAACTTAAGCAATAAGTGTGAAAAAGGTCAATCCTGGAAAGTTAATTAGCTACCTAGGTAAATAATGACTTTATTTACACAAACACCCACCTTAAGTGAAACTTAAGGAATAATGTATAAACTAATGATGAGTCCCGACTACGAGGCCATGTTAGGTAGTCATGTACAAATTCCTCATAAAGTGGAGTGAAGGAGAAAAACCTAGTGGAAAATTAAAACCCCTTTCAAAAAGATAAATGATGCAATGAAATAAAATGTACTAGTGAAGAAGATAGAAGGACTCATGATGACCCACAAAGGACTATTTCTATAACATAAGTACAATAAATTTTCCCACCATGGGAGAGATAGAGAGACAATGGAGCCCCCCATGAGATCATAGAACTTGTATTACTGAGTGATGCTCGAAGAAGAATGCAAAATATGTTCTTTGACTATCGAACAACATTTCTTCCTTGTGGAAGAAGATGAATTACAAATAGGTGCATGAAATCTCCCCATGTGAGATGAACATAAATACTTGAATGATTCACAAGATCCAAAGACAATGGTGAAATCTTTGAAAGCTACTCAATCTCTCCATGCAAAGGCTCATGTAGAACATAAACCAAAGATGTAGATGGGTTGACAACAACATTGATTTGGTTGTCATAAAAGGTGTCTACCAACTCTGTAAAATGGGATTCACTAAACAAGTCTGATATGCCATGTAAGTCATCCCAATCAACTACAGTGGAAACACAATCATGAATATCCTATTGCTTGAATCATGAGAAACCAATGATATAGGAATTGAAGAAGTAGAACATGAAGGATATGTGATATTAGTGTAAGGTCGAAGAATTAATAAGGAGGATAGAATTCCAAGGTTCAAATAACCAAATTGTATATCCTTATGCATTTTGAAGGTATCAGTGTCATCTATACTCAAATCATCATCAAAGTTGAAAAGACCAAAGGAAGAAAAGGAGTATAATATGGAATGATACGTGACCCATGGCAATGATGTCTCTACTCTGTAAATCTCTTATAATCACAAAATATGGTGTGAACTCAAACTTTTTCATGTGCCACTATGTGTAATCTAATAAATGGAAAGGAGATAATTTGATAAGGAATTTACATAAATTACATCATTAAATGTCCCTTCTCCAATTTTGATATATCATTTTCCAAGAGCTGACATATAGGTGTTATTCATCATCAATATTGGTGGGAATGAACAAATTTCTCAAATGTGGAAAGAAATTCCTTGGATGTAACCATGTGACATGATACCTTAGAATCAAGAAGCCACTTGTGTGATGTGTTGTTTTAAAAAGCAATGAGTACTATACCCTTATTCTTATTCTTTCCTAAATGTGCAGATACTCTGAATGGAGAAAATTAAGAACCACTTGTCCTAGATGTAGGCAATTGATTTTTATTTTGAAGAAGATTCTTCAAGTCATCAATTCACTTTTTCATAACATTGGTGTTCTCCATGCCCTAGTTGCTTACAATAAGTATATTTGGGCTTCTCCTTAGAAGTTTTCCTTTATGATGAGTGAGATGGATCTAATGGAGTCTCTAATTTTGATTCCTTATCTAGATCCTTAGTTTGTTTATTTCCCTTAGATGATTGAGAAAATAATGATTGAATTTTTAAAGAGGTGATAACATCCATAGATAATAACTTAGATTATTCTTGTATGAGTCTATCACAAAACTACTCAAAAGAAGACATTATAAATGTTGTTCCAAGAGCATTCATTATAGAGTAGAAAGAAAAAGAAAATATTTGATAAAGGACCTTTTAGCTTTAACAAAATCAAGAAGACACATTTTTTGTTTGTTTTTTATTTTATCATAACCCTTAATTCAAGAAAGAAAAGACTTAAATTGTACCAATAAATCTTCAATAGATGGAAATGAATTAGGATATAATGTTTATAATTCAGCATCCAATTGTAGAAATTTGAACTCATCAATTGTACCAAAGAGATCTTTAAGCTTGTTCCACATTTGCTTAGGAGTTGTACTTTATAAAATATGGAATTGCAAGTTATCAAAAATATGGAGATTAGTGATGTTTATTGCTTCATCTAACTTGTTCTGATAAGCAAGTTGTTCAAATCTCTAGTAAACTACATTTGTTTTCCATTGATCATTTTCCATAATCCCTTAGATTGAAGAAGTTTTTTTACTTAGAATTTCCATGTGTGGAAATTATGTGGTGTTAACAAGTCAATTTTTGGATCCTTTATGTACACACAAGGAACTTAAATTGTGCCTTAACCAAGCCCCCTAAATTGTATTATATTTGAATGTAGAGCCCCCCTAAAAGTTAGAAGACAAGATTTACAAGCTTTTGTTAAGTTTGGAAGTCAAATCACCTATTTATAATTTATGGAGATTTTTACAAATATGGAAAAATGGGCTTTCTAAAACTTGATTTTGACTTCAAATCTAGAATCCTTGTGAAATTCTAACGAATTTCAAAAAAAAATTGTCAATTTTTGACAAATGAGATAGAAGTTATGCCTCGTCAAAAATTGCAAAAATTACACTTATTTTTGGAGGTTAAAAAACATATTAAAAAGTACAAATTTTAAAACATTTTGACGCTACTTTTTTTGGCATAGAAACAGATTTTTGGTGACTATTCACAATCCAAAATCTTATCTCCTATTTGCAAGTTATGTCGAAATGAAAAACAACCCCCTTTACAAATATTAATAAAGACATTACAATTAACTATAACCACTAATGGTTCACATAAAATGCTAATAGCTAAAAAAAATTAAATGTCATAGGTGGAGAAAACAACAAAAGTATGAGTCAAAGAGGGTGGAGCCATTGGAAGAGTTGATTGGTTCCTTGCACCAAATGGAGGAGGTTATTGTTGTTGTAAAGTTCGTATGGGAGTGAGACCATTGGAGCCGATAACAATGAAAATTTTGGAAACTTCAACTACTCTGCACATCGTGGGCTAGGTGGGTTGCCAAAGAGTGCTAGAATATTAGGAAAAAGGTTGAGTAAAATGGGTTGTGTGAGGAATGAGGATATGGTGTAAATCTCTTTGATGGATTGGTGAACATAAGTGATCCAACTCTTTTCCTTCAATCCTACACCAACCTCCCAAGTTAACTACACCAAATGGAACCACACTACTATCTTGGTTGTTAATGTGGAAGAGGATCGAAAAATCTCTTTGTGTATGAAGAATGGGAAAAGTGTGACAAAAATAGAAGGGAGTTTATGAGTTCCACACCCTTCCAATTTTTTTTCAACAACTCCAACCTGCATTCAAACAAGGGCATTCACCTACAGTGTCACCTAATTTTCCTAGTCACTATTGGATCATCTTCAAGGACAATTTGGGCACTAGTACATAGAATCATAGGCTCCAATATATTATGTGATGTCTTAAACTTCAACGTAAAAGATATAATCATTGGGAGGCTTTGGTGTGAGGCCACACAATAGAACCCTACAAGCAAGTCAATGAGGACACATAATGCTTGCAAATATGTAACATGCCCATTGTTCTACCCAGTAATTTTACTATGTTTTACCCACAAGTTAATAGTTTATGCATCTAACCCTTAAGAGCAATAAAAATAATTCTTTTCTTTTGAATAATAAATGCACATTTGAAACATATTTCAAACTTTCCCATTGCATACAAAAGAATTTATTTCATTGATACAAGTAATGATGATACACAATTTCAATATGACATTTCACATTTACAATTCCATATAGAGGGATACAAGTTTACATACATAGATTCAACAAGCTTAATGAATATAGAAAGTACAAATGGTCCAAAATATCCTCCTCAAATCTTGGCCACCAACTATGTGAGGAGAAGCATCACTCAAGCACTTTTTTGCCAACCATGGACTTACTATGGTCCCTCATACATCTACCAATCTTGGTGAGATGGCCCTCCCTTTGACAAAGAGATTGGTTTGGTAACCTCATAACCTTAGACTTTTCTAAGCATGGTGTTGTGTCCTACATGTCTAGAGCTTCCATATTGTGGCTACAACCTACATGTATGACTATGCCTGCCTAGTATGTAAACTCAGATCACAGTGAACTGACAGTGTAAACAATGGCTACTTACACTACTTTGGCCAAATAATTCATCACCCAATATTTTGAGCGAGAGTCATCTATTTCACCCACCTTCCTAGCTCGATTTGGTTAATGACCATTCATACTCTATATCTAAGTTACCCCTATTCCCATGGATCAAAAAAACCTGAGGAATAACCCTCTTAACAACTCATTATCAAATTGACTTTACTACCAAAGTGATTCTAGAAAATTCTTACTTTATGTTGCATACATCTAGTATAGATATCCTATATATAGTGATGACAATTGCGTATAGTATAAACACATTACATTCATACAAACTCCCATATATAGGGTACATAAACATCTATACAAATATAAACTAGTAAGATAGGTTTCTACAACATAATGAACAACCAAGAAACATGGAAGCATATATAAGCATAACAATATATTCGAAACTATTCTTTTCCACCATAGTAAACAAAACTATTTAACCTTTCCAACATAAAAGACAAATGTAGAGAAACTAGCATGCATGTATATAGCTCCAATTGATTAAACTCCCTTCTTAGCTCTACTTCTCAAGATTGCTTAATGTTGGTGTAATTAATTAATTAATTATTACACTAGCATAAGTTAACTTAGGTCTTGCATTTAATCATTTAGTCCTAGGTTGCAATCATTTAATAAATGGGATAATGTTCCCTTCCTAGTTTGTGGGATAAGATTCCTTCTAGAACTTATCTCATCATTTAATGATCATCTAGATAGGGTTCACATGTTGTCACATGTTGTTAGATTATAACACTTGGCAACATCTCATGCATATTAGGGTTTACCTCTTGCCTATATAATCAGGCATCTTTTTCATTTGTAATATACCATATCAATATCATATCAATCATATTATCAATAGAATCTTTAATCAGCATTCCATTGTTGCAACACTTCTCTTTGTGGTTGATTATCTTTCATGGTTAAAGTCCTGCATTGAAGATTCCAGAGCTTCAGGGGTTGTGCAATCCATCATCTCAACATGGTATTAGAGCTAGTCCATTAAAACATCAACCCTAGATCCAGGAAGTTGGAGTGCAAGATTCTTGCAGGCTTGGAGTTTTATGTTGCAGACTAGTTGGCTCTACCTAGGAGCCAAGCTGATTTTTGGTGCAGATCAGGCTCTGTCCAACCTCTCCATTGCGTCCAAAAGGCCTCAAAACCCATAGATCGCCTGTTCATTCGTCAAAATCGGAGTAGATTCAACCGGGAGCCTTTGAGGTATAATCTAGGGTTTGCAATTTTTTGTAAAAATACGTACATGTTTGCAGGAAAAAATCTTCCCTTTCAGTCCTCCATCAAGGCAAATTTTTTTTAGAAAAATCAAAAAAAAATTGGCTATTTTTCTGGGCATTTTTTATATAGTTCTCGCATAAATTTAAATTTGCAAAGTTCGACCTGCAATTATAATATTCCGTCGGCAGAAATATTTTATTTCGGTGGCTATTGTTTATTTCTTCTATCGGCATTTTATTTATCGACTTTTATTTTTGAATTGTATTTTACAATATTCAAAAATTATTTAAAAGTCGTCGACTTCTCCAACTCTGTGGGGATTTCGACCTACACCGACATCATCCGTCGGCCTCCACTCTGCCGACCACCGGTTTCCGATCACTAGCGATGCACCTGCCGGAGTTCATTCCCGGCCACTCACTAATGTCGATGACTCTCGGTGACCGTTTCTACTCCCGCCGGCCAAGTCCTCTGTTGCCGTGCTTCCACCCGGCCGAGCCACCGACGAGCCACCCACTCCGCCACCGACCCGCCGCTCCGATGCCGCCCGCGAGGTGGTGATTTTTTTTCACTGTGAGCGCTCATCCCGCGGTCCTATCACTGACCTAGGGCTTATTTTTTTTGCCCCCAGGAGCTTCATTTTTGCACCTGGTTAGCCAGCATCTCTCCAATTAGGCAGAAATCTTCCGGAGGCCGTATCTTCCACATACGATATCAAAAATTTGCAAACGATTAACTGTTGGAAAGCTATTGAAGTCTACTTTTCAGTGGTGCACTCTTTTTTTCAAGATTCTACTATCATCAAATATTCAAGTCAACTGAAGTCAACCCTCCATTCTGGACTCAAAAGTGCATATCTTCGCATTAGATTGTCAGATTTTGGTGATTCCAGCGGCATTCGAGATATCTTTCAGTGCCTTTTTTTCATCAATCCAGTCACCTTCTTTGGTTTCAGCTCCAGGTATCCTTTTTTTTTGGTTTTTTGATTCTTGAGACATCCTGAAGTTTGAAGAAGAATTTCTTGATCTCAGAGGCATATTCTCAGTTGCATATCTATCTGGAAGTCTTCTATTTATCATTGAAGGTCATTGTCTTTGTTTTCTTGGAGAAATTTTCGTTATGGGGCTTGCATATTACTCTCCTTCTTTGGTTATGTTGCACAAGGGAAACTATCCACAATGGCGAGATGGGATCTGCCACCATCTTTAGTCACTTGATCTATTGCCTCATCTGTATGGTATAGTTCCCCACCCAAGTGAAGGTGTTTAGAAATTTGCTTGGAGATGCAACAGGTACACTGTTTTGGAAATCATTACGATGCAAGTTGATTGTGATGTTTTGAGATCTATTGATCATTGTGATTGTCCTCACATCCTTTGGATTAAGCTTTGGGAACTATACAGAGATTCAAATACTCCATCATTCCCCGATGATCATGCTTCAAAATGTCATTCTTCAGATCCAGTACCCCATGATGCTATTGTTGTGCAGGAAGTTGATTACCTTGATCTTTCCAAAGAGGTTGACAAGGTCCCTTTCCGTGCTTCTTCTTCATCAGAGACAATTGGTATCCCTTCACATTCAATGATTCCTTGTCCAGAATCATTGATTGAGGCTTCCACCATCATCTCTATCCATCAGGACACATTCTATTTTTCAGACTTGGCTTCATAGGATGGCTTTGTTTTAGGTATCACTGACTTGGCTACTTCTACAGGTTTGGAGGACATTCTTGAGGGGATATCACTCCTCTATTCAGATCACACCTTGGAGAGTTTTCTTGAGTATCCACATTCCTTTGTCTCAACCTTGATTGGGAATTCAGAGACCATCTTGGAGGCGCTTGGTTTCTCTTCAGATATTTCATATCCGAGACTTCTTCCCTATTACTCCTTTTAGGACTTGAGGTTTCTTCAGCATCTACCATTAGATTTGCTTCATACTTCTTTCAGTGGTTTTGAGGACACTTCATTCAGGGGGGCTATCAAGTCTCCATCACATCCATCATATTCATCCTATCTTTGTCTTTGGATATTGTTCGACATCAGTTTCTGCATCGTCTTGGTTTGTCACCCTCTTCATTGATTGTGGCATCTTCATCAGGCAAGGAGACATTTGAGCAGCGTTCAGAGACATCATCATCCATGTTCATTCATCCTTCCTTCAATTCCTATCTGGAATGGGAAGCATCTTTGCACTTGCAGTTGGTTTTGTTTCTTCCGAAAGGGAGACAAGTTGTTTGTCGACATTGGATTCTATTTTGTCTTCAGCCACTTACCATCTTTGTAGGTGATCACATCTTCTGGGGGGGCTATTTAGTCTCTCTATTGTATCCATGTGATAGATGGTGTACTTGGGGGGTATTTGGGAGTCCTCCATCCTTCCCATCCTATCTCACATTTATGCATTTTCATCTCCTTTTTTGGAGAGGGGTTTTGTTCCTACTGGGTTTTCCCCTTTTCTCCAGTTGTGGGAGATTTTCTGCATCTTCATGTACATGGGTACCTAACATGGCCTCGTAGCTGAGACCCATCATCATCGATCATCTTTGCATAATCATTGCATTTTCCTCCCTAAGTTGCACTTATGGGGGGGTGTTGGTGTAATTAATTAATTAATTATTACACTAGCATAAGTTAACTTAGGTCTTGCATTTAATCATTTAGTCATAGGTTGCAATCATTAATAAATGGGATAATGTTCCCTTCCTAGTTTGTGGGATAAGATTCCTTCTAGAACTTATCTCATCATTTAATGATCATCTAGATAGGGTTCACATGTTGTCACATGTTGTTAGATTATAACACTTGGCAACATCTCATGCATATTAGGGTTTACCTCTTGCCTATATAATCAGGCATCTTGTTCATTTGTAATATATCATATCAATATCATATCAATCATATTATCAATAGAATCTTTAATCAACATTCCATTTTTGCAACACTTCTCTTTGTGGTTGATTATCTTTCATGGTTAAAGTCCTGCATTGAAGATTCTGGAGCTTCAAGGGCTGTGCAATCCATCATCTCAACACTTAATACCTCCTCAAGATCAACGTAATTCCCTCTTCTAACCTCTTGCTAATTCTTTCAACAACCACAAATGCAAAATAGCAAAACAACTCTCAAACTCTCAAGCTCTCAACTCACTAGCTCATAAATCATAGTAGAATAACAAGAAGATAATTAGATTGATATGTGTAGCATTTGGTAGAAAAAGCACCTCTATTTATACTAAACTATGAGCAACCAAAGGCTACAAACAAGTTAATATTTATGTCACCTTTCTATCCTCATGCAACGACTCTTCAAACTAACTTACAAGTTTGCAACACATATAACAGTCCTCTCCATTCAAATGGTTGAGTCAACTTGTTTTTGATTAGGGGTGAAACAGGTTTTTATGGGACCCAAAACTAGTACATAACGGTTTTGAAGCGAACCATCAACCTAACAAAGAAAAGAAAGTTGTCAAAAATATAAACCATCAACCAACAACAACCGAATAGCAGCCACTAAAAGATAAACATGAGTACACATGCTGCATCATATAAACAAGCAAGGGCCTGAAACCCTTTTACAACCTGGTTTTGACCGGGGCTAGAAACCCATAGATACACAAAGACACCGCTTGCATCAGCTAGGCATTAGTAAACTAGCCGCTCATGGGAGACACCATAGAGCCAATAAAGATAACCTACTTGATGGTGTAGGACACCATAAAACCCCTAAGAAAAAACACCAACAACTCTAACAAACCCACCTCAATAGGGGAGTTATAAATCACAATGGACCATTGGAAACAAAGCAACCAATCAAACTAGGGAGCCATCTCCAAATCTACCTCAAAAGGAAGGAGCTCCCCTCTATAGGAGAGAGTGTCATGACCAACAAGTCCATAACCACCTAAAAACTCCAACACCCTCAACCTCCACTTTCGTAGGAGAAGAGTCCACCTCAACAGGATCAGTAACTGAGGAATCCAGAGAAAAACACCTCCCAACTCCACCTCCATAGGATCCAAGTAGAAGGCCAATGCAACCGCAGAACAAGAAGCCATACCACCCTTAGGAAACAACCGATAAGAGACCAACACCCACACACACCAGGCCATAAAAATAAACCTTTGAGCCATAAGCTTAAACATTTGAGGGGGCTCAACACGTTGGGATATAGAACCACCCAGCCAACAACAAGAAAGAAGAATCCAGAGAGACCAAAGCATTCATGGACAACTCTAGTAGTAGAAAAAACCACTCTGGTTCAACACAAAGGCAGTAGAGACAAACTCCATCTCCATGAATAACTAGGTCTTTGGAAACCTCCTAGTCGAGAAAACAAAAACAAAGGACAAAACCTCCAAAATAAACACACACCCCTTACATTTAGAGAGAATAATAAAGCAAAATGGGTACCAAACAACCCAAACTCTAAGGAGATAACCATTCCCCTCTAGACAAGCACTACTAGCAGAACGCAAGGCTGCCTCCAAACCAAAGACCAACCCCCACAACAGAGTCTAGCAGATTCTAACCACCATCAAAGATATAACCCTCAACGACCAAAAGGGGTCAAAATCAGCTTCCAAAACCACCCAAGGAACAAGAATCCCAACAGGGACTACATAAATAGCACAGAGGGTAAGGCAAACAACAACCTCCCAAGAGAAGAAGCACCCCTACCAAGGAAGAGCTTCACAACAGTTATTTCTCACCATAGCAGCCTTCAAGAAACAACCTCCTAGAGAAACAACACCAAAACACAAGAAACCACATAGCCATCCCTCCACTGCCTCCATAGCCATGTTTTCAAGAGAAAAAGGGGAACCAAACCCCATGACCTCAGGAAAAGAGGAGAACAAGAGAGCCAACAAAAAAAAAAGACCCAACAAGCCTCATCCACCACAACAAGGCCATCACAGCCTCCCCTGAAAGCACCCACGAACTGGGAAAAGAGGGAAAGAGGAGGCAGAAAGACCACCCATCCCCCCCCAACAGAGACACCACCAACGTGCTAGCTGAGCCAGGAAGCAGGATCAACCCCCTCAAGCCACGCAGCCACCAAAAAATCTCCATCAACAAAAACTTCAACATTGACATCAAAAGCTTTCGTAGAGGGTCCACCTCCAAGGCCTTTCCCATCAAGCAGATGAAGGAAGGAGGTAGAACATCTGCCATTTGAGTCATCATCCTCATCGCTACCTGTATCAGTTGCAGATTTCAAACTACAGTCTCCCACCCGCGTCTCTCCTAGCATCACTCCCTAAGTTTCATAAACATTATAGCTGAGTCAACTTGTTATAAGGGATAGCAAGACTCTTTTATTGATTCAAATGAGCAACAAGCTCAAAAACAAGTTTCCTTAATTGAATTCCTTCTCATGCTTCTACCAAGTTTACTCTTGACTAAGTCTCAAGGCTAAAATATTGCTTTATCAAGCTTATGCACAACTTACAAAATTCTTATACATTACATTCTCTTTTGAATTGGCACCACAATTCATATACTGGCACCTCATGAGAAAGCACAAGTTTTGACTAATTCATATTGCTTAAAAACTACATTTAATTTTTGTTGCAATGTTTACATAACATCCTTTTGTTCGTACGTGCCTCTTAACTTCGTTGACTTGGCCTATTGATGCTATGTGTAGGTTACTATGCAGTGCTAAGGTTGCACCTTTATTTCATTTAAGTGCTTCACCATTATTAATGATAGGCTATATATTGCACTTTATGAATATCTAAATTGATTTCAACTTATATATATATATATATATCCCTCAATATATATATATATACATACATATATATATATACATACATACATATATATATATACATACATATATATATATATATATCCCTCAAAATATATATATATACATATATTTATTAATATATACTCATTTTATAAGGTTATCAAATACATTAATTGTCAATCAATAAACATATATAAATATATAAAGAACATTACATATATATATTATATATACAATTATATATAAATATGTATTAATATATATGTAACTATATTGCTTTATACATATATATTAATATATATACACTATATACTATATATACATATACACAATATCATTTCAAAATCTTTATCAAAGCACTCATACTCAACCATCGATCGACATATATACATGAAGTGTGTGTGTATATATAAATATGTCACCTTAGTCCAATAGGTATTCTCATGCATAGGGGTAATACGTCTATGAGCATGCATAGGTATGTCTACCTATGTATACTCACGTACATATTCAATCACATGTATGAGTTTACTATAGACACGTACATATATACATATATATACATTTTATGCATATATCTCATCAACATCACAATAAAAGCACAAGGAAGGACTTTCACACGACATCAGGACTTAATCGCATTCCTCAACCACAACATTCATAGGACAAGATCATAACTCAACACCACATTCACATCTAAACCAAAGATTACTTACCTTTTCCTAAAATTGAATTGACTCAACATAGAGCAACTAGGGTGTGAGTGTGTGAATACTCATTTAGGCTCATTAAGGGTTACCGGACCAAGTTATTCTCCTAAGTGATACTTCCCCTCTCTTCCAAAGGTTTGAACCTATTCCTACATTCAGCTTAGCACATAATAACAATAGTTAGACAATCATAATACAATCATATTCATCGCATATATTTCATAGTCAAATTCATTATAAATATCAAATTGCATCAATCATTCATTCATCATATTTTCATTCAAGATTCATAAAGCACTTTCATATATATGCAAGCAATTTAACCAAACAAGGTAATAGTAAATAGGTAATATCACTTAGGGTGTAACAAAATAGGCCAAAGTGGACAAAAATATTGCATTATGCATAGATAAAACCTACAAAAGGTTGATAACAAAAATTGTAAACACCAATTTGTGTCTTGAACCAAGTCAAAAGGACAAAAAAATACATGTAACAAACAACAATAGAAACCCTCCAACAAGGCCAAATAGGCTAATATTTTCCCATAAAAGATCTTTTTTTTGCAAAAATACAATTTTTGACCAAAATAGTACATGGGAAGATTGACAGAAGGTAGATTGTTCCTCTGCTATTTTTTTACTTCTGTACAATCGGCCCCAAAAATTTGTAAATGGTTTTTTGAGCTCTACGAGGTAAGCAAAACTTCATATGCTTGACAGTTGTAGACATTGTAAATGGTGTAAGGAATGTTCAAAGGGATTTTTCTTAGTTCATGCAATGTCTCATCTTAGGGAACATCATGCTTAATGTCTCCAAGAGAGGATAAGTGCAAACGGTCTCATCTTGTTTCCAAGAGAGGACAAGTGCAAGGTCTCATCCTGGGGAACATTGTGCCAAATGTGTCCAAGAGAGGAAATCGCAAGAAAAAAAGAAAATCACACAATGAAATGTGAGTGGTGATGTATGCCCCCACTTTAAAGCAGTTGCGAACACCAATACTGTGAGCAATTGCTTTAAATTAGAAGAGGAGGACATGAGAGCTTGCTCAGAAAGCCCTATGCCAAGTCATATGTTTCCAATAAGCTACATCATGAAAAAGGTAGTATGTCACATGTGAGCCAACTTAAGGCACATCGTCCACATCTCAAGCTTACTTTTATATGTTTATGAAAGGTTAACGACTAACCAAAGGAGGCAATGACATATGACATACGAGGACAAGGCTACTTAACCCCTTGCCCTCACTTAGTACAAGACAAAGGTGAGCTGAAATGGTTGATGAGATGCATAGTAGAGTAAAAATCAACATCAATTAGAGAGATTAGGTGCCCCCACATAAGTAAGAACACCAAATTCCTTAAGATGTTGGATTTTACTACAAAACCAGAGAGAGAAATGTTGAATGTTAGGGCATGAGGGTTTGCCTTGGTCAAACCCCTTTTAGGTAATTAAACCAAAATAGAGAAAGAATGTAATGAAGCATGAAACAATGAATTCAATACCTTTCCATGATGTTTGATCTTGAATTTCTACAACAATGGAGGAAGATTTTTCCCTTGAATGTCTTTTGAAGCTTTCTTGATGACCTAGAGCGATAAAACCTTAACTTGCTTGACTTGAAAGAGAAGATAAATGATGAATGAGTTGTGAATGAGTTAATAGATTAAGAGATTGTGAATTAGGGCTTAGAGACTTGATTTTATAGGCAATCCACCTTATTTGTCTGTTAATTGGATCCCTAAGGTCGAAATGTAAAAATAATAAACTTAAATTTTGGTTTTTCCCCTCAAAGGTCAAAATTGGCCCAAATGGGACTCATTCGCCACCTTGGGCGAATCAGTCCCACCTGGCAGGGACTCATTTGCCATAGGTGGTGAATTAGTCCCAGTGGGGCCCATTGGATAGCTAGGATGCTAGGAAGTAAGAAAATAAGGTTTATATGATGTTTATGTCGGTTATTTCATTAAATATTGCCTTGGGATGCACAATATGGGTTAATAGGGGCCTATTAGTGATGATGTAAAGGTCAATTATGGCTTGAGACACAAAATTCAATGTGAAAGTGTGATTAAATACACTTTACAACACTAAAATGAGGTCCATACAGCCTAGAAAGGCACAACATACAATGTGAATGTGCAAGACACATTACAACACTAGATTAACATTAAGTTTATTTTACAAGACTTCTAGATTGATGTGAGGATGTATTTAAATACATTTTATAATGTTAACTTAGGGGAAAATGGGTTTATTAAGTCTAGAAAAGTGTGAAATTATTTTACAAAACCTTTACAAGACATCGTTAAATGCATTTGAAAGGGTCCAAGACCTAGTGTGGATGTGAAAAACACCTCACAACACTAAATCAAGGCCTCATTACATCCAATTTATCATCAACTATTCCCCAAATCAAACAACTGCCTTTTTTCTATGGTACAACAAAAAATCAAAGTTACTAAAATTGACAAAATGAAAGGTATTTCTTTGTTTCCCAAGTCTTTTGGATGCAATGGTAGTATCTATTTCGCTCCATGATGCTCCATTGATAAGGCTATGTGTAGGAGTCACCTCAATGTGGGAAAGAGTGTGCTCTCATGGTTTTGAAACCATTTTGGATAATGCCAAGATCAAGAGGATAAAACAAACTTCCACAAATGAACAAAATAAGCACAATAGTATGTCTATCAATATACAAAATGAAGAGTACATAATACAACGAGAAAACCTTGCATATATAAGTAAGGTAGATGAGGTAGGAAGGTAGGACTGAACTACTGACTAGCCCCCCAAAGATGGGACACCTGAGAGCTCACTTGAAAAGTGTGTGAGCAAGTGTCAATAAGTGTCTCAATTGCTAAGGACACATGTCTCAATGCTATGAAGTGAGAAAAAAGCAAAAAAAAACCTAAGTAAAATTAATCTATGAGTTTGAAAAGGTCAATCCTAGAAAGGTAATTAGCTAACTAGGTAAATCATGACTCTATTCCACAAAATATGGGCATACAATGGGCCAAATGATTCATGCAAGAGATTTATTTGAATGTATAAAGTAACTCTACTTATATAGGCAAGTCTAACATAATGACTACCTACCCCTCTAGTGATGGAACACTTGTTAACTCACATGACAAGTGTTCTTGTGAGTGGCAAGTGACCATGCAAGAGGTATCTCACAAAGTGAGGACACATGTCTCAACCTCATGAGGTGAGACAAATATCTAAACTAGCATAAGAAATGTGAATAGGTCAAACTAGAAGGTTGTTAAAAATTAGGATCTTAGGATACTAATCATTATAAACCAAATAAAATAAATAAGTTGAGTAATATACTAACATAGATTTTACATAATACACAAGATATACATGGGGATAACCTTTCAAGTAAAAAACCCCATAAAGAATCATTTTATTAAAACACTTATAAAAATGGTCTATTATAATATAGACCGAATCTAGGGGCACTCATCTACATACTTCTACATCACCAATAATACCACATGTACATAGTGATATAATTCACCATAAAATCTCCAAATTATTCACCTCTCAAATGAGAGGGAACCTCCTTAAATATAGGAGAATGGGTGGCATAATACCTTAAGGGGTATTAGTCACACCTATTCAAAATAACCATTCATAAATAATTAATAATCTAATAGCATTAGACTATAACTATTTCAAATGGGATATTCTTAATAGAGCATATAATATATAAGGTTGTAATGTCACATAATTGCACCTAGGGGCAATTCCAAATTTTGGCATTTTTTGCCTAGCATTTATGATGCCTTGAAACATTAATGACAAAATCCCATGGGTCAGAATTTCGATATTCTAACTCCATGTGGACTTGTGGCTGAGCGACAGAAGCCTAGTGATGCGATTTCCAAGAATCTAGGCCCTGGATGCATGTGTGGCGCACATACGTCTACGCAGTGCACCAGCGTCCTAGCGGATTCTCGAGTTCAAAATGTGGAATCTAGAATACTAACTCTTGAGACATGTGTCCTAGTGGTTACATTCTGAAAGTAACAACTCTTTACTGCCTTTGCAAGCATTAAAACCCCTCTTTGACTCTCATTTGAGGGTTGGAAGGCATCACTCAAGCTCCCTTGTTACTTTCCTCCAACTTTGAGATCTCCTCATCTTTGATAGCAGTGCTCTCACAAGCGAAGCCATGCTGGACTAAGGTCCTCCTAGCAATAGCAACAACTTTCAAGCAAGTACTCAATAGTGTGTTTGTGTGCTCTGGAGAGGGCCTAGGCCCATGGGTAACACTTTCTCTCTTTCACTTTCTTTTTATATTTTCTCATTTACTATCTTGTGGTGCAGGTTCTACTCCTAAGCAGGTTTTGCTTTCACCACACGCTTCTTGTGGTGCGGGTTCTACTCCTTAGCGAGTTTTTCTTTCACCACATGCTTTGTTTACTTCTTTAGCATTCCTTTCCAACTTGGTTGTCCATGGAGCTGGGAACACCAAAGCGAGGTCTAACTGAGGCAGGGCCCTATACAACCACCCAACAACTTTGCTCTCGTTCTCTTGTGTGTAGGTCACGAAAAGGAGCTTGGAGTGAAGATTCAGATGTCCAGAGGAAGGTAAGATTTCTCCAAGAATCCTTGTGTTCATTTTAGTTTCTAGTTTTTTGATTAAGTTATATAGTTCAGTATGACTCATCCCTGAGCTTAGAAGTAGAACTTATTTATGTCTATTTGAGTTCCTAAGTTCTGTATTACTCAGGATGCTAGTGCACTACGCTGGCGTCCTAAAACTGCATTGACATCTTTTGGCTGAGGGCTCCCTTTTCTGAGACATAAATCTTATGGTTTTGCTCTCTCAGGGTCTCTATTAGTTTTTCCCAAAACATAATTGGATCTTAGTTCTTTATTATTCTGCTAATTTGTTATCTTGAGGAGTATAAGAGTAGTTTGTTCCCTGGTGATCTCTCGAGAAAGGAGAGACCCGTGAGTAGCGAATCCATCTTATATCACATTTTGGTGAACTTGACATGAATGTCAATTTTTTCTTCACGATGTTGCATGTTTATGAATTTTCTAAGGAAGATTTCGATATGTTGGAAGACGCTCTAGATGATTTCTTAGAAGAGCTCTCCCCTATCCACAAATCTCCTGAACAAGCCTCCTCTCGACAAACTGAGGGATCAGTAAATGTGGTGGTGGTCTTTGTGGCTCCTCCAAGCCCTAAGAAACCCATCATTTACATTACCCCAGCTGACTCTTCTTTCTATGGGATTTCATGTCATAGTGATTCATCAAACTTATACTCAAGGTTCGTGAAAGCTACAAAATCTACATCTTATAATGTTGTTGGACACACATATCCTACAATGAGTAATAGACAAAATATGAATCAACAACCTACTATTCCTACATCACAACTGTCTTCTTTACCACCTTCTCAACCAAGCCTTCCTTCAACACCTAAACTCGCAATCAAAGCACTAGGCGATTATGATCTTGTCGAGCAACTTTGTGTTACTCCGGCTAAGATCTCACTTTGGAACTTGCTTCAGACCACTCTGATTTATCAGGAGATGCTCTAAGAATCTTTTTAAAAGATTATCTTTCCTACCTCTACTAGGCCCACGAATGTTAATGCATTGTTGGCTCATATTTGCGTGGATTCGCTGAATATCACATTTGACCCGCAAGAACTCTTGCCTTAGATGTGTAGAAGCAAGCAAAGCCTTTGATGATTATAGTCAATATTAACAATATTGGTATTAGGCGCACCCTCATTGACATCAGTTTAGCTCTCAACATTTGCAGTTTAGACCTATTACCTAAAATTAAGATTGATTCATCTTCTTTAGCAACTTCCTCATTGTACATAGGTGGATTCGATAACGTTGACCACCAAGCTCTAGGTACGATAACACTACCTCTATAGTTGGGCCCCGTTACCTTACCCACATTAGTTTATGTGATGCCCAAACCCTTACCATATAACCTCCTCTTAGGGAGACCTTGGATCCATGTTATAGGTGCGGCGACTTCTACTTTACACCGTTCTTTGAAGTTCATTGCAAACAATCGAGTAGTTACAATTAAAGTAGATTCAGAAGGTGTTCGCCTCTGTGAACTAGCCGTCGTCGGTCATGCTTCAACTATATCTACTCTCAAGAATTGTATTCCATCTTTGACCATCGATGTTATGGCCTATTCTTTTTCGATACCCTTTGTGGAAGTTGTTCCCAAGGTGAGTGTCAAAAATGAAGAATCGCCTAAAGCAAAAGACCCTAAGTGTCTCTTGTCTGCTACTCAAACAAATGCTTTCCTTGGAGATGATTGGGGCTCCTTGAATTTCTCTGAATTCTTCATTGCAAAATACAAGGTGAACCCCTCTTGCATAGATCTTCCAGGTACCCTTGATATAAAGACGAATGATACTCTCACGGAGGAGGAGAAGTGTGATCCTATTTAGGAGATCATTCCCTCATGTGTTGAGGAGGATAATCCCGCTCTCGCAAAGGAGATTAACATTTATGAGCCTAGTAAGGAAGGTGGGAGTACCCCCCTAGAAATGTTTGGCATCTATTGGTGGAACAAAACACTCTAAGTGGAGTCGTCACCTCTTGAGGTTCTATAAACTCACTACAGGTTCATATATGAGCTTGCTTCTTGGTATGGCTACAAGAAGAAAGTCCTAGGGCGTATCAAGCAAGGGATTCAAGTCCCCATCTAGTTTAAGTTGCGATAGTGATATCTAGGTTTGGGATGCTTCGTAGAATAATCTAAGCAAAAGCCTTGGTGGAGTGTTAATATGATCTTAGCTGAGCCATTGAGCCTGGTTCACCTTGAGTTAATAGAGGAAAGGGAGCAGGCCAAGAAGGTCCCTCTCAACGTCTTCTCTTCGGATGAAGCGCTAGAGGAATTTCTAGGTGCTTATTCCCCGTTGCCTCCTTATCATCACAAGAAACGGTTCCCATATTGTTTGCATAGTCAAGTGTACTTTGGAGAGTTTGTTTTGAGTGTTGACGAGGAAGATCCTCTATCTAATGTTGGTAATGATGTCACGTTATCTAATCCTGAAGATCGCAGTTCCCTTCTTAGAGGAGATATTGTTGAAATCTTTATGGATCCTAAATCCTCAGAAAAGTGATCAAGCTCGGGAGGTGTCTCTCTTCAGAGGAAGCAAATGAACACTTTGATCTCTTGCATTCTCATCCTGATATCTTCGCTTGGATATACGAGGATATGCCCTGTATTGATGAATCTATAGTGGTTCACAATATTGTCCTATGTCCCGATGCTAAGCCGGTTAAACAAAAAATTTGAAAGATCAATCCTAGGGTGGCATTGATGGTCAAGACCAAGATAGAGAAGTTGTTGAAAGCAAGCTTTATCCGTCCTATCGACTATTCCCCCTGGATTTTGAATATAGTTTTTGTTAATAAACCTAATGGTCGTATTCGCATATGTATCGACTTTCATGATCTTAATAAGGCTTCTCTTAAGGATGATTTTCCATTGCCCAATATAGATATGATTGTCGACTCGATCGCAGGCCATGCATTACTATCTTTCATGGATGGCTTCTCGGGTTACAATCAGATTCGTATTAACCCAGATGATCAATACAAGACAACCTTCACTACCCCATGGGGTACTTTTTGTTATGTGGTCATGCCCTTTGGACTAAAGAACACGGGATCAACTACTTACCAATGGGCGATGACCCTAATATTTCATGATTTTATCCATAAGATCTTAGAAGATTACGTTGATGGCATATTAGCGAAATCAATAACCTGTCAAGATCACGTGAAGAACCTTCGTCTTATTTTTGAGAGGCTTCAACTCTATAAAATGAGACTAAATCACCATAAGTGCATCTTTGGCATTGATGCTGGAAAGTTTCTAGGGTTTATAGTTTCTCACTGTGGGATCGAGGTTGATACTAATAATATTGATACAATTGTTAACATGCCTCCACTGAGGAATATCACTGAGTTGCAAAGCTTACAGGGGAAGATTCAGGTAATTCGTAGATTTATATCTTAGTTGGTTGATCGTACCCTTCCTTTCACTCGTTTATTGAAAAAAGATGTTTGCTTCATATGGGATGAAGAGTGTCAAAAAGCCTTTGAATCAATCAAAGCCTATTTGGCCAATCCTCCCGTATTGATGTCGGCTATGCAAGATAGACCCTTTTTGCTTTACCTTGCCACGTCACCATATGCTTTGGCAACTCTTTTAGCTCAATATGATGACGTTGGGAAGGAGAGAGCAGTTTACTACATTAGCCACATTCTGGTTGACTATGAAACCCATTATTCCTCCATGGAGAAGTAATTCCTTGCTCTCATCTTCGCCACACAGAAGTTGAGGCACTATCTCCTCCATGTTGAACACATGCATAGTAAAAATGAATCTCTTAAAGCATTTGTCCTGTAGTACCGACCTGGCTGGGAGATTAGCAAAATGGGTTATGTTGCTTTCTAAGTTTGACATAAAAAATTTTACTCATAAATCTATAAAGGGTCAAGCGGTTGTAGATCAACTAGCAGACGCTCCCTCATCTCACTCCTTTCTAGGGTTAGATTTGTTTCCCGATGAAAATGTTTTTGTAATTAATCATGACCTTGAGTGGAAAATGTATTTCAACGAATCGAGGTGTCAAACTGGTTCTGGAGCTGATGTAGTTCTCGTATCCCCTGAAGGTAAATTGGTTCCCTTAGCCTTTCGACTAGATTTTCCTTGCACTAATAACATCGCTGAGTATGAAGCCCTTATTGTTGGCTTACATGTCACAATTGCACTAAGAGTCAAACATCTTCGTATTTTAGGTGACTATGAACTTATCATGAACTAGATAACGAGAACCTATCAAGCAAAGTAGAGTAAGTTGTCCCATTATTAGGACCTTTCCCTGTCCTTACTTGAACAATTCTCTTCTTTCACAATAGACAACGTCCCTAGGAGATAAAATAGATATGTTGATGCCATGGAAAGCATTGCTTCCTTGATACCTTCAAAACAAGATATGAAAGAATACCACTTCATGGTCCAAGTCCTGCGGACCCTTGCGGTTCCCGACCAACCCAAAGTTGTGTCCCTTGTATGTTCCCATGTGGACTCTAGAGAATGGTTCTTTGATATCTATAACTACCTAAATACTAGAAGCTTTCCCGATGATGCAAAATAGAATGATCGCACTCGTGTAAGAAATTCCATATTCAACATAGGTTTTCTACACCATACTATCCACAATCTAATGGTCAGGTAAAAGCGTCTAACAAAACTCTTGAGATTATTCTTCATAAGACAGTTAATAAGCATGGTAAAGACTAGCATATTCAACTGACATACGCTTTATGGGAATATCACATGAGTGTTCGTACGACTATGGGAACAATGCCTTACAACCTTGTGTATGGTGTCAAAACTATTATGCCTTTGGAGTTGGAGATTATGTCTTTACGGGTTTCCCTTAAAGGGTTAATTGATGATGAAACCTACCGAGTTAACCATTTGCATCAGTTGGAGATGCTCGATGAGTGTTGTTTACAGGCCCTCAAACATCTTAAAGCTTATCAACGGTGGTTTTCTAGGAAATATAGTTAGAGTGTGTTTCCGAGGACTTTTAAAATAGGAGATCTGGTTCTCTGTGAAAACTAGAGAAATATAAATGTGTCGCCTGATCAAAGAGGAAAATTCAGTCCTAATTGGTTAGGCCCTTACATTGTAATCTTCGTATATGGCTCAGGTGCTTATGGATTATCATCGATGGATGGAACACCTTTAAAAGAAAGCGATGCATCTTCATCGATACTGCGCGTAACATTCTATGGGTCATTTATGTGGTGTTCTCTCTACAAAAGGGCAGTAGCACTACATATGTTGACATTATTCATTAACACATGAAAAAAATTTGTGTTGTGAATGACCACGTGTGTGACCATGCATCACATTACGTCTATCAAAACCATTAGATCATCATTGTATTTAATTAACATACAACCATGTGTGTTTATCAATTCATGTTAGCATCTAATGTAAGTATACATCTATATGAGCATATAACATCCATAACATAAACATATGTGAAAAATGAAGAATATACATATCCAAATGAACAGTGTTGTGAAATCAGAATCAATGTAGATCCATATATATATATGCATGTATGTATCAAATGTCATGTACATGTATTGAGCCACTACTATAAAAAATGAGTGGTTGTTGAATATATGTCTACACAAAAGATCTACAAGTATATATGAATGTATATGTATCTTGCTACAAAAATGATATACAAAACTGATGGTGATGCCTTTGATTACTACGGTGCATGGCTCTCGAAGCCCTCTGGCTCTGGCAGATGCTCTGGAACCTTGGAGAGGGGCTGAACGGTGGTCATGGAGTGTGAATGATGGGAGTGTGATACAGAAAAAGCTGCTTGCATCCCCCTATAGGGAGGATATCATCAGCCATGTCTGCCTCAACTGGTCCCACAATTGTTGAACCTCTGTTGAGATCACAACTTTTGGCTACCCATCAAGGTCATCAAGATGGCTCTGGAGGGTGTCACATGCCTAATTGGTGGCATCAACCCTCCTCACTATCGTGTCTTGTTCAGCGAGCGTCGTCCACAGCTCCACCGACAGTTGTTCACACTATCCCCGAATGGTCGTCAACTTCACAGTGGGATGGACAATCTCCACGCCCCGCTCCTCGTAGGCAATCCTCAGATGCGCAACTAGCTCGAAGCTAGGGGCATGACGTCCCGCAGATGTTGGATGGTAAGCCTCGAGGACTGACCCCTGAATCGAGATAGCGGGGGTGCTCTGAAATACACTAAGCCATGAACCCAATCCATCCCTGTGCATCCTCTGCAACCACATAGAAAGAAAAAGGTATCAATATCACATGGCATGTATATGCATATGTCGTAAAGTAGAAAATTGAAAGCATGGAAACACAAACAACATATCTCATATACTTGGGTCCCTTGGCTACCATGTCAGGTCAGTGTGAGGGTTGGTATTGGGATCCGCGTCGCCGGCATCGGTGGCCACTCCTGATGACTCTAGTGTCACCACGGCTGCAGTAGAAGCTGGTGGTGCCAATGAGACAAGGGTAGTTGGTGGGGGGTCTTACCTCCTCCACCGCCTCGGCCTCGATGGTGCCACCTCCTCCTCCTCCTGTGGTGCCTCCTCCTCGTTGGCCAGCTGTCGACCTCTCCGCCTATCCTGCGGAGGTTGGATGGTACGTCCTCCTATGGACCAGGGTCCCCTCTCGGGGCACCCTCACCGAACACAAGAGTAAGATGATGCCTCTCTCACCACCGTACAAAATCAACCGCTACCCCGACATTATCCACCGTCTCTACAGGGGGCAGATCATGGTCGGTCTCATCATCATCTGAGGGGACGATATCAGTAATAGTGGGGCGAGGGCGATCCTCAACCCTCGTTGCACTCCTATGGGCCTAATATAGGTGGGAACATCTACTAGAATCATCTAAGGTCAGCCATACTGCTACATGACCCAACTCCAGTAGTAGGGTACTATAACAAAATCCCTTTGCCCGATCAAAAAGTGATCCTACTGTTGGTTCCTTAGGTACCTGTTGTCATCCACCCACCTAAAAAATTGGTAGGGTCTCCACCGAACCCCATCCATAGTGAGAGTGTCGAATTGTAATCGCCAAAACTGTAAATCTTCGAATCTCCACTGGCCCGTCATGTCATACCAGTGGGCCATGGGAATCCGATACGACCATCGCTGGGGAAAATCGACTGGTCGGGTGCACATGATGTGGGAAAAGGCCCACACTTGGAAAAATGTGCACGCTATGAGGCTACGGTACTTATAATGCACGTACCGACCTATCTCTCGGTAGAGGTGCGCTAGCATGCTACGCCCTTAGGAAAAAATAGTCCTATGCTCTACCATCTCCCTAATAGTGTGAACAAAGCCCTCATGTAGGTGTGAGCCTCACCCATCAATTGTGATTCGAAAGGCAATAGTCACGACCATGACTCAGTGGAGCAATTGCAGTGGTCCTCGCATGGTCGTACTAGTGCATGTAGATATGACCTGTGTTGTCATCATCATCAGTCCTCCTTATGTAGTAGAGGACCCCCTTCGTCCACTCTCGCCCCGATCACGTATCATCAAGAGCCACCCACCATCCACTGATGGGTAGCCTAAGGATCCAATAGAATTCCTCGAGTGTGACGGTCATCTCTCCACAAGGTAGCTGGAAAGATGATGTGGTGGCATCCCACCGCTCCATAAGGGCTATCAGCATCCTCTCATGGTATCTCATCTCTGGCATAGTAAACATGTGCCAGAGACCAACCCACTCTAGAAGTGTGACCTTGTCCTCTGACAAACGGTCCTTTTGCTCACGAATGAGTCGAAATGCTTGCCCTCTCAGATGCTCTTGAATCTCAAGGTACTCCTGCAAAAAGTAGCAAAAAGTCTAAGTTAGAACATCGACATTTTGCATGAAAATAGAAAATTAATTAGGACCTATGTGTGTCGCACATGCATCCCTAACTGCCATGGTCGCCTCGAAGACAACAGCGTAGAGTCGGGACCCCAACAATCATCTAAGATAACAAAGCAGATGTCAGACGAGGGCACAGAAAAAAAGATGCTTGTGCACCGCGTTGATGGAAAAATTCCTAAAAATGACCTAAAAATCATTAAAAAATGAGAGTTTGCGGCCTACCTAGTCCACCTTGTGACCCTCAACGATGTCCTAGTGTAGCTGCTCCAACCTCGGTGCCTCATACTCTCTCCTACTCAACATTTTGCTAACTTTCTCTCACAAAATTCAACAATTTGCTAGTAGTGAATAGTGAAAATGACCCTTCTAGGGGCCCACCTAGGTATATATAGGCCCCCCGGGGCTGATTTTTCCTAGAGCTTGTGGCCCCCCGATTTCTCCTGACTTTGCCCCACCAGGCTGGGGAAAAACTCAAGAGGGGGAATAAGGTCGTCCCTTGATCATATTTTTCTTCTAAATCGACGACTTTTTCTTGATCATTCTTCTCTCCGTAGTAGCTTTCTTCTAATTTTTCAGAGTTGACCCAAAATTTGAGTTTTGCAGGTTAACGCTTTGAATAATTTTTCACAACTGTTCTGACACTATTTGTTGAGCTTGGATGCTAGGGGCACCTTCAGTACTAGTTAGCTCAACTTCGATGGTCACTATGGTCTCTCTCTATTGGCACGCAAATCCGTAAAATTCAAATCTTAAATGAAATTTTTTCTTTTCTACTTTAGTGAGGCTAATTTTTTCAAAATTGAGCCCACTAAAGTGGGGGAAAAATGTAATGTCACAGAATTGCACCTAGGGGCAATTCCACATTTTGGCATTTTTTCCTAGCATTTATGATGCCTTGAAACATTAATGACAAAATCCCATGGGTTGAAATTTCACGATTCTAACTCCATGTGAACTTGTGGCTGAGCGACAGAAGCCTAGTGACATGTTTTTTGAGAATCTAGGCCCTAGACACATGTGTGGCACACAAACGTCTGTGCAACACACTAGCGTCCTGGCGGATTCCCGAGTTCAAAACGTGGAATCTAGAATACTAACCCTTGAGACACATGTCCTAGCGGTTACATTTTGAAAGTAACATCTCTTTGTTTCCCTTGCAAGCATTAAAACCCCTTTTTGACTCTCATTTGAGGGTTGGAAGACATCACTCAAGCTCTCTTGTTACTTTGCTCCAACTTTGAGATCTCCTCATCTTTGATAGCAGTGCTCTCACAAGCGAAGCCATGCTGGAATGAGGTCCTCCCAACAATAGAAACAACTCTCAAGCAAGCACTCAATGGTGCGTCTGTGTGCTTCGGAGAGGGCCTAGGCCCATGGGTAACACTCTCTCTTTCACTTTCCTTTCATATTTGCCCATTTACTATCTTGTGGTGTGGGTTTTACTCTTGAGCAGGTTTTTCTTTCACCACACACTTCTCATGGTGTGATTTCTACTCCTGAGTGGGTTTTTCTTTCACCACATGCTTTGTTTACTTCTTTAGCATTCCTTTCCAACTTGGTTTTCTGTGGAGGTGGGAACACCAAAGCGGGGTCTGACTGAAGCAGGCCCCTATACAACCACCCAACAACTTTCCTCTTGTTCTCTTGTGTGTAGGTCATGAAAAGGAGCTTGGAGTGAAGATTTAGACGTCTAGAGGAAGGTAAGCTTTCTCCAAGCATCCTTGTGTTCATTTCAGTTTCTGGTTTCTAATTAAGTTATATAGTTCAATACAACTCACCCCTGAGCTTAGAAGTAGAACTTATTTCTGTTTGTTTGAGTTCCTGAGTTCTTTGTTGCTCAGGACGCCAACGTGTCGCGTTGGTGTCCTAAAACTGTAGTGACGTCTTTTGGCTAAGGGCTCCCTCTTCTAAGATAAAAATCTTCTGGTTCTACTCTCCCAAGGTCTCTAGTAGTTTTTCTGGAAACATAACTAGATCTTAGTTCTTTATTTTTCTGCTAATCTATTATCTTGAGGTGTATAAGGGTAGTTTGTTCCCTAGTGATCTCTTGAGAAAGGAGAGACCTGTGTGCAACAAATCCCTCTTATATCACAAAGGTTTAATAATCTTATATTAGAACATTATATAAATGTTATAAGGGTATGACTCCTAATAAAATCATGTTCTAAGACCCCCCCTTAATGTTAATAGGGGTCATCACATGTCAATTTCCATAAAAAAGTGAAGTTCCCCAATAATGTAGATCTTCTTTGACAATGATAAATAGGGACACAAATATGTACCAAGATGAAGGTCTTGTATTATGAACTATATGAAAGTCATCTTGCCATAATTTATAATCCCAGTGTTTTAAAAATGATGTTATATATATGAGGTCTTATAAATATTTTTATTGGTGCCCAAACCTCCTCAAATCAGTCTCACCATAGGTTCATTACATAGTGCCCATAGGACTTAATACAACACTTTTATTTTGAAGACATATTCTATGGTATATTTCCAATAAATGGAATCACCAACATAGTCAATAACACAATAATATATTTGATTATTGGTGTAGAAAAAATATTTTAATATGCATTTGTCAATTGCCAATGAGCATATAGTATTGCATATAAATCTTAAAAAAATGTCTAAAGGTCATTAGCAAGGAGATCATAAGATATTTCATGAACATAAGTATGAATAATTTATCTTTTTTCTTTCAAGAAAAAAATCGTGCTACTAATCATATAGTAATTATTCAAAAAAAATTAAGTAATGGGCTTGCTCCTCAAATAGTTTATTAGGGTGATAGCCACCCATTGTAAGTATGTGCTTTTATATTGAATAGATTTAAAGGATACTTGAAGATCAAAAAACATGTTAGAAAAAGTAACATTCTATATAAAAGAAAATATAATAGCCAAAAGATGCTTTGAACATTTACATGCAATTATATGTTGTTTAAAAGGATGTGTAAGAGTTTGAAAAAATTTACCCTCACCTTTTTTATTCACCTTGCCATCCTTGTGTCTTAGCAAAAGGGAATGAAATTTTCTATTTCAATATAACAAGAATCATGTAATTCTTTGAGAGAAATAATGACCTCCTTAGATAGTTGTGAAAAAAAATGTCATCTCTTAACTTCGTAATATAACTATCAACAAGAATGAAGAAGTTTATTTATCTCCTACTTCACTTCCAACAAGCATTACATACAAAATGCCAACTCAAATAATGTATCCTCTATATGATGTTAATATGGGCATATACGTTGCATTCTAATCTATTGAGTTATATGATATATCAATTTAGTGATAATATTCTATTTTTAGATGGCCCATTTAATTAAGAATATAATTTGTGTACAAATCCATGTACAAAATTTGACTATATTTCTTTTTCAAGGGTGAATGAATGATATTTATGGATTAAATTCCTTACTAGTGTGGATAAGGTGATATTATACAAAGACATAAAGTCTAATACAAATTGAATTTATATGTATAGTAGCCTGGACAATTGTATCACATCAATTAACTCAAATATGGTTATTAATTGTATTATATCAACCTATTAAAAGCAATTTCCAAAATGTTTGTCTTTATCTTTACTTTGTAATTTTCTTGAGAATTGCTAATTTCTTATATATGACATGAAAGTAAATTCAAGAGATAAAATAGACACAATTTGTAGGTAATCAAAACACATGAGTGAAGTACTCTAAGGGGTATAAAGAATATAATAAGTTTATGTTTTTTTCACATTATAAAAATGTTGGAACTACTAGTTTCAATTTTCCCAATATCCATTTGTAAAGGCCTCTTACAATAAGATATTTTTTCAAAAAAAGAAACATATCCAAGAAGATGAATTTTACTTGAATGAGTAATCTTGATAACACAATAATGGAGAAACATTAGCTTCAACAAAATATTTGGGGTAGTAAGGGATGAAGACATGTAAGGCATATGCTAGATCAAGAAAGTTAATAAGGAATTAGAAACCTAAGAGGAGATCACATAAAGATCCAACATTAAAAGGTTGAAGAAAGGTGACACTAAGGCTCCCTCTTTTTGTAATTTTACCATTGAATTGAAAAAAAGAATAGATGAAGGGTGGAGTGAAATATATTCTTCAATCTATGCAAAAAAATAAGTAATTAATTATTTCTTCAATATCTTAATTGTATTTTGATAATTTATATTCATTATTTCATATCCTCATATAGAGAATTAAGCTCTTATATGTGAATTATCTATAAAATATTTGTAAGCAATTCCATTTAGTGTACACATAAGGGAAGTATTAGAGTCAAATAGATTTCTGGTGATAAATTTCTAATAATTGAGGGTCTCTAAAAACTTGCTTAATATACCAAGGAATAAGCATAGAAAACAACTTAGTTAATAATTATTAAGTCTTTACTTTCGACAACAACCATGAATTTATCATAGTTAATCCCTTGATAGTTGAGAAATAGTGTTAATTTTTCTAATGTTTGGATTCTAGTGGTCTAATCCAATAGACCAAGTGATTTCAAATGTGAAATTTATACAATCCTAGATTCTAGAGTCCACCATGTCCATATACCATGCTTGGTAGGATGTTGTGAGAGGTGTTTGCAAGTCTAGCATTGCAACCTCAACACAATATTATTTGTTATTTTTCCTTCTTGTAAAATATAAGCTTTGTTTGACATTTATGGCTTAATTGTTTCATCATATCATTGTTTTTTAGAAAAATGTAATTATAATTATAAATTGTAATAGAGGCTTTCTCCATGTCCAATTTTATGTGATAAAACTTCCTATTGCAAAGCACAATAAAAATACATTGATGACTAAAGAGTAAGTGTATCATGCAACTCTTCATTGCGATCAACAAAATCAACTAAGTCCAAAACATGGCATAAAGGTTGACATTATGGAAAGATACATATTTATAACTCAAAAGGGGGCAAAAGAGCTTGAGTTGTATGACTAAGCATGGAGATGACTCAAAGAAAGATAAAGTTTGCATATGAGAAGTAATATCAACATATCGAAGGTGAGGATAATCCATAGATAAAAATCCCATATTTTTCTCTAATAATCTCATCTATTTTTGAGATTAGTTTAGGGCTTATATTGATCAAGAGATGAATATACCCACCTTCTCTACCATTGAGAACATCAAACCAATAGTTTGCAAACCTTCCTCACACTAGTAAACAAGCATGCAAATTGTGGAACTATATTCAAGGCAGGTGAATTGTATGATAGAATGCCTCAAGGAATAGTGATCACATGGCATACAATGATTGCAAGACCTACACAAAATGGATTTGTTGAAAAGGATTTAGAAGCTTTCATGCAAACACCATTGGGAGGTGTATAATTGAAACACATGACCATTGTTATTCTCCCTTCTTGCATCAAAATGGGAGCTTTGGAAAAATAATAATATCTACCCATCAAAACATATATGATCATTACTATGTACATCCATTGATGCATAATGAAAGGATTTTTATCATATATTATGGCCAGAAATGCTTTGGTTGATATGGATGTAGATTAGAATTAAGAGATAAAGTTCATAGCAATTATGTCAAATGGAACTTGTACAAATTATCTCTAAACCAACACCAAAAAGATGCATCTAAGGCACAATTTATAAGAGATAAAAATGGATTCTAGTGGATTCCATTAGTTGGTAGCTTCCTCAAATGGACTCATCCTATAGTCTAAAAAACACACTACACCCCATAAAATATTTCCTTTGATAAATGCAAGTTGGAAACTAGCAGCATCTCCAAAAGTAAGACGTCTATCACAACCAGTAGGAAGGATCCAACTTAAATGTACATCATGGTTATGTATGTAAATAGTATGATTATAGTGGGTCATGGTATTGTGGTATGGAGGAGCAACTACAATAATATAACAAACCTTATTCAAATCTATGGTTTTTTGTTTAAACTTGGAATGTCACAACCCTCAAATCATAATTTTAGTTTGATGGCACATCCCAATAAACAACTAGATATGCATATATAGTAACCATTATAATTAAGAAAATCAAAATGTATGAAAATAAATGGGTATAAATTCATATCTACACTCATCCCATTAGTTCTAAGTAGTCTATATTCATAATTATATGGGTTTAACTCAAAGGGTTTGCTATA
Source organism: Sequoia sempervirens (assembly GCA_007258455.2). Lineage (NCBI taxonomy): Eukaryota > Viridiplantae > Streptophyta > Pinopsida > Cupressales > Cupressaceae > Sequoia > Sequoia sempervirens. The sequence continues at coordinate 322,834,960 of VDFB02000003.1, read as the reverse complement.
ACATAGATGAATGATACTATTTCCTATTAGTAAAGAAACATTCTATTCGAGGAAAGAAAAAAATGGTTGTGACTCTTTTTTCTAATGTGTTTATCTATAAAACAAGGTTGTGACTCTTTTTTCTAATTGTCATATTTTTTAATGAGGTAGTGACTTTTATTACAAGACAAATGTTGCAACCTTCAACCTTTCACTAAAAGACAAGACTTGTGATTTTAAATAAGGATTATGAATTATCAAAATCATATGGTAGTGAAAAGAAATATTCTTTCATAAGTCTTCTAACTTTTATAAAAGATTATGGAGATTAAAAAGTGACTATTATGAATTAAATTTTCATACAAATCTAATAAATTATAGTTTCATTTATTCCAAAGGTATTTCTATTTCAAATTTGTTCATTTTCAATGTTTAAATTTTTTTAAATGGTCATATAAGCTCCTTAGAATGCTAATAGAAGAAATAAACACACCCCTTTCAACTATTTTCATGAAATATACTTACTTGAATGTGACAATTTGATTTTAGAAGTATTTTTAAAGTTATTTAATGGTATAACCTACAAGAATGATTAGTATAGCCTAACTAGCTCTAATATCATGTTAGAAATTAGGATCTTAGGATACTAATAATTATAAACAAAATAAAATAAATAATTTGAGAAATATATACAAACATAGATTTTACACATTACACAAGATATACATGGGGATAATCTTTTCAGGTAAAAAAACCATATAAAACATCATTTTATTAAAACACTTACAAAAATGGTCTATTATAATATAGACCAAACCAAGGGACACTCCTCTACATACTTCTAGATGGCCAATAATACCTCATGTGCATATTGATATAATTCACCATAAAATTTCCAAATTCTTCACCTCTCAAATGAGAGGGAACATCCTTAAATATAGAAGAAAGGATGACATAATACCTTAAAGGGTATTAGTCGCACCTATTCAAAATAACCATTCATAAATAATTAATAATCTAATAGTAGTAGGCTATAACTATTTCAAATAGGATATGCTTAATAAAGCATATAATATATAAGGTTAAATAACCTTATAATAGAACATTATATAAATATTATAAGGGTATATGACCCCTAATAAAATTATGTTCTAACAAAAGTGATTACAACTAACAAGTTATCTAATGGTCCACTATTTACACTAACACCAAAATAAAAAAATATTTGCACCGTTATGAAGATCATGAAATTTTGTCTCAAATTAAATAAAATAACTCAAAAAACGGAGGTCGTGTTGACATAATATTCTCTGATTCTGATAGAATATGCTTGATGTAAACAAAATATTACTTGGTCAAAAAATGTTGTCAAAATCTAGATGATGCACTAGAATATTCTTAATTGACCGATATATACTTTGAATATTTTGGATTCCATCACCTAAATCAAAGTGGAATATTCTACCTAATTTTTGGTTCATTGACAAAAATGGTTGCTAGTTAGGATTTTAAACACTATGATGGTGAGTTTGGGGCTATGGGGTTGGTGGGTGATAGGGCTTGTAGAAGGCCACCATGTGGTCACTACTTGGGGATGAAGTACCCTATGATACATTGTTGATGCAAGCTTGTGGTACCTTGCGTATTGCAAACTGTCTTTAATTTTTTTATATTAAAAAAATCTTAAAATCTTAAATATTAAAAAATATAATTTTTAAAAATAGGATATGATAATACAATTTTCTCATCTCCCTTTATTGAAGTTGTGGTGTTGATTGTCATTAAGCTCATGGAGAGGTACATTGCAATATATAAGTAAGTTGCAAGACATAGAAAATGTTCAAGTTGTTTCACTTAGAATTCAATAAAGTGAGTCTCAAGACCTCTCTTTTGGCCAAGAAAATGGATGGGGAGGAGCTCGTTTTGATTGAACTTGAGAATCTCCTATCTAATCAATGGAATATCACTAAGGAAGACAACTTCCTGAAGGTTGATATTGTCATGTAGGATTATAGGATTGTCATTCTAGAGAAGGATATTACAAAGATAAAAAACAATCTTAATAGGATGATTGAGCTAAGTTAAACCACAATTCAAAACTTTACCAAGAGTATCAAATTACTATAGGAGAAGATTAGCTCACACTTGTCTCAAGTGAGTGCTAGTCCTAGTTCTAGAACTAGAAGTCAAAGGTCTTGGGTGAATCACAATTAGGAGCAAAAGGATGCAAATTTAGTGGACAGACACCTTGAGTTCCTTAGGGAAGAGTAGAAAGCACTTGCAACTATTAATCAACTTTAGTTGCCTACTACCTGTGGTGATTGTTAAATTGTCTAGTTGCCTACTACCTGTAATGATTGTTGAGTTGTCTAGTAATAGTTTTGTTTGCCTCTTGACTATTACTAAGACAATTTTTTAGGCTGGCTAACTATTTTTATTTAATTTTCTTTTCTTCTAACTTAGAAAAAAAGACTCTTTCAAAACTCTCATTTTATCCTTAATAAACAAATAAACTCAATGCACCCCCCAAATTTCCCCATTACTTACAAATTGAACTCGCCCTTGCCGTTGCAATACGCATAGATATTCTGAACTTCGTAACGGGCCATAAATCAAGATATGGATAAACTGGATATGGGTAATAATTGTTTAAAATCTGAATGGATAATAAAAAAAGATATAGCAGCCACAGGCGAAGTTAAATGCACCGACCAATTCCATGGCGGCGACGTCGTTCTGCTCGCTCACATTCTCCTCCATCAAAATTAACCCTACAAACCCTCGCCACAATTTTCGCATCAACAAATTCCCTGCTAAACTAGTCATTCGTGCGCAGCTGAAAACAGAACTCTCCCAAAAATGCAACAAAGCGCTGGCGGCAGCAGCCGCCATTTGCGTTGTGTTAAGCACCCAGTCATCTATGGCGGGGGAGATAGAAGAAGGGTTCTCCAAATACTACGGAACAGCAGCCAGCGCCGCCAATTATGGCGGCTATGGCGGGAACGCGAGCAAGAAAGACAGCGCGGAGTACATTTACGACGTTCCCAGTGGCTGGAAAGAGCGCCTCGTCTCCAAAGTGGAAAAAGGTACCAACGGTACGGACAGTGAATTTTACAACCCCAAGCGAAAGGCTGAGAAAGAGTATTTAACTTCCCTCTCCGGATTTCGAACCCTGGCCCCCATGGACACGGTTTTGAACAATTTGTCGCTCTCCGATGTCAATTTGCAGGATATTATATCGAGCGCCAACAGTGTGAAGTCCACCGAGAGGAGGGGGCCTAATGGCCAGGTTTATTATGACTTTGAGATTGATAGTCCGCTGGCGCACAGCCTTATTTCGGTGACATGTGCGAAGAATAAATTGTACGCGCATTTTGTCAATGCGCCGCTCCAGGACTGGACGAGGGACGAAGCTATGCTTAAGCATATTCACGAGTCTTTTTCCACTGTGGGCGCAACTGATTCTGCCTAGGTTTGTGAATTTAAGCGCACCCATTTGAAGAAATTTGAGGAATTTAACTGTAAGTTTTTTTTTTGCGCGGAGGGTTTGATTTCAGCCCAGAAGGTGATATGTTGTATTGTATTACGTGGTTTTAAAGTAGGCTTCTTTTTTAACCGCTGTAAATTGAATTCAGACGATAATAAATTCTATTATATTATATAGGATTAATTAAGCTTCGTTTTGAGCCCTGGAGATTGATTTCAAAGGATAATTAGTTATAATCAATTTCATGGTTTTCGATTAGCCTTTGTTTAAGCCGCCCTAGGATTAACGCCTTATGAATGAATTCAAGATTGATGGCACACATAATAATACAGAATAGGATTAGAGCATGGGTGCTCAGAACAAGTATCTGTAGTAATTAACTTGACAGTGAGAATTGTTATATACATAACGATCCAGAAAGCCTTTAGGCACTGTTGTCTAGGTAATCAAAATTGATAAAAAGTGAAAAAGTCACCAAAATTGATAAAAAATGAAAATGTCAAGTTTTTATTTTTGTTAATGATATCAAGTTTCCACAATCCATGTAGATTATTGTTAGATGATTTCTGGATTTGATTGTGTAAGAATTTTTGCATCAACGTTTTGGATCACATTATGTGATCCATCATTAGGATAGCTAAAAGCTCAAGGAGAATGTTACCGACTAGCAAACTGTTGCAATTATCCATCACCAAAAAAATGCTCCGCATTAAAAAATGAAGCATTTTTTGATTACTCTATACACAATGAAAATCCCTCACCCATTCCTATTAGGTCGTTTCCAAACATTCCTGCTTTTCAATCTGTTTTTTTTTTTTTTAAAGATGCAATGCACCCATAAGGGTAAATGCTTTTGATTGGAGCTATGAACTATGAACTATGAACTGGGTACAAGAAACCACAAGATAATACAAAACTTGCGAGCACAATGGCCCAGCGAAGGCACAAGGCCTGCGAGCACTTTGGCCCAGTGAGGGTTTGAACCTTAGTGGCTGTCACTACAACCAAGCAACTTGACCACCGAACCACGCCCTTATCGGCTCATAATTAATATTAAGGTTTGGGTCTTGGTTGTTGGCACAGGCAAGAGGCCCCACCAGTTCACCAAGGAGTCTCCCCTTAATACGAGGGTAAACAACAAACTCCATTGTTGACGTGGTAGAGAGCGACCCCACGAGGTTTGAACTTTGGTTGTTGGCACTACAAACAAGAAGCCCCACCATTTCACCAAAGGGTCGCCCCCATTTTTCAATCTGTCTTTGAAATAGCTAAGAAACCAACAATTTTTTTATTCTTCTAAAATATTTAAAAAGGTGATGTTTAAGACTAGTAAACTTAAGTTCATCAGTTTTATGTATGAGATGTTTCTCTAGTATTTGCTTGTCCACCATTTTCTTTATTTTATTGATAATGATAAATCATATGATTGACAAGGATTTTTAAAAAGTATTTTTCATCAATGTATGTTGCAAGTTTTATTATCAGGCATCAGATTCTTTTACTATAGCAGATATCTGGAGAATGGGAAGAAAGGGATCTAGTCTATGATTGTGCAACAACAAAATAACTAAGTTACCGGTTCGGTTTTGGGTTTGGGTTCGGGTTCGGGTTCGAGTTCGAAAACCCGGTTCGCCGGTTCTTGAAAATTTTTTTTGGGGGTTGGGTTTGTTTTGGGTTCGGTAATACAAAAACATATAAAAATCAGAAATATATACATATATGCAGCAGTAATTAAGTTCAAAATACACCACCATATTAATAGTCAAATAACATAGCAAAAATACACCACCACTTTATACTCAAATGTCATAGCATGGACGAAAAACCATCAGACCTAGAGTCCAAAATCCTTCAAGAAGGCCAGGAGACACCCCATCTACTAACACCAACAATAGCATCAGAGCCTATGTCTTCACTTTTCAGCTTGCCACACCAACCATCACCAGCAACCACTTCTTGCTTCAGCATCAACTCCCCGTTGCAGTAGGATTATAGAGACTTTCAAATTTAACACCATGATTGATTTTAGACCTTTTCATGGCCCAATTCAGCATACCTCTAAGTAAAGACAACAATCTATGAGACACCAACAGATATTTGATCACCAGTTGTAGATCCTGGCAGAAGGAGGTAAGCTCTTCAATATCACCAATAATTGCTGAAACCCCCTCTTTCAAGCCATAGATTTTTGACTCAAATGCCACGGTAATAGATGGAGTTGATGCACCGATGCCTTCTCTTCATCTTCTGCATTAGGGTCATCATCTTCTTCCACTTTTACCTGCTCTGGAAGGAGCAGAAGAAGTTCAACCCAGTTCCTAACCTCTTTTGAAGTGATTGCTATTTCCAATTTGGCACAGAAATCTGCCACAATTGCCATCCTAGTTGTCATCCTAGACCTCAAACCGGTAATTGATTTGTCCAAAAGCATTTTGGTGAATGGAAACCATGTTGACCCTGTAATAGGTGCACCTGAAAGTGAATTTTTTTATCAATGGTTCACAACTTCAAAGCACAAACAATCGGGAAGGCCTTATGATCTTCAACAAACCTCCTATAGAAAAATGATCCATATAATTAGTATCATCTGTAGTTTGACTATTATTGACATGTTTTGTATGAGAAGTATTTTACTTCATGTCTATTATCTATGCACTTAATCATAATGTTCACAGGAACAAAAACTATCCTTGGTACCTCAAACCGGTTATCACCAACATAAGCTTTTTATAATGATATGTGTCAATGACTGTGAGGCTTCTCTTTGCCACTAAACTGTAATTTTACCTTTTATCTAAGACAATGGTAAATCTCATGACTTTTATTGTCTCTACAATGGTAAATTCTACCGAGGTTCGAACCGGGTTCGAAAAAAACGGACCCTGGCCGGACCCACAGTCAAGGTTTCGAACCCTGGTCGAACCCACAGTGAGAAATCCGAACCCAGGGCATATTTGATTGAACCGGACCCGAATTTCGAACCCGGACCGAACCCGAATCGTACCCAAGCTTCCCAAGGGCGAACCCGGTAACATAGCAAAATAACTTTCGTATATTACAAAGAAATTGTATATAGCATTGAAGCAGATATCTTCAGAGTATTACAATTTGTTGTATCTCAGCAGGGTTCCCAATATTTTCAGGAAAATGGTATGAGTTTTATAATTTTTCGTTGACCAGGGACTGAAAAACCCACCAATATATCACTATAATATTAGCGATATGTTTGATATTAAATTTATAGCAATATTGCCAATATTATCAAAATATTTTCATTTTCTTTCCTATAAAACCCACTGACTGTTGATTTTTTACCTTCCTGCTCTAATGCTTTCTGCCAAAAATCTGCCGGCTTTTTAAGTGCAGTTTTAGGCAAGAAGAATAATTTATCTCATTTCTTCCTGCTCCTTGGAAAGGATTGCTCACTAAGTCGAATATATTTGGCCATATTCCGACTCAAACTGCATTATTTCCTGTCAAACTCTCTCTCATACTCGCCAACATCCTCACAACATCTTTCATGATTGGCCTTTCTTTTACCAAATCTTTGAGCAAGCCAAGTCCAATACCAAATAAAGACATGTAACCCCACTTGTTCAAGACTCAAAAGTCTTCAACTTCTTCAATGCCCTCCTCCATTTCAGCAATATCCTGCAGTAAGCTTCTGTCAAGTATATCTACACGGCTGATTTTACCCATCTGTATAAGTTAAGACCACCTACAAACCTGTCATATGTTGGTCTCTTTCTTATCAGCATTTCTAACAACAAAATGCTGTAACTATAGACAACTCCTTTCTATCTCATACTCGGCATTCATGACAGCCAATGGTGAGATCACATGTGATTCTAGAAATCTATATAAAATTCTCAATTAAGGATGAAATATCTGGAGGCATACCTGGGGCAATGTAATCCACTGACCCTTTGTTAGAAAGTGTTGGAGTAAGAGAGCCCATAAATTGTGTACCTTAAGTTAACCTGGCAATTGCAAAATCTGTGACATGTTTTATCGGCTCTTTCTCCAGTGGACATTATCAGGTTTTAAATCACAGGGGACTAATTGGACAGAAAAGTTGTAATGCATATATTCCATGACATTTGCTATGTTAATGGCAATGTCCAGTCATTTTTTTAATCCCAGTTGATAACCATCATTTTCTGGATACAAATGGTTCTCTAACCTTCCATTTGAAATAAATTCAAAAACTAAAGCTTTAAATCTGGAGATTGAACATGAAGTTATCATCCTGGTGAGGTTATGATGTCAAAAATTTCATAACACCTTGCTTTTAGCGTTATAATTCTTATCAACTTCTTCATTGTGCAAATTAAGAGCCTTAACAGCAATGACTCTACCATCTCTCAGATCTCCCCTGTAGACTGTGATCCAAAGTTGCCCTCTCTAGCCAGCTTGCTCTCATTAAATCTATCAGTTGCACTAAAAGATCTTCATAAGAAATTTTCAGTTGCTCCAACTTCTGTAGAATATCTCTTTGGAGATCATCTAATTGCAAAGTGCATCTCCATAAGAAACCCAAGGGGCAAAAGTAAGTGGCATAGCACTGACATTAAAGACTGCCATTATCACTGTTTTTTGTGCTTTGTAATCGGGAATCTCAAAATCATTGAGAAAAATCTATATTTCAAAATTCATGGCGTACTCTTTGGTTTACGTTCACTTTCTCACTCTTTACGCACTTAAGATGGCTTTAAATATAAAAAGCTTTTTTTTAAAAAAATTTCTGCATTTTTTGGCTTCCTGATATTATCCTGAGAAATTGAAGATATCTTTATCTTTTTGGTTTGCCAAGATATTCCTGAGAAATATATTTACTTCTATGGTATATATAGGACAAGGTGTTTTACAGCCAAGAATCAACAATAAAACTGCCATGAGATTTTCTCAAGCAAACCACAATCATCCCCTTATCAATAGTCATTATTCCACTGACTGAGATGGCAATATTCTAATAGATAATAATCCTAAATTCTAAGGATCATATGTGTGTGCAAAACATTCCATAAGGACATTTGATGAAACCTATTTTAGTCAGTGTAGGAATCCCCCCCAGGTGGAATATCACCAAAACCAATTTCTGGCTTTGCTTATATAATTTTTGTTTATAAACCAATGCTTGTTTGATCTTTCAATGATTTTCATATAATGCCAGGAAAGATAGCAAATGCTAAACAGTTGCAAAATTAAAATGTACTGAAAGTAAATGTTTGAAAGATTTCTATCTTCCTAATTAAACTTGTACATACATTTCAATCAAATCATGTCCTTCATACAAAGCTTGTGAAAAGACATTGATTATCACACCTGGAATGCAATGCCACTAATGGCTGGTTGAAACAATTTATATCTGCATATCTGGATATTAATAACGGCAGCCTGGAGTATCTCAGATTTGTATGCCCAACATATTGTATTGGTTTCTTCCCTTAAGAAACAGCTACCAAATGATGATATGCCCTAGCCGTCCCAAGAGAGGCATTAAATGACACTCCAATATAGGTGTTTCAGCCTAGACCCTTCACACGTCCTTGCCAGGGAATATTAACAGTATGCTACAGAATGCAAATAGCCTTTGAGGATGCCCACGTGCTAGCTGGAAGGTGTACATACAGAATTTAATTAGCCGATAGGCTATTACATGGGGGAACCCCACCGGGATCTCCTCCAGTCTGACGCTGGAAACAACAGTCGTGCACATTTTCCAAGGCCACATTCAATGCTTGCTGTACACGCATGCTTTGTAGTGGGAGTACCTTTGAATGCTTGCTGTACACGCCAACAATTTTTAGCCGGATGTTTTCAGATTCAAATCTTAGTTTTGAGATTCGTTGTGTACAATTTTTCTAAGCCTATCAGCGTACGCATTGCACCTGATTGGGGTGCAAGTGCTAGTATACTCTTTAATAGCTGGACCTGAAACCCTCAAGAATGCTTATATGAATGACTCTCCAAAGCTCTACAAGCCCCACGTGCCAAGGGGAATAAAGATACAACCAGAAGTAAATGTTACCAATGATAATGTATATTCTTTATCTCCAACAATCTTCAGATCTGCAATATATAATCTTGAAACCCTCTTGAAATACTTGCAATAATCTTCACAATGAAGCTCGATACTGTAGCAAACATTATTCACGTGTACTGTAGCGCTGGTACTGTAGCAGCACATTAAACCCTCTTAATCTTTTGTATTTCTTCTCCAAATAAGCCCAAATGCAGCTCCTGATGTGAAGCTACCGAATAATGCAGCCTTCAAGTGATGTCTCACACCCTCAGGTAGCAAAACTATGAAGAGACTACGTTCTCTAAAGCTTATACCAGCAAACCCCAGTTTTCAACTTCTCCAAGAGAAGAGCTCAAAGACAAACTCCAAATTCTTCAAATATCAAAATGAGTGAATGCATAATATTTGCTTTGGTTGTGCCTTTTATACTTTTCACAAATAGGTCAATCCCTTTCATGAGCATTTAAAATCATTTAAAATGATATAACATGTTCTCACATTAACTTTATAAATTTCTTTAATATTTGGCCTCCAAAACATAATTAATTAATTGCACTTTAAGTCACTTAATGAAGGGTCATGGCCCCATTGAATATAAAGTGAACTTAATAACTTTATATTATGCCTTTATAATATTTTATTATCATTAAAATGACTTCAATGATAATATCTCCATAAATACTCATCCACTGGCCAAACCAACTGAACTAGGAGATCGACACTGCAAACCCATCACATCTAGGTGCCTTACTATAAATAGTAACATTGGACTCCACTGACAAAGTGACTTACTATAAATAGTATGTGTGTATACCCGAGTCTTGGAAAACCAAACGAAGGCCCAACCTGAATCAAACTTTGCTCCGAAGAAGAAGGCAACCAGATAACTACCCAATGGGGCCCTCTAAATAGTCCATTAGCCTACGAGGGTCAAATGATAGGCTAATCCCTCAAACTCCGATGCTTATGAAAATGGGGACATTACAATCAGTGCTCCTGATGGACACGTCCCTGCCCAAAATGACCTTATCCCCTATAGGGGACATTTTGGGGATGTGGGGACAGGTAGGAAACATCCCCACCTTGGCCCCTATTTAGTCAAAATTCTGGAAATGTCTTCGGGATGTCAAAAAAATTGCAGGGTACGTTAGGGGACAGCTAGCCATTCCTTAACATACCCAGGGACATTTCAGTTACTTTGAAAAAAAAACTTACAACTTTTCAATGCTTGTTTGGTTTATGACATGCCCATCTAGGATTTACAAAAAACTCTGAAAATAGTGTGTTATGAAGGCCCGTGTGGTTTTGAAGGTGTTAATTTGGGCTTGGTGGCAGGGGCTCTGCCCTTCAACCCCACCATGTATCAACAGGGAACACACTAGGGGCGCTGCCCCCAGATCTCATGAGGGGCGCTACTCACAGACCCTGTTGGGACGTTGCCCCCAAACCCAAACTCCCATCAAATTATAAGTCTAACCAAGTAATAAACCAATGATGAATCATGATCACAGAATTTACAAAATACAACCCACAATCAAGGATTATCTTGTTTTGTACATTGGACAACTTGTTTATTATACAAGAACTGCTATAGACAAAGTTGACATGCCGCAGTCATTATATTGTTGAATACAAGTTAAGTCATAGTTGGTAGAAAAGGCCATTTTCATAATGCAAAAATGTATCAGTCATGCCCTGCACAGACAACTCATAGAACAATCCCATCTATTAGTATCCTAGCTAAGGTCAAACTAGATCATAACTAGTTATCCTTTCACTTATCTGTTCCTTTTTGTTAATGAGTTAGACAATAAAACTTGCAGTCCTGAAGATTTGAGGAAAACTTTAATCATAAATCCTTCACTTGAATATAAACACCAGTCAGGCATGTCTTTATTAACTCATGTTCATATGTATGTATAAAGAACATCATAATTCCTATTCAATTACCCATGCTCACAAAGGTTCTGTAATGCCTATGATGAATGTTTTATCAACATTATCATATGAATATGAATATTTGAAATTTCCTTATATTCTTATTTTTTTTAATAAAAATCTCCGTATCAGAAACACATCCTTCTGTCCCCTGCCGTCTCCGTCTCAAAAACTTGAGGGAGCATAGATTTTCGTGCTTTTAGGAGGCTGTCCACCCCAATTGAAGACATTAAATAAACATTAATTCCGAGAGACAAGATCTTAAAGATGTGAAACATGACTTGAAGGAGAGTTGAATCAAAGTGATTAAATGATATACTCTGAACAGACTTATCAATGCTCAGAATCTCATAATTAAATCTGCAAAAATTTAAATACTTTACTCCCAGGTAGTATACATCGGTGAAGAAGAAAAATTATTTGTTCAGGGAATCGTAGTTAAAATATCATTATTTCCTTTCTTAAGATTCGGTGTCAAAAACATCTTATGATCCCATTATGCCCAATGATAACTCACGCTAGAGTATCTGAATGATGACAAGTCTCCTAAAGTCATTTTCAAGAACAGTTTTTAGAATCAATTCATCCACACCTCTACCGTCTTCGCATTTCTATTAATTTTTAATCATCTGTCACCTTATTCTTGTCTTACCGACCACATAACATAATACTGCTAAGATGTCTTTCTAGTACTTTCCTTTTCATTTATCCATTCATTTTCTTCTATTGCGATACATTAATTGCATATGACATCCTACTAGGTTCACTTATCATCTTGGCAATATAATTATATATACATACAATCTATCTGATGGGTGGTTAATTAAGAACATACTTAAACTGTAGTGTTGTTATCTACCCAACCAGACCCCTCTATAACAAAAATAATGATACACAAAATGGATTTTTATTGTAGATACATAAGGCCACCTTACCTTCCTTGAAATGATTTACTCTTAAAGGTTTTCGAACATTTCAGCTTTTATTTTAGGTTACATTGATCAAAGTAAACATTTGGTAAATTATGGCATGGGTGTTATGATTTCACAACTTGAGCTGTAGACATTTAGGTCACATAAAGTCCATGATTTTGAGTCATTCCAGTGTTGTTCTATCATTTGTCATACTCAAGAACATAGAGGAAACAAACACATAGAGGTTTCAAACTGCCATTCCAGCTCACAGTCTTTGTGCTGACACTTAGGGGAAAACAAACTGAGTTGTTTATAACGTCATTGTTCGAACAAAAAATTTGGAAAATCAGATTGGTCACAAAGTCTCTCATCCATTATTCCCATACTACTTATTTGAAATCAAAATCAAATAAAACACTAGGATCATTCCTTCACTCAAAATGTCTATGATATCAATGAATACTTGGGACTCGCAGATAGTTCAAGTATCTTTCCCACAACATATCCTCTAGAAAAAGGAAGTGAAATATCGACCCTTGGTTTCTCAACATTTTGATTTCCAAAAAAAGTAGCCACACTCCAAAACAACACTCAAGCCTTAGGGTTTTGAGCTTCATAATAACCATCTCACAACAACATAACACCTTATGACCATCTGGTGACCAACTACTCTAGTTCAAAAACCAGGCCTTATAGCACCAATGTTTCAACTAGGTAACACATACATTGAAGGTGCACAAACTGACATCATAAGCAGTTTAAGAACCTTCATATTTGAGAAGAATGAAACACCCCGCCAATTTCTCATCACATCAATCATCTTAGACAAAGAGGAAGAGAAAGAAGACATAGCAGCCGGAAGACCTTTGTTACCACCTCTTGCATGGCAATAGGTATGATCCTCTTGGAAATATAAACTGAGTGACCTTATGATAGGGTATTAAGCACCAAAACATCCCCAAAACATGTCAATCTATTACCCAAATTACTCTTATCAAGGGTCACAACATCAAATAGGGCAACAACATCAGGGATTTCAAAATTACCATCAAGGAATAAATCTAGAACATCAAATTTCCCTAGATAAAATTGAGAGAGATCTTGAGGAAATTTAATGATATCGAAATCCGACATATCGCCAATGTCATGCACAATGTCTGAACATTACATATCCACAACAAACGGACATCATTCTACAAACACCTAATTATCCACATCAACAACACTTCTAATATCCACAATATCAAGAAGTACCGCAACACCAAGGTGTACCTCAAGTGCAATATCAAAATATACCTCAAACACCGTATCAAGGAGTTCCACAAAATCAAGAGCAAAACAATCGAGAAAAGTCACAAAGGGAAAATTACGAAACAAGAAGGATATTCACCCCTTTGGGAGCAACTTTAAAGGTAACCATGCACGAACTAGTACAACATGAACTTATCAAAGTCAACAATAGTCCAACTTATGGTGAACCAAACTTTAAACTTCCTTGATACATTCCAACAAATCTTTTGTGAGATCGCAAAGTTAAGGGTTATTTATGTGTATTTACGCGTAGGGGGGCTAATAATATTCTTTTGAGTTATGCACCAGTCCGCAGATCAAAACCAAAAGGAACATAATTTAAATTATATAGAAGGTGAATGGGAAGAACCATTACTGGGTCTCATTTACTTAAAGAATCTTTATTTTTAAAATGAGATCATATTTTTAAAACTGACTATTTAAAAAAGATTGGGACAATGACCATTAATGCCCCTTGAACTAAATTGATTTGTAGGATACATCAAAGTTAATTTTTTTGATTCCAAAACTCATTGAGAACCTTGGCCAACCTTTGATTTTTAAACCCTTTGAGCCATGATGTCATGGAAAGAATTTTAAAAGTCAAAAGAAGTAACAACTGATATAGTACACACAAACCCAAATATAAAATAGAAAAAGGAGGCTGAATTTGAACTCTCGATTAAACCAAATATAGTCATGTTTTTTTACTTGTTTAAGACAATTGTTTTGTTGGGAGCGTAACCAAAATAAAATCTTTGAACTTTGTTTAATTGGTAAGACAGGATTTGTTGTACCCAAGACATGGATTTCAACACTGTAGATGAAACTAATTGTTAAGATGGGATTTTCTTATCATTTTGTTTGATCCAAGATATGGATTTTATTTACATTTACATCCTCCACCCATTCCTTGTAATAGGAACCTTCCCAAGACAATAAGCTATGGCTCTTGAATGTTTTTTTCACAAATTCCATGTGCTTACCTGGTGCAATAGAAGTCAGTTTGACAAATTTCTCCTTGTAATTTCGGAGATTCCTTGTAATTTGACAATAAGCTATGGCTCTTGAATGTTAATGGAAAATATACCTTATTTTCTAGTTTTTGAGGCTATTGTATTTTGTCCTTTTTGGGGCACCTCTATCTCTAGTTTAGAGCTCATCTTATCTACTTTGCACTATCTCTCATCTTAAGCCTTCATGTTATTCACAATCAATTTCTCCTTCTTCTTTTTCCCAGTTCTCTATCCCTTGTATATGCATCTTTCCTCCTTATCGACACCAATGGTTCTACAGGGTGACCCACCAAAGCATTGTCATCACATGAAAGTTTTCATAACCACCCAATTAATAATTGTAAATTTTTTTAACACCATGACATTGCTATTTGCAGAGAGAAAGAAACTAAACAACATAGAAGAGATTCAAGAGCATCCACATAATGAGCAAGATGAGAAGTAAATATTTTGCCAAGGTATCCTCTTCTTAGTGCAGCAATACAAATATAGACATCTATGTGACGTGCACATTTTGTAAGATATAATGGCATATCAGATTGGCCTTCATGAATACATTAACTTGCTGAATTTAAAGGCCATTAATAAAGAATTCATACCTTGGTTGATGAGCTCAGAATCAAGTTGGTTCCTTTGTCTTTGCTTGCCAATGATGTAAGCTAGGGTTCTTTTGGCATCCATCGCCTACATGCCACTGGCTTTATAGCTTGCATGCCACTGGTGAAAGTCAATTAACTTTGGGATATGGCTAAAACATTCTATACACAGCATGCTCCTTGATTGCCATCAAGTTAGAGCATCGATAAGCTTATCTTACACAGGTCATAGGATTTACCTACTGGTGATCACCTTGGAAGGAGAGGAACAAGCTATGTTTTAAGGGGTGTACAACCCTCTACTTATGCCCTCATAGTTTCCTTTACTCCCACCATCTTATGTTGCCTTAGAAGTTAGCTCCTATACCAGGCTTAGCTCTATAACTGCGAAAAGAGACTTCCTGATTCAAAATAATAAATACTTAGGTTTTGCATCAATTATGACTCATATTTTTAGCATTGATATGATGTGAAGGACATGATGATCTATTCATCCCCAAGGTCCTTTCGGACTAGTACTCAACCGGTAGAAGGTATCGAATGCATACTATTGAAAGGTTGGTAGAGGTAAACAAATAGTAACTAGATTTGGAATATGAGAGCTTGTTGCACCACTCCTCTTCGGCATTAATATGCAAAACATAGCTATTTGAGGCTTATTATAGTATCTTATTTAACATTAGGAATCTTATGACTACATTTGAAGAAGGAGCTTGCTTGTTCCAATGAACTTGGTTAGATTATGGTTTTAATTATTTACTTTCACTACCATTCCCTTTTTAGATAATACCTCACTTTCCAACACTAAGAATGTAAGACGCACACCCATATATATATATATATATATATATATATATATATAATTTAACCATTTCATTATAAACATTTCGACATTTCTTTCCTAATAGCAAATAATTTGCCCTATTTTAAAATACATTCATAACATAGTAGATTGAAACTTATTTTTCCTTTTTATCCTCTAGGAGGTTGATCTTTCTTGACATTAAAACAAGATTGCAATGGGATTAAATCTCTCATAAAAATACCAAGGGTTTATGCCCTCTTGTCACAACTAATCAATTGAATGCATTTCTAACTAAGTAATTTTGATGGCAAGATAAATGTAAAAGATGAATATAAGGTAGGCAGTCTACTTTTAGACATTCCATTTTCAACCATTAAAAATATGTTTTCTAGACTAGGGATTTAACCAACAATCCAAGGGTTTGTGGGTATGCAAGCTTAGCCATTAGAGGGGTGAGTTGGACTAACAAGGCATCTAATTTTTTCTCAGGAAGCAAGCAAAACTCGTACTAGGGTCACAATATTGGGAGAAAGCCTTAAAATGTTCTAGTGAGATATAAATAACCTAAAATCTACAACAATAACAAAGGAAACGCGTTGAAGGGAGAATTTTTTTTGGAAATATGGCACCCAACTACTCCATATGCTTGAGATTGGATGCTAACCATTCTCTCTCCAATTGTCACTATCTCAATTCAAAAAATGTGCTTCTTTCTACCCATGAAAATTCTCTTTTACCTTCATTTGGTGCCCTATGATATTCCTCTTTTATCTTTTTGGTTTTGTTTATTTGTTTTCATTTTTCTTTCTTTCTTCGTGGATAAAAGAAAGAAAAATGAGAAGGCAATTTAGTTTATTGTTTATTATGAGTTACTTATTTTATTTTCTCTTTACTATTATTTTATTTTATTAGTTCCTATCTAAGGTTGTCAAAACTCAAATTGGGGTTATTATTGTGCCTCCATAACATAAGAAAAAATGTGTGATCAATACAATTGAATGGGTGCTTCGGTTCGCAAGGTTACATGTAGGTTTTAAACAATCTTGGCTTCCTCAATCTATTTATAAAAGAATCATTTTAATAACTTACTACGACTTGATACCTAGTTAGGGGAATCTATGGTTTGGGCAAAACATTATCGTCAAGGTTTTGACACTAGATTGGTCTTATGATCTTTCAACCTCTCTTAGTGGAACCACATAATTTTCCTAAACTTGCACCCTGAGTACTTGCAATCAAATGATAACCTCACACAATCCACTAATCAGAGATTAGTTTAGTTAGTCGAGAACATAATTCATGCATTAATTTTAATAGATAACACAAATAATAATAACATTTATTACTAGCAAACATTAATGGTTCATAAACACATCTGCATACATACACAATCCAATCGCATTTTATGATTACTAGTTTCACCCCTAATCCAGATTACAATTAGGCTAGGGGTCTCACAATAAAAGAAAGGGGTTCTTAGGGGATGTGATAGTTTCAATTATGCATCTATCACTAAGATGCTTTCCTTGATTTTTGCTTTTTTAATTGGGCAAGATCTAGCCAAGTCCCCTGCCTCATGATAATTCTACCATCTCAAAGCATGATTTACATAATTCAATGGTTGCTTACAAATTGATTCCACTATTTTCAACCATATATCCATTGGTAAACCCTTAAAAAAATCCATCTCATTCAAGATTTAAACATGCATTGTGTGAGATAGTGCTAGCCTATCATGAGACACATAAATAAATCTGCATAAATGGTTGCCAATGACAATTAGAAAAGAAGGGAATTGTAATGTCATTTTTAATCAACTATCGTATGTGGCCCCATCCTTATTTTCTTGATAAGAAACAAAAATATTTTTAATAAAGAGGCCATAGTTGGGGGAAGTAGAAGCAACAAATAAAATAATTTTATATATAAGGGTGCAGGTTCCATAAAAGGTTGTTGTAACCTTGAAGCACTTGACATATTAATCATGATAGATTCCATGGTAGCTGATTAATAAGGATTTACAAGTTGGCATTCATGACAAAGCGGGGACTATTTTGAGGAGAGAATATTGTTAATTTATTAGTTGTTATTTTAGAAAGGGAAATGGGGTGTGGGAATTTGTGCCTTGTTGGTGCTTTTTATTGATGAGCTTGTTGGACTTTGAGAGAGCTTTTATTTTCTTATAAATTTTGTCTTAGTTTGAGCCTCGTGTTCAACTATCAATTCAAAGATGAAAACCTTGGATTGGGAAATTGGAGGATGAGAAAATTGGAGGATGAGACCCACTTGGCTTATTGAAGACAATCTTATTTAGAGGCAACATTTGGTAGTAAATATTTGTAATTGGAATAACATATTGTAATAAAGATGTGTTTCATATTTATATGTTGTCTATTTGATGATATTTCAACATATATGAATATAATTTTTGTTCCAACATATTTGTATAATTCATGAAATCTATTGTTGCATTTTTTAGGCATTGTTATATATTACCTCACATTCACGGGATCTCGGTGATTAGAAAGTTCTAAATAATAATATTTATTTACTGTGTGCTCTCTCACCTCACCCTCACAGAACCTTTGTGATAAAAAAGTGGTCAATATATTTTTATTTAAATTTCTTGAGGTCATTACAATAGTATCAAAAGCCATGATCTTGCTAGTTTGAAGAGAAATTTTTTTTGTTGTCACTAAGTGAAAGAGAAGATATCTACATAAAGAGGAAAGAAAGCTTCAACAAACCCTTACTTCAACACAAAATGTAGATAAAGATGAAGATATGGCAAGTGAAGATATAGAAATATAAGTTTTCTCAACCTTGGAGTCTATAAGAGATGAGCAACAACAAATCATAGATACTTTTTTTAAAGCATTTCAAACTTTGGGTTCTATTTCCATGACTACTCCCTTCAATAATGGGGATAGAGGAATCCTTTGTTACATAAACAAATCAAAAAGTTCAATTGATAGATCCTAGTGGTTCTATGATACCTAAAATTGTTTTTTTGTAGAAAAGGGGAGATGAACAAAAGAGAAAATATTAGATCAACAAGATGAAGATTTGTCCACTCTCCATGCAAAGTACAAAACATAGGGAAGAATTTCAAGTTGATCTCTCTTTTATGAACTTTTGTAATATAAAGAAGAAAAAAAAGCCTAAGAATAAGAGAAGGCTCAATTAGGACCTCCAACACTAGTGAGGAAGATTTGTAGTTCCTTCATTTGATTGGTCCAACAAATGTTTATCCTATGCTTTGATCCAGAAGTTAAACACTTACTTCTCTTTGAACTTGATGTATGAAGAGCTAATAAAATTTGTTACACTTCACTTGGAAGGAGTTGCACTTGAATGGTGGTTCCATGACTTAATCACCCAAAGGTGAATCTTATTACTACATATGGAGAGTTAAGTTAAAGGTTGAATGATAGGTTTGAGAGGCAAGATCTTAAAATAAAATTTAGAGAGTTGGTATAGTTGAAGCAAATCAATACAATTGGTAGATTTTTAGAGGATTATAACAATGGTTCCTAATGTTTCAACAAAAAAAAATTACTTTCCTCTTTATTGAAGGTTTGTTTGAGCCCCTCAAGGGCCTAGTTAAGATTTTTACACCATCATCCTTCCAAGTGTTGGGATTTTACAGGACAACTAAGAGGGGGTGGGTGAATTAGTTGTATACTTAAAAACATTCAAACCCTCAATATCTTTTCAAACTCTATCAACCTTTAAACCCTTATTATGCATTAGTAGAATGTAAACATATGAAACAACAATGCAAACACATACAAACACATAAGAACACCAGATTTACATGAAAAACCCAAGAAGGGAAAAATCGTGGTGAGGATTAGCTCACATATATATGAATTGCAACACTGAATACAATAAGGCTCACTACCAAGGGCTCACTGCCCAGAAAGAAGAAAGGCACACTGTCGGGTGGCTCACTAAAGAGCACAAAAATATATTGAGAGGGGGGGTGAATCAGTATATTAACAATTTTTTACCCTCTCAACTTTTATCAACTTTAAACTCTAACACAGTATCAACTATGCAAGACTAACAATATGAACAAGTTGACACCAAAAAATTACATGGAAACCATTACGGGAGAAAACCACGGTACAAATAATGTACTTTATATATTTATGTGAATTACAATGGTTGTAGGAACCAACCTCTAACTTGTTTTATAGGTACTAACCTACAAGAAGCACCAACTCCCTCAATTTGTTGGCATCAACCAACTGGAGGCACCAACCCCCACAGTTTGTAGGCACCAACCTATTGGAGGCATCAACCTCCACTTGCCAAGCACCAACTTCCTCAATTTGTAGGCATCAACCTACTAGAGGCACCAACCCCCACAGTTCATAGGCACCAACCTACTGGAGGCACTAACCCCCACTTGCCAAGCACCAACTTAGCAAAAAATAATAAGTTCAAGAACAATGTTCCACCTTCAATGTTGCTTCTTCAATGGATGATGGACAATTCTGCTCAAACATATTTCTTTCAAATCTGATCTAAAACACACTATGTTCTTCCTTTCAAATTTGATCCAACATATGCACAACTTCTTTTCTCTTGAATCTGATTACAATTATGCTTACTCTCTTTCTTCAAATCTGGTCCAAACTATGTACCACTTCACACAAAATTGGTCATAATCATAGCATCAACTTCTCATAACTTTCTACCTTGAGATCTGCCCAAATTTGTCCTCTATCTCTGCATAGACTCCTATATTTCTACTCAAACTCTTCCTTTTATCTCTACTAGATCTTCTTCTTTTATATCAACATACTCTTCTCACAAACCTGCCATAAACTCTTCTCTTAAATCTGTATTTATACTTCTTTCATATCTGCATGTATATCTTTCAGATATTACTTTTATTCTTCACACTTCATCACACATATATCTTCTTAATATAAATTAGATTTGTACTTCATAGTTTTGCTCCTTCTCTTCCTTTTTACTCAGAAAATATCTCTTATTGCTTGCTTTTGTTCACACAATCTTCTATAAATTCGCCATGATACTTCTCACAATTCCATTTTCAAATCTGAATATAAACTTCCCAAAAATCAGATCTTCTTATACTTGGACCTATCGGTGTCTTTACGATATTATACTTTCTCTACAACACTCCACACACACGACCACATCTCCAAAATTCTCTCAATACTTATACCTTTGATTTTCTTGCTCAGAGACGTCACTTTTCATTCACGAATGGACACAACTATAGTCACTGCTTCTCTTTTTATTGCTGCCTTTAGTAACTATTTTGTCTTTTATATTAACATTGATCGTTGGCTTGTCTTATTATCTCCTTGTCTTATCTATTTAGCAAATTATCTTTCATAAAGAAACCAAACTCAGATCGCCATCCTCCATAACACTTTCGTTAATCATACTTAATCGCTGGTCATATTTTATTTGTTGGGCATATTTGTTTCATACATTGATCCTTATAAGTATATTCAATTCCTTTCGATCCTCATAAATACATACATTGATCATCTCTTAATTTGATCGTTGCTTTCTCTAAAACTAATCACTAATCTCATTCATGATTGCTTCACAATATACAATTGTCTCTAAACAATAAATCAATTTCCTCTTATTTAGTCGACTTCATAAATAGATTATGAGTTTCACATTTAATTTCTTCAGTAAAAGTCTTCAGCAGTAGATCCTCAACTTCTTTCTTTATATACTCGAACTCTTTCTTGTAAGTTATTACAACTCATTCTTTTACTTCACAGGAGAGATGTATTAGGCCATTGACTGTAATGACTGGTAATCTCAACATTGTCATAATCACTTTTTTTAGACTTGATGAATCTAACCTAGATTACATACTCATATCCTTCTTTTCTTATAGTTGATCGTCTTCATATTTGATGCTTATAAATAGCCAAATAATCTTCGATTTAACATTCATATCTTCATGAGTAGTTGCCCATATAATCACTGTTGCTCATGACTTTACTCTGATTTGCGTGAAATCTGCTTTCAAATATGTTATATTCAACCATGCTTATGTTATCTTCAGTCATGCTTAATGTCCTCGTTCTATCTTGACATCAATGACAATATGAACCTTCTACCTTCTCAACTCGACATCAATGACAATATTTCCAACAATCTCCCCCTTAGTCATTGATGGCAACATATTCTTCCTCATCTCTTCTAACTCTCCCCTATTCTATTTCTCCCCCTTTGACATCAATGGCAAAGGGATATTTATCAAGATTCTATCAATGAATGTATCATTAGTAACATCTAATTGTGTACTCTCATCAAATGCACAAGAACACACTTCTCCCTCTCTTGGAGATTCTCTAGTACTCCCTGTATCAAGGATTCTTTCATGCTTCCCCTTGCTCTGATACTCCTCTTTCTTGGCTCTTGAAAGTCTTCAATTCATTACATGGGTTAAGAATATGAAATCTTTTCACCATCTAGATACCAATCCATTACTTTCCCTTGTTGTTGATATGTTACACAGGTGGATTTTTCCTTTTATGGTTCTTGACATCAATGCAATAGTTTCCCTTTTGTTGTAACTTTCTTTTTCATCGTACTTTCATCTTCTAGGATCTTGGTCTACCTCACATCTTTACTATTTCCATTTTTCTTCCTTAGGGATTAAAGATAATATCAACCTTAGCTCCCCCTAAATTTGTGCTTATTCTTATAAACTAGAAGAGGTAGGTTGAACTTGCATTGGTTTCTTCTTTTCTTGCATCTATCTTCTTTCTCCAAACTTTAATAGTTTTTCCTTTTTGTTTGTTAGAGATATTTTCTTTCTTGCTTTGTCTTGGAGGCTCAACAAAGATAGTTTGGAAAAAACATGATGTATGTCCAAAGTTGCTACACTTGTAACACATAATATCATGACCAGATGAATTATAATTTCTCCTAGTGAAGCTTGAAGTATTTCTTGCACGAATTCTGCAATTCATTGCTTTGTGGCCAAAATAGTTGCATGAAAAATGATATCCATTGAAAGAATAAAACTTCCTAGCGTTAAATTCTCTTTCATTTTCCTTGGAACTTGTGACATTCTCATCAAACTTTGTACATTGCTCCTTTGGCTTTTCCAATTCTTTCTTCAACATGGCAACTTCTTGTTCCAACTTGTCACAATTTATCTCTTTTGCACTTAACTTGTTCTTTATTTCATTTTCAACTTGTTCAACCTCTACAAGTTGAGTCCTTAAGTCTTCAATGATTTTGTTTGATTCCTCCAAGCTTTTTGTCATTTCCTTAATTTTTATTTCATGCTTGGTGACCTTCTTCAATTTCTCATTATGTTTATATGCATAACGGAGCTCTTCTTCAAGATCTACTTCTTCTTCTTCTTCATTGCATTCTTGGTCAACTTCTTTTCCTTCATGTTCGCTATTTGTCTCTTCCATGGCCATATATAGTATTTCTTCTTCATCATTGCTTTGGAATTCATCACTCTGTTCTTCTGAAGAGCTACTTTCTTTCTTTGAATAAAAGCTCTGTTTATGTTTTTGGAATTTCTTCTTTGAGTTATGCTTGGAATTTTTCTTTCCTTTTTTCTTTGTGTATACTTCCTTTTCATCCTCGCTTATCACTTTCATTTTGAGGACATTTAGAAGCATAATTTCCAAATTTTCCACAATTGAAACATTTAAAAGGAAATTTTCCTTTATACTTTCCATTTCCTTTCTTTAGCTTTCTCATGAATTAATCCTCTGCCTCATTACTACTTGCATTCTTGCTTGATACATAATGCTTGGTTTTGCCTTTCTTGGATGGTTTGAAGGAAATCTCTTTTCATGGTGTTCTCCCTTCAATTCGCATTTCATAAGCAACAAGAATCCTATGTATTTCATCTTTTGTCAATTTTTCTAGATTTTCCAATTCTTCTAATGCCGACACCTTGGAATCAAATCTCGTAGATAAGGATCTTAATATCTTATCAACAACAAATGCATCATCAACATCTTCACCAAGTCCTCTCATAATATTTACAATTTCATCAACACGAAGAAAATATGATGCTATATCTTCATCTTCTTTCATTTTAAGGCTTTCAAACTTCCTTCGATGTGTTTGTATCTTTGCTTTCTTCACTTTGGCATCTCCATAAATATTTTGAAGTTTGACCCATATTTCTTTTGCTGACTTGCAATGCATGACATTTGTGAACTTAGAATCTGTTAAACTGCAAAGAAGAGCATGCTTTGCTTTGGCATTATTCTCACTCATTTTCTTTCCGACTTGATCCATTGGAGGGGTTGATGGAGGTGTATAACCATCTACTACAGATTTCCAAACATCAAACCCAAGAGCATTCAAGTAAGCTTCCATCTTAATATTCCAGAATGCATAATTAGTCCCATAAAAAATGGGGGCCTTGACTGTATTATTATCTGCCATGTGTGTTCTTTAGGATCTCCCTTCAAGCGGTTAGGCTCAGGCTCTCTTCAAAGGAACTTGCTCTGATACCAATTGAAGAGCACAAAAATATACTGAGAGTGGGGGAGGGGGGTGAATCAATATATTAACAAATTTTTACCCTCTCAACTTTTATCAACTTTAAACTCTAACACAATATCAACTATGCAAGAATATAACAATATGAACAAGTTGACACCAAGATTTTAAGTGGAAACCCTTACGGGAGAAAACCATGGTACAAATAATGTGCTTTATATATTTATATGAATTACAATGGTTGTAAGCACCAACCTCTAACTTGTTTTATAGGCACTAACATATAGGAAGCACCAACTCCCTCAATTTGTAGGCATCAACCTATTGGAGGCACCAACCCCCACAATTCGTAGGCACCAACCTACTAGAGGCACCCACCCCCACTTGCCAAGCACCAACTTCCTCAATTTGTAGGCATCAACGTACTGGAGGCACCAACCCCCACAGTTCATAGGCACCAACCTACTGGAGGCACCAACTCCCACTTGCCAAGCACCAACTTAGCAAAAGATAATAAATCCAAGAACAATGTTCTACCTTCAATGTTGCTTCTTCAATGGATGATGGACAATTTTGCTCAAACATATTTCTTCCAAATTTGATCTGAATCACACTATGTTCTTCCTTTCAAATTTGATCCAACATATGCACAACTTCTTTTCTCAAATATGATTACAATTATGCTTACTCTCTTTCTTCAAATATGGTCCAAACTATGTACCACTTCTTCACACAAAACTAGTCATAATCATAGCATCAACTTCTCATAACTTTCTGCCTTGAGATCTGCCCAAGTTTGTCCTCTATCTCTGCATAGACTCCTATATTTCTGCTCAAACTCTTCCTTTATCTCTGCTAGATCTTCTTCTTTTATATCAACATACTCTTCTCTCAAACCTGCCATAAACTCTTCTCTTAAATCTGTATTTATACTTCTTTCATATCTGCATGTATATCTTTAAGATATTACTTTTATTCTTCCCACTTCATCACACATATATCTTCCTAATATAAATTAGATTTGTACTTCATAGTGCTACTCCTTCTCTTGCTTATTACTCAGAAAATATATCTTTTATTGCTTGCTTTTGTTCACACAATCTTCTATAAATCTGTCATGATACTTCTCACAATTCCATTTTCAAATCTGAATATAAAATTCCCAAAAATCAGATATTCTTATACTTGGATCTGTTGATGTCTTTATGATATTATACTTTCTCACAACACTCCACACACACGACCACATCTCCAAAATTCTCTCAATACTTATACCTTTGATTTTCTTGAGGAGACGCCACTTTTCATTCATGAATGGACACAACTATAGTCATCGCTTCTATTTTTATCGCTGCCCTTTAGTAACTATTTTGCCTTTTATATTAACATTGATCATTGGCTTGTCTTATTATCTCCTTGTCTTATCTATTTAGCAAATTATCTTTCATAAAGAAACCAAACTCAGATCGCCGTCCTCCATAACACTTTCGTTAATCATACTTAATCACTGGTCATATTTTATTTGTTGGGCATATTTGTTTCATACGTTGATCCTTATAAGTATATTCAATTCCTTTCAATCCTCATAAATACATACATTGATCATCTCTTAATTTGATCGTTGCTTTCTCTAAAACTAATCACTAATCTCATTCATGATCGCTTCACAATATACAATTGTCTCTAAACAATAAACCAACTTCCTCTTATTTAGTCAACTTCATAAATAGATTATGAGTTTCACATTTAATTTCTTCAGTAAAAGTCTTCAGTAGTAGATCCTCAACTCCTTTCTTTATGTACTCGAACTCTCTCTTGTAAGTTATTGCAACTCATTCTTTTACTTCACAGGAGAGATGTATTAGGCCATCGACTACAATGACTGGTAATCTCAACATTGTCATAATCACTTTTTTTAGACTCGATGAATCTGACCTAGATTACAGTCATATCCTCTTTTCTTATATCGGATCATCTTCATATCTGATGCTTATAAATAGCCAAATCATCTTCGATTTAACATTCATATCTTCATGAGTAGTTTCCCATATAATCATTGTTTCTCATGAATTTACTGTGATCTGCTTGAAATCTGCTTTCAAATATGTTATCTTTAGCCATGCTTATGTTATCTTCAGTCATGCTTAATTTCCTCATTCTATCTTGACATCAATGACAATATTAACCTTCTACCTTCTCAACTTGACATCAATGATAATATTTCCAACACTCACTACCAAGAAGAAAGAAGATAGAAGAAGATTGTTACAAAGAGATTCACTATCTCAAGGCAACAGGAGAAATCCACCACTGAAACTTTATGCCATTTGCAACCTTTGGCTCACTGCCTCCAACAACTTCAAACACATTGCAAATG
This sequence comes from Sequoia sempervirens, assembly GCA_007258455.2. Taxonomy (NCBI): domain Eukaryota; kingdom Viridiplantae; phylum Streptophyta; class Pinopsida; order Cupressales; family Cupressaceae; genus Sequoia; species Sequoia sempervirens. Next base: position 322,808,043 of record VDFB02000003.1, on the reverse strand, counting down.
TAGACCCTCCTACTCACTGCATTGGAGACATAGGCATTAAGCTTGCACTCAGATCACCACACTCAATCAATTTTGCATCCTTCACATAGCTTATACAGATCCACACTCATCTCCAATAATTCACCTTACTTATATATCAACCTTGACTTAAACAATCTCAATTAGGTAGGCCTTAATGAAACGTATGCACCTAAAACGTGCAACACCAAAATAGGTTAGCACCAAACACTTCCACGGTGGAAAGAAGTGAAGGATGACCACACCAAGGGTTAATTAAGACCCAAATCTACATCGCCACACCACTCACATATTCACAATCCATGAGGTATCTCCGCAAATAGTGCTAGCACGCTAGGTCGTCCAAACCTGAACTAACACTACAAGCGACCACATACATGCTTCTTCAGGTCATGTGGACCACATAGAAACATGTCATAGCATCCACACAACATCTCAAAATATTCTAGCATCATCAGAATATTTTTCAACTCTGCCACAACCACTTGCAATTGAGAACATTATTTTGTGCTACCAGACACACTGCCACAAAACACAACTTACTAACCAACCTTGCGGAACACCTTAGCACCTAAAACCTCAAGGGAAGGAAGTTACAAACAATATAAGCATGTTTCCAAATCCACAAGACAATAAACCTTACTGCAGAGAAATGCAGAGTAATCCCATTTCTCCTAGACAACTTTCTACACAAACAGACAAATTGTCAAACGCAACTTTCACTACAGAACGATCGAAAACCTAAAACTATGGATATAGAACCTTTGAACACCTTCGATCATGATATCCAAACCACAAAAGCATATCTTCATCCATGAATAAATGCGAAGAGAAACACTGAACACACCTATGTTACACTACACACTCTTTTATTCAAATTTTCTTAAAAGCACTTGGAAACCAAGTGAACCAAATACAACTACAACACTTATTTCATACATCAATGACAACATTGATGACAACACCACAACACACACCAACAATCTCCCTAACCAACTCAGGCTTCCAAAAAACTTTGCAAATATATTGTTGGTTGATAACAATGACAACACCAACAACTTTGTGTTGACATCAATGACAACACCGCAACTCAAACTTCTAACATCGAATCCCCCGTTGGAGGTGTTGCTCCAGTAGCCCGCATACCCCCACCATGGGTTCTACCCCTAGACTCCACAAGAGGGGATCCACCCCCTGCACTCCCCCATTAATTAATTTGGGGGGGAAACCACAGTTGCCAAAGTGGCCAAAATCTTAACACCAGAGCATGATCAGGCTCCATGGACTAACACCAAGAAGCTATTGAGAGGGATTTGACACTTGAGCCATCTATACTAAAGAACAAGATCTCATATTAATGAAATCCATCCACTACTAGGTCACTAAAGGCAATTTTTAGAAAAAAGAAAAAGGCTTCAATTCATACCCTTAGAGAGACATACCATAGCCATTTGTGACCCAAAGATTGGATGATCCCACTAGAAATGAATTCATAAGAAAGTTATTTTTCTCCTACAAAGAATAATGGGAACCTGGTCATTGATGCCTTGGCAAAGGCCAAGTTCATTATATTGTGGTAGTATCTGATCAAGAATAAGATAATGAGTAGCCTAAGCTACAAGAAGTCATAGAAGAGCAATCCATTGAGTATGAACTAGAGAAAATGGGAGTTTGGCATAAACACAAGCAATGGTACACTTGTAGCTCTTTTGATGGCATCCAATTACCATCCATTTAGGATTCATGGAATGTTATCTAAACAATATATCACAATGCACATCAATAGTGGAGCTACCCACAACTTCATTGATGAAAGCTTGATTGTTAAAAGAGGATTATAAGTTGAACACTATTAAATTCAATACTATTATTGTGAATGGATTCACTATTCTGTGCATTAAGATAATCAAGTGATTCAAATTATTTCGTAGTGATCATAAGGTACGTGATGTTTTCAATTTTGTGGGATTGGGAGAAATTGACATGGTTTTAAGAGGATAATGATTGTGTAATATAGGGGGATTCGCTACTCACGAGTTCTCTTTGTTCAGAGAGCCTCACAGGCCGAACTACCCTATACTACCTCAATGGGACAACAACGAGAGTTCTAGAATCCGGAAGAGCAAGTCACAGAGATTTTTTGGACAAACTGACAAGCTCTCGGCCAAAGGACGTCAGCGCAAAAAATGGATGCCAGTGTTGGAAAAACTAACAAGCTCTCAACCAAAGGACGTCAGCGCAAAAAATGGATGACAGCGCGACGCGCTGGCGTCTCGTATAGACCAAAGAACGAGAATTTCTTAGAAACAGAAAAGTGAATGCTTCTATTTGAATGCTAAAAACCATAGAATACAGGAAAATAATAGAAAGTGATAGAACTGAGATAAAGTAAAGGGTAAATGATAAAGACAAGGAGAAGAAAGGAAAGAAATACTTACAACCACGTAAGTGATGAAGCCTTCACCAAATGAATGTCTTCAAAACCCACAATCGTGATATTTGGAGAAAGTGTTGGGGCTGTATAGGGGTTTGCCTCAGTCAAACCCCTGTTTTGGTGTTCCCACCTCCATGGACAACCAAGAAGATAGAGAGAAAGAGTGCGATGAACAAAGCATGTGGTGAAAGAAAAACCCGCTCAGGAGTAGAACCCACACCATGAATAAGTGTGTAATAAAAGCAAACCCCGCTCAAGGAGGAGAACCTGTATCACAAAAGAGGTGATAAAAGCAAACCCCGCTCAAGGAGGAGAACCTGTATCACCAAGTATGCAAATAATAGGGGATATGGAATCCCAAGATGCTCACAAGTGTGAAGGGAAATAGAGTTGCAGAGGGTGTTGTAAAGGGAGCTTGAGAGAGCTTGAAGTTACTACAAGCTGTATGAAGCTATGCAAGCAAAGTTGAAGTGTAGAAGGCTAAAGCCAAAGTTGGAGTGAAGCTAGAAGTTGGCAGGATGGAGCTAGTTGTAGAAGTTCTTAGAGAGCCAAACGAGTTGAAGGGATGACTTAAAAAGAGAGAGAAGAAGCTTCTTCAGTCGTTTTCGGGTGTTACCAGCTGTTACCACCGACAAAACTCACCAACAAGTGGCAATCATGCATGAAAACAGTCATTTGAACGTTGAAATGTTGCAGGATGCTAGCGTGACGCGCGGACGTCCGCGCGACATGCTAGTGTCCGAACACGTCACGCTACAAAACGACGAAAACAGGAAAAGCACCACGTCTGATGGAAAGCTGACACACAAGAGTAGCTATTGAAAAGGGGTGTTGGAGCATCTTGAGAGGGAAAAAGGCTGATGTAGGGGCTAAAATGAGTCTACTCAAGATGCTAAGGGAGTGGACACTAAAGCGGGTGCAAATATATAGGTGAAATTGCAAGGGTGCAATTTTACTCTTATACAAATTGTATTTCCTTAGAGAATTTTCATAGAATATTAGTGTATAGAATTAAAGCTCAAATCTAAAGGAAAAGAGGTGGTGCTTGGATGTGTTTTTGATGGATTATTACAAGTGGCCATAACTATGAGGGTAGAGAGGACTTTTCATGAGGGAAAAGCTACATGAGAAACTAGTGGCTTGGTGATAGTAGGCATGACTACTAATTCATATTTGGGTAAACATCATACTTATCATATTAACATTCAAAATATTTTGGATAAGCATCATTTAGTATTTAGTAATTTTCCACTAGGATTACCATCAGATAGGGGATTATAACTCATTAGAGTTGGAACTAAGCTTTAAGCTTGTTATGACCACCCTTTACTACAATATAGATGTACAAAAGAAATAGAAAATGTACAAAAGAAGAAATAGAAAAATACTATAAAAGAGTAGTTGGAGATGGGTCACATTAGGCCAAGTTCTAGCCCTTTTTCTTCATTTGAGGTGTATGTGAAGAAAAGGATGATATTGTGAGGGTGTTCATAGATTAGAGATTCTTGAATAAGAAAACACTAAAAAATAGATACCCCATGCTTAGGATTAATGAGCTCATTGATGAGTGGTATGGGGATTTTTTTTTTAAAGATTGATTGGAGATTAGGCTACCACTAAATCTATGTCTATGAGGAGGATTTGTACAAAATGAATTTTAGATGTTATTATGGGCACTTTTGAGTTTTTGGTCATGTCATTTGGTTTAATTAATACACTGGCCACCTTCCAATCCATGATGAATCATGTATTCAATGGTCAATTGAGGAAATTAGTTTTAGTGTTTTTCAATGATATTTTGGTATATAACTAAACATGGGAAGATCATCTAAGGCACTTTGATATGGTGCTTGGAATTCTAGAGCAATAGACTCAATTTGCAAAAGAATACAAGTGCAAGTTGGAGTCGCAAAGATTTAATAGTTGGGCCATATCATTAGTGCCAAAAATGTGTAGGTGGATTAGTAAAAGATTTAGGCTATTCTAAATTGGCCACCCCCTACCACACTAACAAAGTTGAAAGGATTCTTTGGCCTATACAACTACTATGGAAGGTTTGTTAAAGTATCTCACTATCATCATCTTTATTGACATGAGCAAGAATGGAGATTTTATATGGATGTGTATAACACATGAAGCATTTAATAAGCTTAAGGAGGTAATCAACTCATGTCATGGACTTACCACACTAGACTTCTCATAACCTTTTGTTGAAGAATGTGATGCTTTATGAGAGGTAGTTGGAGTAGTTTTAATGCAAATGGAGCACTCAATAATATTTGAGAGTAGAAAGTTGAAAGACTTAGAAAGGAGATTTTTCATTTATGACAAGGAAATGCTTGTTGTTATGCATGTTTTGGAAAATTTTAGTTAGTATTTGGTATGTGATAGACCTATGGTAAAAATATACCACAATAGTTTGAAGTTCTTCCTAGGTGAACAAGACTTGAATGGCAAACAACAAAAATAGGCAAGTAAACTCTAGGCTTATGATTTTGATATAGAAATTATAAAGGTAAAAAGAATGTAATTTCCTTACAAAATGCTCACTCATTTTTCTATGTATGCCATGTTTATTGGTTGGAAGTTTTCTATCATAGAAAAATATGGTAATAAAACATTTATTAACATCTTAGAGAGAAGTGAAAAAAATGGTAGGTATACAAGAGTAGATTGTCACACCCTATATAAGGACAATATTTTTAGTACCTAACTCTAAGATGAAAAAAAAGACTTTGAAAACATTACATGATACACTTATAGTTGGACCTGTAGATTCTACAAAAATTACAAGTAGATGTAGCGAAAATCGTCACCCTTGACAATTTCACACTATGTTACTCCCCCTTAATTTATTAGACTTTATTGAACCTCTAATTTCCTAAATTATGCATTTTGAGGCTTGTTTTACCGTTTTCCAATAAATTGCAAGAATAAAGCAAATGCATTTATTTAATGCTTTTCCCCTAACAGCTAAATCCCTGGAAAATAGGGCCAAGATAGGGATGTCGTTGCACGCCTTTATCCCCCTATTTTGTTAGGCTCAAAATTCAAATATGTCGATATTGTCATTTTATCATTTCCAATTCAAGTTGCAAATGTTGACTATCGGGATTTAGTTTGTGGAAATTAGCATAATTGCATATAAATACCTAGTTATTGCTCAAAATTCAAATATGCATATAATTAGCACTATCAAGCAAGTCAAGAGCAACATTTTGAAGCTTTATTGCAACAATTCAAGAACCAAGCATCATGTCAAGAGTTTATGAATATTCATTTTATCATTATTTGTGAAGGCTAACCCTTGTTGTAGGTCTCCAAGCAATCAAGCAAGCAAGATCCAAGACCTTGAGGTGATGTGGATGACTTCAGTCCTTCAAGGAAGCCATTGAAGGGTGGTGAGTTGCAACATTTTGTTGATTCATTATTCCTTCCTATCATTTATTTTTCCTATCATTGACATTGTCATTATGGAAGTGGAAACACTAATACGAGGTTTGACTAAGGCAAGCCCCTAAAAGACACAACTCTTCCTCTCTCTTTGAATGTGCAGGTTTCAGGTTTGGACAGGATTGAAGGAAGTTCAAAGATCATTTATCCATTGTTGCATTCAAAAACCTACACCTTATTAACTCACAAAAACTCACATACAAAATTATCTAACAGTGATCCAACAAGTTTGTAGGTGAGAATCAGGAACTCAAAAATGATACCAGAGGACTAGGAAAATAGATTTGGAATAGCCCTATAAGGATAGATACACCCTTGTGTGGCTATGCTCTCTTACAGTGATTGAATTCACATTTACAGGACAGGTGCACAGTTTTTTGCCCTTCTTAGATTTGTCTGCAAATCTCTGTTACAATATATCAATTGTCATAATCTTGCATTTTTCATATTAGGGCACATAGTCTACAAGGCATAGCAATTCCAATTCATATCTGACATCCACAAAGATGTAGATCCAAGTCTGATTGGCTCACCTACATGGTTGAAATTAAATCTAAACACCTTGTTGATCTGCATTCTAATGAAATCATAGAAAAAGAGATATTTGGTCTTAGGGCTCTATTGCATTCAAAACCCTTCCCCTCTTTTTCTTCATTTCATTTTGGTGAACCTAACCTGTTAACATTATACACCTAAAAATTCACCCTAGATCTAAGTTTTGCATTGCATTGTTTTGCGTTGTTCACTTAGGGTTTCATTTTTGCATCATAAAAGACATTCAAAAAAATGCATATAATATTGCATCATATGTTGCAATAGGATTAATTTCAGACATTTAGATTAGATTTACATTCAAAATTTCATTCACAGTTGTCATCTTTTTTCAAGCATTGTTACCCATTTGCATTTGAGTTACATTGTCTTAAATTGAGCAAATTCTAGAAAAATGCTCAGTTTCAGACCTGCTTGCATATAGATACAGAGTTGTTAAATAGTCTAATAAACAATCAAACTTTCAGATTTCTTAAACCCTATCCAAGATGGGGATGCCCTTGGGCAACTTTTTCCTATTCTTGGCTCAACCAAATTTTTCCCATATCTTAGTTTATGTGTCTTCAGTTTGTTTATGCTTGCTAGTTTGGAATTCTCAATTGCATTCATTTGGGCAACTTTCATATAGTTCAAAAGGTGAAGAAAACTGCATTTTATGTGTCAAAATTGCATCAAAATCATCATTTTCAGATTTTGGCATCTTAGAATCAGTCCATTGTTACATTTTAAATGTGAAAACTATATTCAAAATTGTCATTAATTGTTTAAAAAATTTCAACACTTGCATTTTGAATCACATTGGCATAAATTGAGTAAATTTTGGAAAAATATTCACTTTCAAACCTATTTTCAAACAAACCTAGAAACCTTAAACAATAACATACACAGTCAAATTTTGAATTTCCTAAAACCTTACCTAGGATAGAGGTGCCCTTGGATGGCTTTGTCCTCCTGCTCCTTTTTTACTCAATTTTCTATTACAAAGCTCTCTCAAGATCCTTTGTCCAGTTCTGTTGTCTATTCTCAGTTACATGTTGCATAACAATTTGAACCTTAAGCATCATATCATCATGATGGCTTAATGTTTCGGTAAGATGTTGGCTTCTTTGAAATCCTTGGTTGATGTTTCAAGTTGTGTGTTTTGTGATGACCCTAATACAAATGATGATATTCATGATCCTTCACCCCCCAACGCAAGTCCTCATAATGAAGATATCTCAGGACAAAATGAGGAGAGCATGAATGAATTCATACATAATTTTTTATGTAACCTCGAGAATAATGCCACCTTTTATCCTTCCATGAAATTTCCTAATCACCCATACCAACAACCAACACCACCTATCATGCCACCACTTGAAATGTTTTCCACATTGCATGAGAAAAGTGATCAACAATACATACCTTATCCAATGCACACGGAAACACCTATCAATAACAACCACAAGGAAAACACATCAACCAATCTCCCATCTTATGAGCATAAAGTTATAAACACACATGTTGACTTAGAAAAGAACTATGGACAAGGCTTTAAGATCTTGACAAAACAAAGGTGTGACATAAAAAATGAACATGAGGTCCATTCCCTTTTGGAACAAACACCATCTGAAGACATGTAAAAGGAATATGTTACCAAGGTCCTCTGTATTTACATCAAACATTTGTCCCACCACCCAAATAATACAAAGTCCATGGTCCTATTAAGAAAGGTGTGCTACCCTCTCCACGTCCTTTATCAAAGATTGAGAGTAGCCTAGCTACACTCTTAAACTTGGGATTAATAACATTACCACCCCTGCATGAACAAAAATATAATAAACAAAAGAATACAAATACATCTTACTGTGCATACCATAGATTATTTGGATATACTATTGACAAATGTGGTGCTTTGAAAAAGAAATTGAAAGAGTTTGACCCTTACGTGATTAAATGATGAACATTTTCTTTGCTTCTTGCCATGTAGTAGTTGTAGTAGCACATAATACTCAGTACCATGCATGGGGGTATAAACTAAGCTTTATGCAATCATATTTCATCTTGCAAGGAGCAATGCATCATCATCCATTTTGGGCTTATCTTTTCCCCTAAGCTTGTGGGGCATGGGGTTAGGTAGTCTTGTGTTAGGTGTGTTCCTTCTATCAAGGGATCCCTTTGTATATCCTTAAAACGTTAGTGTAGCAAGTACACTAACATTTTAAGGGGGGACATATGGTCCCCTGCTTATTATTTGCATAGGGAATGGTCCCTTTTTAGCAATGATAGCATATATCTCCTAGAAAGTGTGACCTTGGAAATGAAAGTGTGGCCTTCTTGATCTATGATAATGTCTTCTTTGTGGTGATATTAGGCTTGATGTTCCATAAGAGTGTGACCTTTCTTGGCATATAGCATTCCCCTTAGTGGTAATGTTATGGTTAGTATGCCCTAAGGTGTGAATTTCTATCCCATGACTTGTTCACTCTTGGTGGCGATGTCATATGTGATATTCTCTAAGGTGTGACCTTTTAGGTATTGATCAAAGCCCCTTTGTTTTTTTTGTATATCACCTTTTGTGGCAGTGTTGTTAGAACACCCCTCGAGGTTTTGGCTTTATCTTGTCATCATCTTTTTGCCTCCTTAGGTGAGTTTGGAATTTTTCTTAACTTTGTTCACACGTGTTGGACTTAGTAGTGCATTGAAATTGGCATTTTTGCTTCACTTTGTTCACACACGTTGAACTTAGTGTGGCATTAGCATAGCATTTTGAGCATTTTTTTAGCACCTTATCAAAATTATCAGGGAGTATAGCTCTTGGTATGGTTGTTAATGGGTACAAACCTAGTGAATATCATACTTCACTAGACCTTGTGCGTTTCTCATTTTTCTACTTTGTCTTAGGGGCTCACCTAGTGAATATCATACTTCACTAGCCCGTAGTGCCTTCTATTTGTGATTCACCTAACAAATATCAAACATTTCTATTGTGTAAGTCATGAACACCTTAACATGGTCGTCGAGCATAACACAACTTGCTTGATAGTAGAGCTATGTATTTCATTAGTGTCTAGCATAACACAACTTGCTAGCCTTGTGGAACTCATCGTATTACATGGACACCTAGCATAATGCAGCTTGCTAGCCAGTTGATCCATGTGGCTCATGAGTGATGTGGCATAATGCAACTTGCTAGTCCTCATGCGAGCATTTCTTTTTTCGATGGATGACGTTTGGTATTTGAGATAACTTAAAACCGAGGTCTCTTTGCCTTACTGACTCAAATCCTTTTGGTATTTTATCTTGTGTTTGTGTGTTTTCTTCTTGTTTGCATTGTGTTTCATGTTCATGTTCTTTTTTTGTCATCTATATGTTATGTTATGTCATGTGTTTTCGTCATGTATGCTTTTTGTTTCTGACATGTATGTTTGTGTATGTTGTCTTGTTGCATTTTATACATGTGTGTGTTCCTTTGTGCTTATGTTGTCTTGCCATAGAATCCTAGATCCTAGGACTTGTGCACTCCCCCTTGATCCTTAGTCATCCTATCTCTTCAACATTTGGACAATTGGACCCCTTTTGACATATATTTTCTAATTAGTGTGAGTTTGAGTGTAAGTTCATACTCTCACTAAAGTGGGAGCTAAATGTAGCATCAAAAATTGTCACGCTTGACAATCTCACACTCGGTGCTGGCAAGAAGTTGAGTCCACTTTTTGGCCAAAAAGTGGAAGTGTTTTCCCTGATTTTCAGAATTTGACACATTTGACCTTAAAATTTGAAGCACTTAGAGATGGAATCTTCAAAAAGTCACTAATTATAAAATGTAGTACTCGGAGTCTAGTTTCCAAATATGTAATTTATTTCAATACCCAGATGCTACAAATTGATTTCCAATAGGCGTTTCTAAAAACCACTGTTTAAAAGTCACTTTTTTTTACCATACCATGCATGTGTACATCATCCATATTTTGACCTAAATTATTGTATTTTTCTAAATATTTTTGGGAAAATATTTCTAACTCACTGAAGCATATTTTCAATATTTTTTGTAATTTTTTATTGAATATTTAAAAAAAATAAATTATTAGCCATATTTGTCATTTTGAAAAATCGTCGTGTACGTCACGCATAAGATGACCTAAGCTTATCATTTTTTGATTTTTTTTAACTGAAAATAATTTTCTAAAGTACGTTTTTGTGTAATTCATTTTACAAAAAAAATATTTTAATAAAAAGTTATTAAAATAGTAAAAAACCTTGATATTTCAAGTTTATGAACCAGTTTCATCAGAAATTAATTGAAAAATAGAAAAAATACTCCAATTGTAAAACAAATTACATATTTGGAATTTGCACTGTCTCATCTATAATGGGTTTTAATTTCGTCAAAAATTCTGCAAAAAAAGTCATCAACCATATGTCCAAAGTCACTATTTTTCTGTAACATTGTCAAGACCTTCAACTTGTAGGTCAAACCAGATTAAGGCCTAGGTTCAGATTCCCAATGTTTTTCCCGAACTAGAATACAAGCCAAAAACCCAACCACAAAGCAAGGGCAAGTTCAAATTTTTAGAAACGGGATCCTATTTTGTAAATCGAGATCCCACTTCCCAATATTAAATGTTTGGACCGTTGACATGGAAACGAGAACCCATTTTATAAACAGGATCCAGATTATAAAACAGGATCTCGTTTATCTTTTTACCATTTTTTTTAATTTACTGGCAAAGTTTTACTGTGAAGTCTACAACTTCACATGTACTATTGACTGTGACATATTGGGCTATTTTCTACTAACTTTTGTCTTTACAGGTGTTCAACTTGCATTTTGGATTGAATTTTTCAAAGGAGGCATCATATAAACAATTTTTAAGTGGAATTGTGTTAGTTTTCTACTTGTTTGGAGGAACAAAAGAGGAAGACATTTGTTTTTATGTCTTCAACTTGCAATTTGGATTGAATTTTTGAAAGGAGGCATCATGTAAACAGTTTTTTAAGTGGAATTGTGTTAGTTTTCTACTCGTTCAGAGGAACAAAAGAGGAAGACTTTTGTCTTTACAGGTCTTCAACTGGCAACTTGGATTGAATTTTTTGAAGATTTTCACTATTGACATTCATTTGTGCTTGAGAACTTTATAATTATGGGTTCACAAGCTCGTAATAAGAGGAAAGATAGGAAGACATTGACTCCTAAAGAAATTCAAGCAAGGAAAGATAAAGAAGCAAAAAGGCAAAGAGATAGGAGAATGAGGATTTGATCAATGAATAATGTTGAAGTATCTATTTCCACAACTATTCAAAATAAAAACATATAGGAGACCATGGTTGTAGATGAAGTTAATTTGCAAGAAGTCAATTTGGAAAATAATACGATTATACAAACAAGTCCTAGTATGTCTTCAAATCCCTCTTTCAATGCTATGGAGAATATTTCAATAAGCACAAATCTAGGTACGTCTTCAAATCCACATTTTAGTGAAATGAAAAATTTGTTTGTAGAAGTTTTCCAAGATGTTGGCCTTAACGATGTTGACATTGATAATATTTGGAGAGATGAAAATTTTATAGAATTTGTTGAAAATAAATTAGAAAATGAAAATGAAAATCGTTTCAATGTTGTTGAAAATGAAAATGAAAAATCTTTTGTTGAAAATGAAAATGAGAATCATCCTTTTGTTGAAAATGAAAATGAAAACCGTTTTGTTGATGAAAATGAAAATGAAAATGAAAATATAGGATGTGATGTTGAATTTTTAATGAAAATATTTTAAAAAAAATTGAAAGTGATGTTTTAGATAATCTTCTTGGTAAGATTTCTTGGAGGCAAATAAGAACACATGTGAATAGAATATACAAAAAAATCTTTTATCGAAAAAAACTTGCATTTCAATGTCAACTAATAATGCAATTGATGAGAATGCAAAAAATGAGAAAAGTAATGAAAAAGTTAGGCTTTTTTCTTAAACCAAGAAGAAAAGATCAATCATTAAAACAAGTTATGTCTATTGTTGCTAGTTTCATTCAATCTATTGGAAAAAATAGTTGATAAAAATGCAGCAAGAAGAGCTATAAGAACTGCTATAGTTAATAAAGCAACTTTGAATAAAAGAATGGTAAGTAATATTAGTGAACTTCTACAAATACATCCTAAAACATTGCTAAGAGCGGAAAAAAAAAAGAGAAAGTATAGAAAATGATCCAATTAACCAATGTTGGAGTTTTAGTGGTCGACTTCTGAAGTCTGATATGAAATTGAATGTTCAAATTAAATTTTTGATTGAAAAAGATTGGCATGATAATACTAGGGTATCATCTAATACTAGAGATGTTTTAAAACTAAGAGTGGGGTCCAAAGTTCATGATCCTCATCCAAAACACCTATTGGATACAACACAAATTGAATTTTATAGAAATTTTTGTGGTGATTTAGTGTTACCTACTAATATTAAAATAAGTCAAAAGTATTTTGAAAAATGTAAACTCTGGTATGTAAAAATTAGTAAGAAACGAATATCTTGTTGTTGTAAAACACATGTTCAATTTTGTTATTTTTATGATGTTTTTCGATATATACATTATACTATGCATACTAACATGATTATATAAGAATGTGGTATTAATATGCCACTTGAAACAATAAGGGAATTTATATCAGATTTGTTTTGTGAAAGATCTAATGGTAAATTGTTTTATTTAAGTTGTTTTTCTGGATAATGCACTAGTTGTGGAAATCTTTCATTCTTAAGAATTTGTATGCATGAAAGTGTTGATAATTATTTTGGACAACAATTAGTAGATGTTAAAAGATTTAAGAATGATGACTATTCTTTAAAAGATGAAAAAATAGGAAAGCTCTATGATTTAGTTATAGAGAAAGTTAGTGTACATGCATTCATAAGTGAATTTAAGAATAAGATTGTACCAAAATATTTCATGCACTCTCAACATGCTTGATGGCTTGATGGCCAATTTTGTGCATGTAGAAACACATTTCCAATTGGTACTATACTTTTAGTGGTTGATTTTGCAAAAAATTATACTCTAGCTCTGCAAGAGGAAATTCAATCATAGTATTATAATTCAGTGCAAGTAGCTATGTTTGTCCATATTGTTTATAGACATGTTGATGATAGCATAGAGGATGATAGAAATTTTTTGAGGGAGTATCATTTTTATTTGAGTGACAATCGGTTACACTAGTCATAGTTTGTTCAATATTGTTTTAATAAATTCTATAGAAATTTAAGAGAAAGAGGAATCCAGATGACAGTACACCTCATATGATCAGATAATTGTATGGGGCAGTTCAAGAATGCTTGAATGTTCTATTGGTCAAGTAGGGTTTACAAGGAACTTAATGTTCAAAATATATGGAATTTTTTTGAAGTTGGGAATGGTAAAGGAGAACATGATGGAGTCGGTGTGTGTGTCAAAAGAATTCTTGCTAGAGAACAATTGAAATTTTAGGATGCAGTAAAATTTAAAAATGCACGTGGGATTGTGGATTGGTGCAATACAAGATTATCTACACCTAGTTTGAGTGAGTACTCTACAAATTATCGATTCTTTTGGTTGGTTGAATAAAAGAACATTCTACCTAGAATTGACTGTGAGAAATCAATGGATCTACTAAATGGCATTCATTTAATAGTTCGACAGCAAGCACATGGACTATCTGGACAAGGGAGCTTGCATTTTTTTGTCATTTTTGTATCTCGGGAGATTGGAAAGCATGTGAAAATACAAAATGGGTTAAAAAGTGGGAGCAAAGATCATTGACACTTGTAGAAGCACATGATCAATATGAAACTATTGAAGATAATGATCAAGTGTTTGCATTTGAATACTATAATCGTGTTTCCAACTTTGTACAAGAAGGTAATTTAATTCATTTTATTTCACTTTATTAAGTTATTTTGTAATACTAAATTATTTATATGGATACGTGTAAGTTATTAAATCAAATTTTGTTTGCAAGACATGTGTATGTTGTTGTTGCACCTAAGGGGAATGAAGAGGAAACAGAATATTGGTTGGCTCGTTGTGTGGAGACTAAACATAAGTTAATAGCACCTCAAGAAGATAATGATGGCTATCATTAACCAACAGGTACAGTGATCCTCTTAAGACATCCCCTTAAGCAAATTTTGATAACAAGTTTTTGATCCCCTTGAGCAAATTTCTAGAACAAGTCTTTGATCCCCTTAAGAAAATTTTGAGAACTTATTTGATGATGGTTATCATGTTTTCCAATAAGATTGGTGGTGGTTGTTGGCACTTGGCTATGAAAATACCTAATAAGGAAGAATGGTCTGCCTGCATTTGAAGATTATGAAACACATAAAAAGATTGTACACTATTCACATTTGGTGGTGGCAACAAATATAAAACTAGATCGGTATCATGGAAGATCTACTATGAACCCCAATCCTAGACCTACACAAACATAGCAAACAAACACAATATTAGATCCATATGCAAGTTAGAACTAAAATTCCTCATGCAATTCATCTACAAGGCTCAAAATAGGAAAGAAATGAACAAAACAAGAAAAACTATTAGATCCTATTTAAGCATGCAAACTCTCAATCCCATGGGGGAATTGGTGTCAATTTGATGTGTAAATTGGCCCTTTCCCAACTCATTTGCAAGTTTGATGAAGATTGATCCACTTGATGATGATGAACAATGTGCTTCCTTGATGAAATCTGCAATAACCTAGCTATGATGATGGAAAAATGCTATGGAAATGGATGAATTTTCTCTAAATATGAAGATAGTAACTTTGCTCTAAGTTGTGGATCCAAAATACAAAAAAAAACCTCTTATTTATAGATGAGAATGTTGAAGAATGAGGAAAAATGGATGAATGTGGGATAAAAGACCAACTAATAACATTAAGCCACTTGTCAACATGTGAGTGGACAAAGGTGGAGCGCATTTTAATGAATGTGTCAATAAATGATATTAGGTGGAATTTCAAATGTGCGAAATGACATGTTGGAGGGAGAAAGAAATGACTTAAATGCCACTTGGCTCAATGCACAAGGATGTGTAAGAGATATTGAAGGCTTTGTTGGAAGGACAAATCCACTTGGAGGGATTTTCAAACTTGAAGGAATATTCCCCTTTTGATACCATGTTGAAAGTAATTAGGAGATTTATTAAATCAAAAGAAATGATTTATTGAGCAAGTTGCAAAATCTAAGAATTTAGGGGGATTAAGATTAATTTAATCAAGATTTGATTAAATTAAAAGGAGATTAGTTGACGTGACAATTTGATTTAGATTTGAGGATTAATTTAAATCAAAATGAGAGGAAGATGACTTAGACTTAATTAAATAAAGATTTTGATTTATTTAAATAATGAGGGATGATATTAGATTAGATTAAAGATTGATTTAATTTAATGGAATGACCTTAGGGATTTAATTAAATAAAATGAATTATTTAATTAAATGAAGATTAGAGGATTAATTAAATAAGATTGATTTATTTAATTAACATGAGATGACACCTTAATTAGATAAATTTGATTTATTTAATCAAGGGACGAAAGGCGATGAATTTAATCAAATAAGGGCTATCTAATTAAATGACTAGCAAAGAAGATGATTCAAGATGAAATGATGTTAGTAATCAGGATCAAGTGTGTCGGTATATTTTCCATGTCTACATTTTGCCCCTCTTTGAAACAAAGTACTCATTGCGTTGGTTCAAAGAATAAATTGTCTCGATCAAAATTCAATTTTTATTTTTTTAAAATGCCCCACTGCTGCCCCGACAAGAAGAAACATGCCAATATACTGCCCCCTCAAGAGATCAGATGAAAATTTTGATTTTTGGGTGATCTTGCTAAAAAAGAAGACAAGGTGTCTGACGAGTCCAGAAAGGCTCTGAGATGCCAAAAATATGCAAAAACACGAAAAAATGATGCAAAACGGCCCTTGGTTGGGCGAACACAGGCTCGGATGTCCAAAACCTTAGCTAGACGGCTAATCAAGGTCAAAAATCCCTAACTTTTAGGCTTAAAATAGGCCTGGAGGCCCACTTCCAACTCATTTGCACACATAGCCTTTAGAATTCTTGCGATTTGAGCTCTGAGCATTGATCTAGATGGTGCAACACATGCTTCCCTACCACATTTCCGAGCACGTGCAAGTATTCCAGAGACTCCTAGCATAGGACCAGCAGTAAGTCATCTTGCCCCGACTTCATTTTTTGATTTTTGAGTGCATTTATTAGCGTCTAGGAGTCAACAAAGTCAAGTGGTGCTATATAGTGCCACTGAAAAGCTCAAATCAGCGTCTCACGAGTCTAAATTGCGCCGCTGATGTGAGTTGTGTCACGATGGCAGAGTTTAAAAGTTAGGGTTTTGGTGTAAAGTGTGTCGCATATGAAAAGAGCATCGCAGCGGTGTTGTTTGAAATTTAGGTCCAGGGGTCAAACTAGGTAGCTTGCAAACTGCGCCACGACAGCGGAGTTTGGAACTTTTAGGCTCTTAGCAGCGCCATATAGTGTTGTTGACCTCTTCAAATTGTGACGCATATGCTAATTTGGTTGCACGAACGTCAAACAGGATCACGATTTTTTACGAAACTTGATGTGGTGACTTTCTTGATGTAGGAGGACATGGAGCCAGTCCACTCGCAAAAGCACCAATCATCCCTTTTGGCCAGATTGACTTAGGATCCCCCTTTGGACAAGGTACTCCAGGAGCACCTAGGGGTGATTGGCTTATAGTACATGGCATATTCCCCAGTTATCCAAACACATTTGGGCCTGATGACAGCACTGGCAGAACACTGGCACAACGAGACTGCTTCCTTTCACCTCCCCACAGGCAAGGCCACAATGACCTTAGAGGACGTGTGGTGCATTATGCGCTTTCCAATCCACGAAGAGCAAGAGATTTATGATGTAGAGGTCGGAAGGGATACTTGCTACAATATCATGGGCCTAGACGAGATTATCTTTTCAGAGGGTCAAATCGAGCTAGAGTGGTAAAGGCATGTGGTACCGCCTTTTAGATTGATAGTAGCTACGATCATCTTAGGACTTGTGGCACTAGATCGATGTGGGCGATACTTCAACCCAGGATGGGGACTTGCTTGGGAGTAGATGCTTTGACAGAGGAGTGCTTTGTTTAGGGGCTAGTGATGTTGGCCTCCCTCTACCACAATCTACACGAGTTTGCATACTGCGATAGCTGGGCTATTAGATCAGGAGTCATAGTACTACACATCTAGGCCTAGGAGCACATTATAGTGCTCTGCCCTGTTAGACTTACACTGGTTGATATGGAGCCAGATGATCCTGTTATTTGGAGATATAGGGGTGCTCTTACTTTTTCTCATACAAGAGCAACAGGGATTTGACATTCGCAACGGGTCATCGATGAGATGACAGTTTTCACTTGGAGACCCTACCTTGGGCAGCCAACGTTGTATGATGATGTATAACAACTATTATTTGTCAAGTAGGACTGACTGATGCAGGGCCACGAGCATACCATGATAGAGCGGTATCTTCTAGATTGCATTGCTTGCCAGTTTGGGGACACACAAGACCGTTCTGATGACCAGTACGTGGCCATCTTTGCCCGTACCACGATGGAGACGACATGGGGTTAGCCAATCCCAATAGTGGATGCAGTTCATAGTTTTATGCAGCTAGTGGCCAGACCATGGCCTTATGATTAGGGACATGCAGACCTGAGTATGACACAGACCGATAAGGATTGGTTTCGACCTCCAGTCAGATTGAAAGTGCCAAGCACACAAATACTGAGGAGACCCAAAGGCCGAGGTGCAGGGCGAGGGTGGGGCCAAGCAGGCAGGGGAGATGGTGATAGAGACGAGGATGACGATAAAGGCAAAGGGGGAGGTGGACCACCTCCACACCAGCCACACCAGCACCACGATCAGAGGGGGCCTAGAGATTAGGGGCATCAAGATCAACCCAGGGATAGGGACAGGCAGGACCAGGACAAGAAAAGGACACCACCCAGAGATGGTCATCAGAACCAGCCACCCATCCAGCCACCACCGCAGCCAGATCTAAGGGATGGGCAGATATTATAGTTGCAGGCATAGGTTGCTACCCTGACAACTGAGTGAGATCAGACCCATGCAGAGCGAGATCAGGCCATCTAGCAGAGATAGGCTAGAGAGCTCAGGGTTGCACAAGAGATGGGCTGCTAGCAGTAGCTTGAGAGCATGGCTGCATCCTCCTTCTGGAGCTCAGTTTCTTTATGAACATACAGGGAGGCAGTCTGAGAGGCCGACTATTACAAAGTTCATTATCACCAGACCATGCCTCGAGCATCTCGGGTCCCAAATTTTTTGCAGCAAACAAGGTACCGGCCTCCAGAGGATCATGGAGAGAGATAGGTCGGCGAGGGCAAGGGTAGCTCACCTTTTGATCAGAGACAATATTCTTTTTGTGCCCCATGGGTTCATTTTTGATAGCCTTGTGAGTTTTTGTGCTTTATATTGATTGATACACACTTGATCCCAATTTATACCATGATAGTGTATATTATTTTGATGATATATGAGATGATATGAGATGATATGAGATGATTCGTTCTGATATGATGTGTTCTATTCTATTTATGCATTTATGGGTGGATTTTATTTTATATGATGCATTTATGACTTTATTCTATATGATGCAATGCGATGATTCTATGTGATGCAATATGATGTATGTTTCTATTATGATGCTATGATGTGATGCATTTCTTTTTTAGTATCTTTTCTATGCACTTTTTATGATGATGCATGGATAATGCAAATGTTATGATATGCGAGTTATGCACCTAATGGATGATGATAAAATGTATGAGATACTATATTTTGTTTATCATTATCTTTCTCATGTATGATATGGCGATGAATTTACGGATGTCATGATGATGCACATGATATGATGTGATGATGCATTTAATGTATATGACATGATATGGTGTACATGGTATGATAATGCTTATATGATGATGCCACCAGATGATATGTGTGTGATGTTATATGATTATGTAATGGATGCAAATGAATGATATTATGATGTACATGTGATGATGCAATGAATGCTTTGATGATGTATATGATATGAGTTGATAATGTCTATGTGATGGTTCCCTTTATGCTTATGCAATGAATGCAAATGTATGGTTTATGAGATGCTTAGAATAACCAATCTATATTATGCAATGATGAAATGCAATGCATGTGAGATGGTTAATATTTCTTATATGTCATGATATGATATGCATTATGCTGATGGTTTTTGGATACAGGACGGATGCAATGGCGATGATTTGTGATTAATTGTCATGGTACCATGTTAGCGTGGAAAGAAGATAGAAGAAAGTAAGAAACTCCAATAAGTCAAAAGATGATGATGATTTGCTTACCAAGGATTGGAATTTTAAAAAGAACCATTTACCTTATGTTTGATAATACACATAGGCATGATGCATCAAGGTATAAAGGACCAGGATGGCGTTGCACCTAGTGTGATGGAATTTGACTCGACAATCAGATAGTACTCTTGTTCACACCTGACACATGAAACCTTGTTCAAAATGCAATTCAAATATTCCAAACATCTTGAACCAAAACATAGAAAGGCAAGCCTTCCTATGTGGTCAACAAGACACTTAAAACATCCTCCCTACACCTAAACAAAGCACGCATGTATAAGGTTATATTACAAGAATATCCAACGAGCACAGCAGATAAAAAGATAATGATCGTTGCCCCATTTCTTTCTCTCTAAATCCGAAGTTGTTTGGGACATCATCGAGAGGTCATTGAAATGAGTGCAAAAAGATAAGTCAAAAGACAAAGATAAAGCACACAAACAAGCTAATGTTCTTCAATACCACTAGCCAAGACTAAACTATGGTGATGTCTGATGTTGATGTCCATTGTAGGAAGGATGCATCTTAGGACATGATGTTATCAGATGATTGATTTGGAACTGATTGGATGATAGGCTATTGACACAAAGAGTTGACCAACTTGTTTACGTACTGACCTAGACTTGAGACCTTGACATTTGAGTGTTCACTTTTAACCTGCTAGACTTGTTTATGACTGTTTCACCAAAGGTTGAGGGTGACGATTGATTTATTATGAGTGATGTTTATTGAGGGTAAAAGCGAGATGAGACAAATGGATTTTTTTAAATATTTGGATTTTTTGGAGTTTTTTGAAATGTTTTGAGGCTATTTTTGGTATTTTTTAGATTTTTCAAATGTTTTGATTTTCAAATTTTCCAATTTTTAGGTGTTTCTAAGATTTTGACCAAGAGAATAACCTAATGACCTATCCTTGGGGCCTTGGGGGATAATCAAAGATTAGGCTTGCCTACGTTATACATGCAAAGACCACGTAGTCTGACTGACACAGACTCGATTATTGATGAGATATGAACAAATGGACTGCCAGTTTATTATAATGGACTCTCAAAGGACTGACCTAAGTGTCTCGGGGGATGATCAAAGATCAGCCTTGCCTATGTTCAAAGCTTAGAGACGACGTAGTTCGACAAGACGACTCTATTTTTTACTAACCTTTTGACCTGTTTTTGGATTTTGATATGTTTTGAATGTTTTTGAATTTTCTGATTTTATGAATGTTTTTGGATTTTTTGATTTTATGGATGTTTTTGGATTTTGTTTGATTTTCTGATGTTTTTGGATTTTCTGATTTAGGGATCTCAAGAACATGCATGAATCTAATCCAATGAGAACATGCCCCCAACATGATGCAATAGACTACTCCGATAAAGGCAAGACAAACTGACCTTGAGAATGGACCGAGTAGTACTAAGAGGGATCATGAGGTGAACACAGGACCAAGCTATGATGCAGACGTGGATGGAGATATGGGATGCAATGGATGATGGAAACATGATGGATGGATGATGGATGGATGATGCAGAACAAGCCATGGAGATCTTGGTGGATGGAAGATGTTTATTTACACAAGGCCCCTATTTTCCAGGTTATCACCAAGGTACTTGCCGAAAGTGCAACCAAAGTGGTTTTTACTAGAGGACAATTTTTTTCTCTTTACTGTTTTAAATCTTTTTTCTAATTTTTTTTTTTTTTTTACATTTTTTGATTTTTTTGTTGTCACCAAGATGCCTGTTTGTCAGGTTTACATCAGGGTGACCTTTCAAGACATTTTCTGATTTTTTTGTATTTTCTGGTTTTATACCTTGAAGGATTAGGCATAAAATTTTTTGAGATGGGAGTTGTTCATGGGCTCTTACAAAGGTTCCCCTTCTGGTGTTGATAGCTAATATGCCCATGACTTGTAGCTTGTTATGATGATGAAGTGTACCAACCAATTGGGTTCAAATTTGTCTTTGCCATCTAGATTTGGAACATTCTTCTGATTTTCCTTCAGCACCAACTCTCCTACTTGGAAGGTTTGACCCCTAATCTTCTTGTTATAACTCTACTTGAGTCAGTTTTGATACACTTACAAATGGTTTAAGGCATCCATACACCGCTCATCTAGCAATTCCAGCTCATTCAGTCGTGATACTCGGTATTCCTCATCCGTGATGAGATTCTGCAGTGATATTCTTAGTGACGGGAACTCGATCTCAACGAGTAATATGGCTTCTGATCCGTAGACCAGGGAGAAGGGGGTGGCACCTGTTGGTGTGTAGATACTGGTTCGATAGGCCCATAGGGTAGGATTTAGTTGGAGATGCCAATCATGACCAGCTTCATTGACCATCTTCTTGTGGATTTTTAGGATGGTCTTATTTGTAGCCTCAGCTTGGCCGTTGCCTTGGGGGTAGTACAGGGTTGAAAAATGATGTTGGATTTTGAATTTGTGGCATAGGTCACAAACATCCTAATTCTTGAAGGGTGTCCCATTATCTGAGATTATGGCTTGAGGGACACAATAATGGAAAATTAAATAGTTCAGGATGAACTTTGATATCTGCTTTCTAGTGATATATGTCATGGGGATGGCTTCCACCCACTTGGTGAAGTACTCAGTAGCAGTAATGATAAATTTATGTCCACTAGATGGGGTGGGGGTGATTTTTCCAATGAGATCGAGCCCCCATTGTGAAAAGGGCCATGGTGTGACATTCGGATGGAGCTCTTGAGTTGGTGCATGGATGTGGTCCCCATGCTACTGACATTGTAGACACCTTCTGACATAATCATGTGCTTCTCTTTCCATGGTAGGCCAATAATACCCTGTCCTCAGCAATTTCTTGGCCAAGTTCATACCACTCGAGTGTGAAACACAAATGCCATTATGTACCTCGGTTAAGGCAATCAATTCCTCCTCAACATTTAGGCAATGTAACAGGGTTCCTTCAATGCTTCTATGGTAAAGGGTATCTCCTAGGATGACAAACGGGATGCTTTTTTGACAAAGGCTCTCTTGAGGTTCTGGGTTATGTCAGTTGGAGGACTCCTATTCTCATATAAGTGTATATATTATGGTACTAGGGATTATCGGGACAAACGATTTTGCACACAAATTCAAACTCCAATACCTCGAATGTAGGTACGAGAAGCTGCTCTACGAGGAATTCTTTCTTTGGGATGTCATGTGGGATTTCAAGGAGTGATTTGATTGTAGCCATTGCATCTAACACTCTGTTGTTTGCTCTTGGTAGCTGCTCAAATGTAATATCAATGAAGAACTCCACAAGACTTTCCACCAATTTTTTGTAGGGAGTCAACTTGTCATCCTTTGTTTGATACTCATCGTTGACTTGATTGATTATGAGATATGAATCCTTGTAGACCTTTAGTATCATTATCTGCCATTGCACTGCTATTCTTAGCCCTATGACAAGAGCTTCATATTCCACTATGTTATTTGTGCATGGGAATGACAACTTGTATGATTTTGGAATGTAGTCTCCTTGTGGAGTTATGAAGAAGATCCCTGCCCCTAATCCATGTTGAGTGTAGGATCCATCAAAGTACATTTTCCAGTGATATGCTACACTTATGTTGAAGATTGATTCGTTAGGGAATTTTGAGACAAGGGGGTTTTCTGCATATATTGGTGCTTTCGCCAGTTGGTCTGCAATAGCTTGTCCTTTGATGGCCTTGCATTCCACGTACTCTATGTCATGCTTTGTGAGGATCATAACCCACTTTGTTGTCTTCCCTGTGAGCTTTGCTTTGGAGAGCAAGTACTTAAGGGGATCTATCTTTGTGATAAGATTTATTTGATGGGCTAGCATGTAATGCCTAAAATTTTATGTTGTAAATACAACTGCTAGACAAGATTTCTCAATGGATTTATAGTTCAGTTCATGGCCCACCATAGTCCTGCTGATATAATAGATAGCTCTCTCTTTTCCATTTTCATCATGTACTAGGAGAGCACTGAGGGCTGTCATTGTTGCTGATATGTATAAGATCAAAGGTTTTCCTAGAATCGGTGGCATGAGGATTGGTGGTGTGAGTAAGTATTCTTTGATCTTGTTGAAGGCCTGATCACACTTTTCATCCCACTTGTATGCTACCCCCTTGTGGAGTAGATGAGAGTAGGGGACAACCTTGTTTGCTAGTTGCGCTATGAATCGGCGGATGGACTGGAGTCTCCCTTGTAAACCCCTTAGTTGTTTTAGTGTTTTAGGTTCCTCCATTTCAAGAATGGCCTTGACCTTAGCAGGATCTATCTCAATTCCTCTCATGGACACGATGTATCTGAGGAGTTTCCCTGACTTTACTCCAAAGACACACTTCTTTGGGTTGAGTCTGACTTTGTATTCCTCTAACCTATCAAAGATGGAGCCCAATGCAACTATGTGATCTCATATTTTCATTGACTTGGCCAATATATCGTCCACATAATTTTTCACAGTTTTGTGGATCATGTCATGAAAGATTAGTGTCATGGCCCTCTAATAGGTGGCTCCTTCATTCTTCAACCTGAATGGCATCATATTCCAGCAATAGGTTCCCCATGGGCAAATGAAAGTCGTTATGTTGGTCTTCTTTAGCTATCATGATTTGGTTGTAGCCTGAGAACCCATCCATCAACGATAGAATCTCATGTCCTGCTGTCATATCTATGATCATATCAATGTTTGGTAGTGGAAATTGATCCTTGGGACATGCCTTGTTGAGGTCTCTAAAGTCTGTGTAGATGCAGATGCCCCCAGCGGGCTTTGAAACAAGAACAAGGTTTGAGACCCATTCTGGATAATCTATTGGCTGTATGAACTCTGCATCCAGGAGCTTTTGCAATTCCATTTTGACCAACAATGCAATCTGGGGATGCATCTTACTAAGCTTTTGTCTGACGGGATTAGCTTCAGGATGCATAGCTAGGTGATGAACCACAACCTTTGGGTCAAGCCCAGACATGTCGACATAGGTCCATGCAAAGTTTTTCTTTCTTTCTTTTAGGAATGTAGCTAGGAGTTCCTGTTCTTCTGTGAGAGGTGACTCTCCATAGAATGTTATGTGTGGTTGTTCCTCTATTCCCAAGTTAACTGGATTGCATTTCTCAGCTAATACTATTGACTTCTCTTGATGAATTGCACTGAGAGGAAGATTGAATCCTTCATCCTCCAGTGCCTCAAAGAGGTTTTCACCATTGGATATGTCCTTTATTTTTACTATTTTCAAGTCAGAGAGTGTCATAGTGTAGTTTTCACTCAAAGAATTAGAGATTATTCTCAGTTTTTTGCTCTTGCGACTATAGGATTTAATCATTTCCTCGTAATAGGCCTGTGTGTCCAGTATGATGTCAAACTCGGCCTTGTGATCTGCATATGGTATTGTATCCCGTAATCCCATGAATTCCGAGAGTGCCTCATCATTTTCGAAAGTGTCTAGAATTGGAAGTCCTCATTGGTCATAATTGATGAGCTAAGGATAGACTAGGTTTATTTCATGGGCTTGGTGGTCTGATTCAAAATACAAAGTACTAATCATGAGTAGGGAGGAATCTTTGAAAAGCATAGGCAAGTCATTTATGGGATCCTCTTCACTACTACACACATCAGTTATGTCAAAGGTAAAGTTGTCTAAAGGTAGACCTATGGATACTGGTAATTGAAGGGCGGTCATTGATAGCTGAGAGGGGGTTTTGACCTTTTTAACTGAGGCACCTTTTCCAAGTATGGTCACCTTCAAAGGGGTACATCTGAGGCCAAGGTTTCGTAGTCACTTCTCCAGAATGAGGGGTTCAAATAGGCTATTGTTATTCTGCCTAAGCTTCATGTTTCGGTCATAGCCCATACCGAGCATCATTTGTAGACCTTTGTTGCTTTCATCCATTAGAATATTAGGCACAGGCCTTTCATCCTGATATAAGAGACTGGATATGTCTCTTTCATCTACTATTTCCCAACTTAGATCCCCCCAAGACCTGAATCTAGAAGGGTCTGCTTTAAAAGTATGGGATGATGTTTCAGCTGGTTGGGGTTGCCTATGATTCCTAGGAGATTGAGGTAACTCCCCTATGACAAAAGAACTTTTCTTCATTCTATAATCCCCACACCCATTGTTCTGGATAATGACCTTGATTTTGGATATGTCAGGAATGGCAGGTGTCTTTTTCTCAGAAGTGAAGACTAATGTAGTTGGGTCTACATATGGAGTGGTGGGGCCTTCATCGTTTTTCAAAACTTGAGGGATTTTATAATATTTTGCTTCTAAGATTTTGCAATAGGCGAAAGGCTCGAGATCACCATGAATTGTGACCTCCTAATTTTGGTATGGGAACTTGACACATTGATGGAAGGTGGAAGCAATGGCTTGCATCCCATGGATCCATGGACACCCCAAAAGAATGTTATAGGGTAAATCAAGGTCAAGGACCTGGCATGTGGTTTCCATAATGGTGGGCCCTACTTGAATAGGGAGTTGAATAATGCCTTGAGACACTCTTTCTTGATCATCATAAGATTTTATGGTGATACCATTGCCCTTTTCAATGGCATCTTCTGAGAACCCTAGATTCTTTATTAATTTGAGGGAACAATAGTTGAGACCCACACTCCCATCCACCAAGACTCTCTTGACTTTGTTTTTATGAACCAGGACTTCAAGGTGGAGTGAATGATTGTGAGATGGTTGTGTGGGGAAGTCCTAATCAGAGAACGTTAGGAGGCTTGGGGTGGTGATATTTCTGACCATAGCTTGGAACTAGTCAGCATCTAGATTCGTGGAGATGGTGGACGAAGCTAATGCTTCCTCTAGGATCTTTTTGTGGGTAGGCGATATCTTCAACAACTCCATGATGGAGATCTGAGTTGGGGTTCTTTTTAGCTGGTCGAGAACATTGTAGCCATGAGGGAAAAAAATTGAATTTGAAGTGGATGCTCTAGGTGGCTATGATGGTCCAACAATGGTGACCTTGTCGCCACGTGTGGTGACTCCACAATCTGCTTTGGCGCCTTTGATGGTGACAACAGTGACCATTTCATCAATGGATGCAACAACATGATCATACACATGTTTCACATTGGTATACTTTTGTTTTCCATGGTTGTTCCCTTGGTTATGATCCGACATCGGATTCATGTATATTTTCAAGTTCTGATTCCTAGCTGGTTGCTCAATATTTATGATCTTGTCATCAATGAGGTCTTGGATTATATTTTTCAACCTCATGCAACTGGCTATTGTGTGCCCCTTGATTTCATGGAAATTTACAAAGGTGATTCTCATTATACCACGGTGGTTTGACTTGGGGTTCTTGATGGTTCTCGTAAGTGGGAATCTTGGTGAGATTTTTGTTTATTAGTTTCTTCATAACATTTTCAATGGGTTCCCCAAGGGCAGTGTACTTTTGCTTGGGGGGATTTATGTTTCACGGAGGTGGTCCCCCTTGATTATTTAGGTTGTTGACCTGATTGTTGGCTGGTTGTTGTGATACCGCATTGGCTTGTGTGTTGTTTCAATTGTTGTTTTGCAATTGTTGGTAGGTTTGGGTGTTTTGCTTTGGAGCACTGATTACAACCTTGGTGTCCACCACACCATCATTGGTGACATTTTTTTTTCTTGCCCACGTGCGAGGTTTCTCATTATAGCTGGTGGATGGGTGACTGTCTTGGTTTTCTTGATATGACGGTGTTCCCCCTTGTGCAATAAGGGTCTGTTTGATGCTGAGCACCTTGGGGATCAGTTGGTCGTAAGTGGTGATACATTTTACCTTAAGATGAAACACCAAGGTCTTCTCAAGGTTGGTGATGATGGTGGAAACTTGTTCTTCAGGCATGGCCCACTTGCTTCTATTTGCC
Source organism: Sequoia sempervirens (assembly GCA_007258455.2). Lineage (NCBI taxonomy): Eukaryota > Viridiplantae > Streptophyta > Pinopsida > Cupressales > Cupressaceae > Sequoia > Sequoia sempervirens. The sequence goes on along the minus strand of VDFB02000003.1, from coordinate 322,780,341 downwards.
TTGGATCACCATCTTTGTAAGAAGGAAGCGAACGATTCCCCCTTAGTTTGTTTAAGCGCAGATAGTTCCTCCAGACTAACATCCATACCGATATTGAAGGCGTAATTTTTTATGAATGCGTCTATGATCTCTTGGAAATTTTTGATTCCAAGAGGAAGGCAAGAACCACTCCATGGCAAGACCAGCTAAATTTTGAGGAAATAGCCGCATTAGATACGTATCGTCATATGCGACCTCCATGTAGTGTACTTGGAATTCTCTAATATGATCTTCAAGATTACCAAGCCCACGATATTTGTCGAACTTAGGGATTTCAAACCCCTTTGTGAATGGTACCATTGCTAGACTCCTATCGAATGGTTAGGGACACAAATTGCTTGGTGTCTTTGTTGTTTTCCCTTATTAGAGATTGAGCACTTGCTGTGAGAGAAATTTGATTTTTGTTGTCACGTCATCTTACGGGTCAGGGGGTGGAGTGAATGTGTTTTGATGTGGTTGAGTGGCAGGTGGAGTGTTGGGTGTGTTGGTGGGAATTTGTTGTGAACTCTGTTGCATGATCAAGGCTTGCTGATATGCCTACATTTGTTGTCCCAACAACGCTTGTTGTTGGTCTTGTTGTTGATGTGCCAACAACTCTTGTTGTTGGTCGTGTTGTTGTTGTGCCAACAATGCTTGTTATTGGGCTAGTAATGTTGCTTCTTGTTGCGCTTAGTATTGTTGTAGGGCTTGTTGGTATGCTTGTTGTTGGGCTACTTACAGCTGTGCCTGATATTGAGCCTACGCTTGTGCTTGTTGAGCTTGGTATTGGGCTTGCGCCTAAGCTTCAACTTGTGATTGAGCTTGCGCTTGAACTTGTGCTTGAACTTGGGCCTATTGGCCAACTTGTGTAGCCTGTGTGGCTTGAACAGCTTGGGTGGCTTGTGGTTGTTGTAATAAGGCCTGGGCTTGAGCAGCCCATTATGCTTGTTGTGCTTGTTGCACTTGTTGTGTGGCTTGAGTTGCTTGAGCGGCTTCAGCAGCTTGCTGAGCAACTAGTTGTGCAACTTGTTGACTATGAATTTATTGAAGTACTTTTTGATAAGCAGCTTGTTGAGCCACTTGCAACACGATGCTATATTGGTTTACTATGTTTGATCTTGGTGGTGGCGGTGGTAGCGGGTTCGAAATGGTGTTCGTTGTTGTGATAAGAGGAACCATCGTATTAATGGTTGGGACTTGTGTAGTGGATGGTGCGATTGATATGCTTGGTCCTTTAGAGACCACGTTTTGAGGTATTTGGGGGATGGTAGATGATGTGTTGGTTGCTTGTGTTATTGGGATGGTTGTCATATGTTGTTGCAATATTGATGGCAAGGTTAAAGGATTCGATATGATGCTTTGATTGATGATCGAGGGGTTGTTTTGATTTTTATTGAGTGGTGGTAAAGGAGGTAACCCCAAACTGAGAGGTGATGTGGATTTTAATGGAAAAGGTGGAATTGGTGGAAAGATGGGTGGTGCACTCCCTTAGGGAAATGATAAAGATGAAGGGTCAAAGATGCCCCCTGGTCCAAATAGCCCACCTCCTCCTTGTGAAGTCATAGGGAGAGAGGTTTGTGTGTTGAGAGGGTACATTGGTGTTACGCAAAAAGATGATGATGCATCATTAGGGTCTTGAAAAGTGAGCAGAACATGTGGGTGTAATTGATTCAATGGGACGGATTGAACCAAGATAGTGTTCATGTCCAAATCTTGATTACTCAGAAGGGGGTGTGTTTGTAGTGCATTAAGAAATGAGCTCCCCTTGTTAACAATGGGTTGAGTTGGGGCTATGGATGATATGATTTGCGAGATGCTTTGGGTGATGCTTTGGAATGGAGGTGCAAATGAGATTAGGGGTGTGGATGAGATTGGGGTCATGATCTCAAGAGGCTTCTCCACAATAGTGCTCACATCAAAATCGGAAGGGAGTTTAGCCCCTTCTTTAGCTAACTCAAGCATGTATTGGGAGGGATTGAGTCTCATCATGGTATTAACAATTCTATGAGTTTCAAGATTTTGAACCATTTCAATGATCTCATCTTGTGTCATCCCTGAGACATTATTGGTGACGTCTTCCACTTGGACTTCCTCTTGAGGATTTTGTGATGATAGAGGAAGATTGGTTGGGGGATTACTTGATCAAACAGGATTGATTTCAGAATTGGTTTGACTTATGTCACTTGAAGTTGATGTTTCTTTGTTTGTCTCCATGTTCTTCTTGTGTTGTGATCTAGTTTGAACCATAAAATGAGGACCAATTTTCAATAATGTAAGAGATGAACCTCTAATTCTTTTGGATTGATCTAATTTTTAGGTGCAAAAAAGAAAGTCTAAGACAATTAGGATCAAAATGATGATGATGGTGATGAGGAAAGGTGGAGGATTGGTGGATGATTAAACTCTTAGGAAACCTTGAGGGGGATGCTAAACCTTAGGACTTTGGATTCGATGTTTTGATTTTAGATTTTGGATTTTGATTTGATTTTTATTTTGATTTGGGATAATGAACTCATACACTCTAGGAGGTTAGATGTTGTCCTAGAGTGAACTTGTACACAAGATGATGATTTGGCTAAGTGTGTAAGAAGGATTCATCTATACACACATAGTGAAACAAGATGATTTGGATTTGTTTTGATTTTTTTATTTCAAGAGGATTTGCCAAAAGTTTAGCATAAAGGATTGTTTCAAGATTGACAAGAGTTGTTTGTGAGGTGAACTTTGATTTGATGTTTGAAGGATGGATGAAAGTTTGATTTTTATCCTAAGAGACTTAGAAAGACTTTTGTTTACTAGACCAAGGTATTGAAGAACATGCTAGTACTTCCTATGTGAGATACTCAAACCTTTGAAAAAGTGTAGGATTTTGACAATAGTAAAATGAGTACAAATTTGGATTGTTCCTTGATGCACGTTTGTAAAATTTGAAGGTCAATCTTTCTCTAAACTCATAAAGCATAGACAACCTTTTCTTGTGAGATTTTTGACTAAGACCTTTGGTCTTTAGTTTTTGAATCTTGATCTTTCGAGAAATCATTTGAAAGAGCACATGTGTGAGGTGCAATTGTTTCTTCATCTTTGCTTAATGACTTCTTTTTACCACAAACAATTCTTGATTAGGTTTTCAAACTGAATGTCCAATGTCCCAATTTCTTCTCATCCCACAAGGTCCATTATGTGGAAATCAAGGAAAATTAAGGCAAAGGTTCCCTACTATTGACTTTAGTGAGAAAATTGAGATGTAAATCCAAATTCTTAGAAACCTCTAAGGATAGAATCCCTAGGGCAAGCAATAACACTTGAATATTTTCAAAGATATTTGCTTCCTAAAGGGTTTGAAATTTTGATAATCATGTTGAATGTTTGTTTTCCAATGTTTAAGATCCAAGCAAAGTGTTTTGATTTCAAGAAAATGCACAACCCTATGGATATTGAGACAATATTTGTTGAATCCCCACTTGGATAAATCCAACTACGCCTACTTTTAGCGGATGATTAGATGCTTGACCACACAGGCTCCCCCTTACAGTGCACTTGCTTCTTGGGTCAGCCAAGCATTAGTACCCATGAATCTCCGATGGCATACTTCTCATCTCTACTAAAAGCCATAAAATGTGGGGCAGCTTCAGAACAATTGTTCTTGCACCAACAAATAGATTAAGGATTTTGGTCTTTTAAACAAAGGGTTTTAATGCGGGTATTTCATTTATGGGGGATCATCCATGTGGCAAGAGACCATTGTTGCCCTTCTTGTTGGAACAATCCTCGTGATACTTGTCTTTCCTCAAGTACCCACACTTATATCCCCAATGGAAGTCGCTTGGCTTTAGCGTGTTTCCGGTTGGGTCATTCCCTTGGGTGATTACTTTTTCCCATAAGGCATACCCTCTAAGATAAAACAAAAGTGAGCAAACACATCTATAGTTCGATCAATCTTTGTTGAGAAACAAAGAGAGAACACACACGATATGTTCCACTCACACTCGCAAGATTTGTCCAATTTTAGAATCCAAATTGAAATGTGGAGGCAATCACTTACACAACCCAATATCACTAAAATCCTTTTGATTCTCAAGATCGTCGTGAGGCGCGAGAGAAGCGCATACGTCTTTTAGATGATATTATTTTGGGTAAGTGATTACAAAACATAAATGCACATGTTCATTTTAAACTTTCAAAGCAATGATTGGATTCTTTTTAAAGCACCAAAAGGAAAGATGAAAGTTGTTTGTTCAATTGTTAACCTTAAACAAAATCTAGTAAGTTTGTCTGAAGTTCTTTTTAAACCTTTTGTCTTGTTCATTTTAAACCCAAATTGAAATTAGTGAGTCCTAAAGAGCTTGAAAAAACAAAATCCTTAAATTTGGAATTATAATTGTATACGTCTAAAAATGGTCATGATTAAGCTTGTTAATTAATTAAATATGATTTATTTAATTAATTTTCTTGATGTCATCTACATATAAATAAATTTAATTATTTATTTATATCGTTCATCTTCTAAAATTCTTCTACCTTAATTAAATAAATAATTTTATTTAATTATTGACATTTCCACCTTCCACTTAATTAAATTAAATAAATTTTCATAATTTATTTATATTTGGTTATCATATTATTCTAAAGTTTAAATATTTGAATATTTAAATAATGGAATATCTTCTTCATCCCACCTTCTACCTTCTGCTTGATTAAATTAAATAAATTTTTATAATTTATTTATATTTAATTATCATATTGTTCTAAAGTTTAAATATTTTGAATATTTAAATAATAGAATATTCTTTTCATTCTCAAATTAAATATTAAATGTTTAATTTAATATTTTCCACCTCACCCTAATTTCATTTCTAAACATAATTAAATATGATTTATTTAATTATGTGGGTTTCCATTTTCATCTTCACTTCCAAATTAAATAAATATATTTTATTTAATTTCTAACTCGTGCTAAACTCACCCTTCCAAATTCTCAACTCATCCTTCGAAATGGAAATTTCCCTTCGGATCTCAATGACGAAATTGAAGGAAAAGGGAAACCTTCCATCCTCTTCTCCACTTTCGAAAATCTCCCGTCGTCCATCCGAACGAGCTTAATCTGGGGCCGTTGATCGAATCAGCCAATCAAATCCATTCAAAAACTCTATAAAAGTCGGTGCAAATCCAAGCTTTGGTTACACTTATGCACTTACTTACTTACGCATGCACTCACCTTCGCCTACCTACGTTCATAAAATCAGCTTATGCATTCATATCATTTTCAGCAACACAGCCATACTTTCATATTAGCATAGCTTTGCATTTAGCATAGTGTGCATTTTTATTTACATCTCGTTCTTTAGCCGTCCTTTTGTTGAGCATTGTCTTGCTGATCTGAGAGCCATTCAAACCAACAAAACGCTAGAGTTAAAGGAAGATAAGACGATTTCGAGTAGCTGCTGTTACAGTTTGCGTATTTTCTGTTTCTTTTCTAGTTTTTCTGATATAATGTCTTATTAATATGTGTTTGATTTCATATACATTGATACAATTTTCACTCGCACATAATTGTTCCCAAAAGTGTTTAAAAACACTTGATACAATAAAGAGATGATGCCATGACTCAAACTTCTCCTTGCTCCTTCCTTGTTTCCGCCTACAAAAATTGATTAGTACAAGAAATACAGAGGTAGAAAATAGGTCAATAGCTCAAAATGATCAAATGTAAAAAAGCACATGTTGAAATAACTTGAAATTTAACTTTTTACCCCACCCCAACGGCGCAACCCACATATGCATTGCAATTTAGAAAGGTTAGCGACATTATATAGCGCCGCTAGGTCTAACAGCGGTGCTCTGCAGCAAGACTAGAGAGTACAATTGTGGTGCTATTTTGATCAGTGGTGCAGTTTAGAATTTGAAAATTCAGCAATAGGAAAATAGCCTAGTGTTGAAGTTTGAAAATTGAATTTCTGGGTGGGAAGACTTTAGCAGTGGAGTTTGGAGTTTGCAGTGTCATTGTATGGCGTCGCTGGAATGGTAGTGTCATTGGATTGATAGTGGCACAGTTTCCTATAGGCACAAAAAATACCAAAAAACCATGGAATTTTGTCAGAAAACATGTTAATATATTGAGATTTTCCCTCATTCTAGCACCAAAATGTGAACCCCAATCCTAAACCTGCACAAACATAGCAAACAAACACAATATTAGATCCATATGCAAGTTAGAACTAAGATTCCCCATGCAGTTCATCTACAATGTTCAAAATAGGAAAAAAATGAAGAACAAAACAAGAAAAACTATTAGATCCTATTTAAGCATGCAAACTCTCAATCCCATGGGGGAATTGGTGTCAATTTGATGTGGAAATTGGCCCTTTCCCAACTCCTTTGCAAGTTTGATGAAGATTGATCTACTTGATGATGATGAACAATGTGCTTCCTTGATGAAATCTGCAATAACCTAGCTATGATGATGGAAAAATGCTATGGAAATGGATGAATTTGCTCTAAATATGAAGATAGTAACTTTTCTTTAAGTTCTGAATCCAAAATACAAAGGAAAACCTCTTATTTATAGATAAGAATGTTGAAGAATGAGGAAAAATGGATGAATGTGGGATAAAAAACCAACTAATAGCATTAAGCCACTTGTCAACATGTGAGTGGACAAAGGTGGAGCACATTTTGATGAATGTGCCAATAAATGATATTAGGTGGAATTTCAAATTTATGAAATGACATGTTGGAGGGAGAAAGAAATGACTTAAATGCCACTTGGCTCAATGCACAAGGACATGTAAAAGATATTGAATGCTTTGTTGGAAGGACAAATCCACTTGGAGGGATTTTCAAATTTGAAGGAATATTCCCCTTTTGATGCCATGTTGAAAGTAATTAGGAGATTTATTAAATCAAAAGAAATGATTTATTGAGCAAGTGGCAAAATCTAGAGAATTTAGGGGATTAAGATTAATTTAATCAAGATTTCATTAAATTAAAAGGAGATTAGTTGACATGACAATTTGATTTAGATTTGAGGATTAATTTAAATCAAAATGAGAGGAAGATGACTTAGACTTAATTAAATAAAGATTTTGATTTATTTAATTAAAAATGGATGAGGTTAGATTAAATTAAAGATTGATTTAATTTAATGGAATGACCTTAGGGATTTAATTAAAAAAAATTAATTATTTAATTAAATGGAGATTAGAGAATTAATTAAATAAGATTGATTTATTTAATTAATAGGAGATGACAACTTAATTAGATAAATTTGATTTATTTAATCAAGGGACGAAAGGTGATGAATTTAATCAAATAAGGGTTATCTGATTAAATGACTAGCAAAAAAGATGATTCAGGATGAAATGATGTTAGTAATCAGGATCAAGTGTGTCAATATATTTTCCATGTCTACACCTACAAATAAAGTGCTCTGGTCTATGGAAGAGCATGAGACAATCATAGATGTGTTGCAAAAGAGAGAGGATGCAGATGGTACAATAGAATAAGTAAATATAGGTAAATATAGTTTTAGTTTTATAGTGTCCTTTGAAATAGATTAAATACATGTTTTGATATTGCTCAAGTGTGTTATTAGATGAAATTGATTTAAATTGTCTTTTTAAATATTCTTAAGCCATCATCACAAAAAGGAGAGTCCATGCAGATTCAACCTAGACAACATGGAATACTTGGTAAAAATAGGTAATTATTAGTTAAATTATATTTAAATACATGTTTGAGGAAAAAATGTTTCTGCGCGGCGTCTGGGTGAGAGCTAGGGCCCACGTGCCCTAGCTCTTCTGTTGCTGCGTTCTGTCTGTGCATGGCGGCCAAGCTGGTGGTGAGTTCTCGGGGGGTGGGGTGTATGCTTTGATTCAGGGGTGTGCAAGTTGGGTTGGGATCTCGGCCTTTGTCTTGCTTGTGGGCGAAACTTCCTTCTGCGATTTTTGCTGTTAACGGCATTTCCTTGGCGGGTGTGTTATGTGATCTGAGACTGTGGGTCTCCTTCCCTATCTCTTGCCTTTTTGGTGGGGTGATGCTATGCGGTCCATGGAGAATCAGGGTTTTGTTATATCTGAGGTTTCCTCTGGGGATTTGGAGATGGTAGAGCCATCTTCTTTGTTGCATGCCAGTGGTAAGGATCCGATGGGTAAACCCCAGTCTGGAGATGGGGTCTCCTCTTCAAAAGGGGTATTTCGAGTTAAAAAAATAAATGGATGTTTGGAGAGATCCGAGGATCGACCTGTTTTGGTTATTCAACCTAAACAAGTTGTGGAGGATGTTGAATATTGGTGTAATCATGCCCTTATTTGCAAATTTTTGGGCCTTCGTCTTTCTCTACCTGTGTTGGATTCCTGGGCACGTCGAGTTTGGAACCCAGAAGGTGATATGGAGATTATTTTGGCTGCTAATAATTATTTTCTAGTTATCTTTTCAAGCATGTCGGATAGGAATAGGGCTTTTGAAGGGGGCCCTTATTTCTTTAACCAGGTCGGGCTCTTCATTAAGCCTTGGCACATGGGCTTCAACTCTGCTGAAGAGATCCCCTCGCGAGTTCCTGTGTGGGTTCGATTGCCGAGGCTTCCTTTGGAATTCTGGAGGGAAGATATTCTTCACTCAATTTCATTGCTTCTTGGAAAACCGGTGGGATCGGCTACACAAACTCAAGACCGTAAGGTAATTTCCTTTGCTCGTATTTGTGTAGAAGTTGATTTAAATAACCCATTACCAGACTCTATGGAAATTCACTTGGGATCTTCTTCTTGGATCCAACAGCTAGATTACGAGACCCTACCTTTTAGATGCAGAATTTGTCATGAATATGGTCATTTACACCTCAAATGCCCTAGAAATAAATCTTCCCCCTTGGCATCCTCTGGCCCTCCTAGGGGGGTCAAGGGGAAGGCTCCTTTGTCCAATGAACCTGTGGATGAGGAGGGATTTATTCAGGTTAAGTCCCGTAACAAAGGTAAGGGAAAAAAGAGAACCTGGTTGGATAGACAAAATGATGGCACTTCTAACAGGTTTGATGTTCTTGAGGATTTGGTTCAAGAGGAAGGTATTCTTGTTGAGCTCTCTTATGGGGCTAAGGGTCTACATGAGGTTTAGGAGGAGGATGCAAAGAAAGAGGAGTAGTTTTTATCTCTAGAGGACCATCAGGTTGTTTAGTCAGCTATGGACTTGCCTTCCCAAGTTCAGGATATCAGGGATCTTCAAGGGTCACAGGCTACGAAGGATTCTGTGGTGGTGGCTCCTAATCCTCCTGCTCCTAAGGGGGCCTCAGATTTTGTGAAGGGTAACAAAGCTCCTCCTAGTTTAGGTTTACAACAGAAATCCTTTAAAAAGGGGCCGCTTGATAAACCGTCAAGGAGTGGAAGGAAGACTGATCAAGAGAAGGTCAAGATTATGGGTGATACCTTGGTTGAGTCTGGGTCTGTGAAACCCATTGATTCCCACTTCTCCCACCCCCATAAATGATTGTTTTATCATGGAATGTAAGGGGGTTGAACAGCATCCCTAGACAAAAGGTTGTTCGTAGACTAATTGAATCTCAGTCTCCTGATGTGGTCTTTATTCAAGAAACTAAGCTTACTGTGGAAGGTTTGGACAATTGTGCTCCGCGTATCTAGCCCCACGGTAATTGGCAGGGGGTGGGTGAATTGAACAGCTCAGGGGGGTGGCTTGCTTCTGGAACCCGAGGAAAGTTTTCCCCATATGGTGGTGTTCTAGTCGGTCTTCCATTTCTTTGGTTGCCTCTAGTTTAGAGACTGGAGAGAGGTGTTTTTTTTCTAATATTTATGCTCCTACTGATTTCTCTGGTAAGTCAAATCTCTGGGCTCACATCAGATTCATTCGAGCCTTAGACCCGTTTCTCCCATGGATTATGGTTGGTGATTTTAATGCTGTTACTAGCTTGGATGAAAAACAAGGTGGGTTAGCTAGGCTGGACCCTTCTGCAAGTCTGCTCAGGGATATGATTAGCTCCTTGAATCTCATTGATGTGAAGCCTACCAATGGTGTCTTTACATGGAATAATAGGAGATGTGGTGTTGAGGCCATCTCTGAAAGGCTTGATAGATTTCTGGTTTCGTGCTATTGGATGAATAGTAGGTTGATCACCAACTCAGAAATTCTTGATTGGAGGGACTCTGATCACTAGCCCATCAAGCTCTCTGTCACTGCTTATGGTGTCACCAAAAACCCTTCCTTCAAATTTCAGTTAATGTGGTTAAGAGATCAGTCTCTGCATGATCTTATGGTGGATTGGTGGTATGAGGGGGTGCCTACCCATGGGACAAACATGTTTACTTTTAGTAAGAGGCTTCAACATGTGAAGTACAGACTCAAGAGATGGAATAAACAATGTTTTGGGAACCTTCATGCTCAAAAGTTGGCAGCTCAGGCCAAGTTGGATATCATCACTCGTCAGATTTAGGACCAAGGGTTGACCTCTGATCTAAGTAAAGCTGAGTCCTTGGCTCTCAAGGGATTAGAAGAGTGGGAGCTTCGGGAGGAGATCTTCTAGAAGCAGAAATCTCGTGTTGATTGGCTTCAGGAGGGCGATAGGAACACTACTTTCTTTCATAATTCGGTGAAGGCTCGGAGGCAGGGATGTTCTATCTCCTCTCTTGTTTCGCCGGAAGGGGCTCAACTCTCCTCCAATGCTGATATTTCCAGCGAAGCGGTCAATTATTTTTCTAACCTATTTTCTAGGGAGGATCTTGCTGTTGGGGCTAAGGAGAGGGCCATCTTGGATTGTATTCCCCACCTGGTCTCTACTGAGATGAATGGAGCTCTCTTATGTCCTATTTTGTTACCTGAGTTGGAGAAAGTAGTGTTTAATATGAAAAAAGGTAAGGCTCCTGGCCCGGATGGGTTTTCGATTGAGTTCTTTCAGGAGTTCTGGGAAATAATAAAGTTTGATCTCCTCGAGGTGGTTCAGGAATCACATAGGAACAAACAGATGCTCAAGTCTATGAATTCTAATTTCTTGGCTCTCATACCTAAGAGGGAGGGGGCTAATCAGTTGGTTCATTTCAGGCCTATTGTGTTATGTAATGTTGTGTACAAGATCATCACTAAATTGATTGCTGAGAGACTCAAACCACTCCTCGGTACTCTGATCTCCACTGAGCAGGGTGGTTTTGTTGAAGGAAGACAAATTATGGATGGTGTTGTGATAGCAATGGAAGCTATCCATTCTATGGCTCATTCTAAGGAGAGGGATATGTTCATTAAACTTGACATGGCTAAAGCTTATGATCAGGTGAGCTGGGAGTTCTTGCAAAAAATTCTCTTGACTTTTGGCTTCGATGAGGAGTGGGTTAATTGGGTTCTTAGTTGTGTGACCTCGTCCTCCTTCTCTGTTCTCATTAATGGGGAACCTTCGGACTTGTTTAGTGCTTCTCGGGGTCTTCGGCAAGGGGACCCTTTATCTCCGTATTTATTCATTCTCATGGCAGAGGGCCTTGGAAGATTTATTAAGTCTCAGGTGAGGCAGGGTTTTATCCAAGGTTGGAGCTGGAACAATTATCTTCCTTCCTACTCTCATCTTCAGTTTGTGGATGATACTGGGTTGATGGGCATGGCTAGAATTAGTGAGGCAGTGAACTTCAGGAGAGCCTTAGACATCTATTTGAAGGCTTTAGGTTAGTGTATTAATGATGACAAATCCTCCATTTATTTCTTTAATACCCCTCAGCTTATTCAGAGCAGGATTGCTAGGATCCTTAGATTTCAGATTGGTTCTCTTCCCTTGATGTACTTGGGGATCCCTTTGGCTTTGGGATCTCAGCGTAGAGATTACTGGCAAGGGATTTTGGATAAATTTCGGAGTAAGGTTAGTCATTGGACATACAGATGGTTATCTTCTGCTGGGAGAGTGGTTCTTCTAAAGACTGTGGTGCTGGCCCTCCCCATTTACAGGTGTTGTGTGCAAGTTCTCCCTTCCACCTTTGTGAGGGAATTTGATGCTCTGTCTCAAAAATTTCTTTGGTCTGGTAGCCTTATTTCCTCAAAGTGGAGTTTAGTCAAGTGGGAGTCTGTATGCAGGCCGAAGCATGCTGGGGGCCTTGGTCTTAGGTCTATGGCTCTTGCTATCACAGCCTTGGCTGCTAAGCTTTACTGGAGGTGGTGCAACCATCAGGATCAGGATTGGGCCAAGATTCTTTCCCACAAGTATCTTCCTAGTGCTGATAGCCTTGATGTGCCGCGACTTGATTTGTCGGGTAAAGGTTCTTGTATTTGGGATACCCTTAAGAAGGGAGCTCAGCTGATTAAGGAGGGTCTCTTCTGGATCTGTGGTAGAGGCTCTGATGCTTTGTTTTGGCAGGACTCTTGGGATGGCCACCCTCCTATTCTTTATAGCTTCCCTCAACTTCAACCTCTTTGCCATATTTTTTCTGAGGCTGGTTGGATAAAGGTGGAGCATTTTAAAACTATCAAGCGTATTGGTCAGGTGGTGGTGGCTTGTTGGAAGGACCCGCAGGAGTGGCCAATGGGAGGTTTTGATGAGGATTGTGCTGCCCTTACTAGAATTTTGGAGGGCAGGCTTTGCAGCTCCCTTAATGAGAGAGGTGTGTTGGCTTGGAGTCCTAGTCCAAATGGTAAATTTAATGTGGCCCAAGGCTATGCTATGCTTGACAGGAACTTATATGGTCCCGCGGAGGTGCATTGGTGGAAGAAGGTTTGGGACAATTCTTCTTGGCCCAAATGCAATTTCTTCTTATGGTTGGTTGCTCAGAAGAAGTGCCTCACTTGGGAAAATCTCCGCAAGCGAGGTTTCCAGGGTCCTTCTATTTGCTTCCTTTATTCGCACAGTGAGGAATGTACCTCCCACTTGTTCTTTCTTTGCCCTTTTGCTAGAGAGATATGGCATAGATGGTGGGAGGCTTGGCATCATGGTTGTATTCATGCTTCTTCCCTAATTGAATTATGGGAGAGTTTGGGTAGGCCTCCAGCGAAGACTCCTTTCTTGCAAGTGGCTTGGTTTGTTGGGCCTGTTTTGATCCTCTGGAACCTTTGGTTGGAGAGGAATCGTAGAGTCTTTGGTGGCTCCAATTTGGGGAGTTTTCAGTTGTGGAAGAAGATAATTAGCAGGCTTCAGGAGACTATTTCTGCTAAGTGTGATATGTCTGAAAATATTGATCTTGGTGATCTTGCCATCTTGCGGAATTTGAACCTGGGGGATAGTATAAGGGGATGCATTGCAGGGAGAAGACCCCGTCATGTCAGGCAATGTGTTTGTCGTGATGGGCGTTGGTCGCCTCCCCTGGTGGGGGTCCTTAAGATTAATACTGATGGTTCTTCTCATGGGAATCCTGGTCATGCTGGTGTTGGGGGTATTGGTAGAGGAAATGATGGTGGTGCAGTGTTTTTTTTCTCTATTTACAAAGGTCAGCACTCTAATAATCTGATGGAGGCACTTGCTATTTTGATTGTTGTTGAGCATGGATGCTCTTTAGGCTGGAGGAGGATCATTTGTGAGTCCGATTCTTAGATTGTGGTGGATATGCTGAACAACCAAAGGTTGGGTGATGTTAATTGGCAATTAGCCTTTGTGGTCAGACAGGTTCTGAGTCTATGCAGTTCCTTGGATTCTGTCTCCTTTTGTCATATCCCTAGAGAATGGAACAGAGTGGCTGATTGTTTGGCAAAGTGGGCTTCTGAGAATGTGGATGGTTGGGATATTAGTGGAAGGGAGGTCTTACCTTCTGATTACCGTGAGACCCTGGAGAGGTTGTTAGTGGAAGACATGAATTTTGTAAGGTTGTTTTTGGTGGTTCTTGTAGTGGTCTTGCCTTGGTGGGCATCCTGCTTTTGCCTTGTAATTTTGTTTTGATTGAATAAAATTTTTACCCCTTCTCTTTTAAAAAAATATATATATATTTAAATACATGTTTTGATTATATATTAATATTGCTTGTACATTAATAGTTAAAATTTATTTATTATCCTTTTTGTATCCTTAAGTCATCATCACATTGATCTCATACTTTGAAATAAAAAGGAGAGGTTGCAGATTCAACCTCCACACATGTGTGGAATACTTTTAAATACAAGTACTTGAGTTGTGTACATATAGATAGTTTTATATAAATTAAAATATGTATGTTTTGATGATTTCATTGATATTGCTTGTACCATTTTGATATCAGATGGCGTGAAGACCTACTACATTCTGGGCACAAGTTTCAGATGTTCTTAAGATGGCATAGCCAAATTTTGTAAACATTGTTTTGAGTTGACATATATGTACATACATACTTACACAATTAAACATTTTGTACAAATTACAAATACATGTACATACACAATTATACTCTATGTATTTTTATGTATCAAAATCAATATTCTAGATTTTTTTTTGGTTAAATGTGCATGTTTTCCTACTTTGGAACTTTATATGTGATTGTATAATCACTAAACATGTATATTACTTCTTTGATCCCCTTAAGACGTCATATTAAGACATATCCTAAATATTATACTTAATTATATCATTTGTTATGGTGAGTCACCCTAAAGTATAGTACTTGTTTATATCACTTAATATTTATACTTAATTATACTCTTCTTTGATCTCCTTAAGACGTCTTATTAGGACCCCTTAAGACATCCTATTAGGACCCATTAAGACATCCTATTATGAGATGAATTAAATAAACATTGACACTATTTAAATTGTATAGAATGTGATTTTTATGATGAGTCTTCCTAAATTCTAAATTAATTATATCAATTGCAACTAAATATGAGACATGTAATTTGAAGAATTTCATCCCCTTAAGACGTCCATAGGTGAAGATGTTTGTTATTATTCGATTTGTATTTTGAAATAATTTGGTTTAGGATGTTTCCAATTACATGGAAACTTGTAGATTAACTTAGTTGTCTCTTTTAACAGAGGATGTGACTCCCATTCCAACAGACGGTACCAAAAGAAAGGGTGGATGTAGACTAAGAAGGCTGTATTATTTTTGTTGAATGCTATTATTTGTTTTGACAACTTATAAATTAGTGTTTTTAGTGGAACATGAGGTCAAGAGGACTTTTATGTTCTTAAGTTTTTTCTAGCACTTTGCATGATTTGTAAATATGGGAGTACATGATTTAATTTCAAAACTTTAGCCTATTTTTTTATAATTAAGTTCTTTAATTTTATGTTGTAAAAGAACTAAGAAATATGGTGTATACTTATAGCACAATTTTTTTGGAAAAACTTGTTGCATTTTGATTGGTATTTATGTTTAGTTTATAGAATTTATTAATGCTTTTGTTCTCTAATCTTGTATGGTATTGTTTATTTCTTAAAATTTCATCCTTTGTGGTATATAAACTAATTGCTTTTTTTTGTAGATTATCATTTATTTTCTTATTTTATTAGATCTAACCTGTGTATTAGGACCCCTTAAGACATCCTATTAGGATGTGAATTAAATTTTTATATCATGCATATCATGTATGGATCACTAAATTTGTAATTCATGTATATCATGTATATGGATCACTGAAATAAATTTGTATATCATGTATGTCCTATCAATTACATATTAAAATTTCACAACAAATGCAAAAATCTACACGTGTAAATTAAAATTAAACAATAATAAAGTCCATTATTTACAATATATTAAGTGAATGAAATAAAGTCCATCAGAGTACAACCCATGAAATAAAGTCCAACAAAGTACAACCCATGAAACAATAAATTAAGTACATGAGAAACCAAATATTTAGTCCACGAAATAATAAAAAATAACCCATAAAATCATGTTTAGCTCATGTATCCTCTCTATAATCAAGAGACCTCTTCACACCATGTGGACTACACGGATGGCCTAAAACACTTTGTACAAGAGAAAGATGAAATCAGATGTAAGACAATTAAAAATGATTTAATGAGAATTTAATTTATAACTCATCATAAATTTAAATTACCATCATGTCTGGCTCTAGATGCTCTAGTGCACCTGGACCAACCTCTAAATTCTTTGAATCAATCTACATATACAAGAGAAAGAAAGTTGAAATTAGATGTAAGTCTACAATTAAAAATGATTTAATTCAATTTAATTTATAATTTATCAAATTTAAAGTGTATCGTAATAGGTTGTGCACCCTCTACTCCAGGACTTGTTTGTACATGCTCAACTACAAGATGTGTCTCACACTATAAAAGAAAAAGAATTTAACATGCATGAACTCATATATATATATATATATATATTCAATTTTAAATTTAATTAAAGTTATTCAGAATATATAATATATCTAGAGACTACTTTGCATGTCCTCCTGGAGGTGTAACTATGACTGAGTCATGGTAGAAAGTGGTACTAACAAAGTCCTACAAGATCAAATTTAAAGCATGTATACTTGAATTAGGTTAATATATATATATATTCAAGTTTGCACATTTTGCATAGAAATTTTTTTAAACAACCTAAAATTCAGAGGCCTCACGAGTAGCCACAACATCTAATGTTTGTATGATGCCCATTCTCATTGTCGTATCAACTTAGACATACATATAGACATTTAATGCTTATAATATTTACAAGTGTACATGCACATTTGATATATAGTGAATTCAAAATTCATAATTGTAACTACACTAATGTAAGTTAAACAATTTATAATATAAATGTACCTGCCCCTGATCTACAATGCTCGATAGTGGAGGAACGCTTGACAACCCCTCGGGTGGAATTGACATGGAAGTCGATTGACTCCCTTGAACCAACATAAATATTTAAAACATATGTTCACGATTGAATTATAAATTTAAAACTCAAGTTAAAAATTATTTCATATATAATTTAAAAAATTGAAATCAAAATACCCCATAAGGGTTGCCGACTAGGATTGGTGTCGACATATGTACTCGCGATACAAATGATTGCCCAATCATTAGTGTCATCTGTGCACCAAATAGTTTGATTGTTAAAATATATTGATTTTTTTTCATATATATATATTCATTAAAATTCTTATAAATTCAACATGTAGATGCATATTTATACCTGTGTCACACTGTCCTCAAAGTGATGGTCTGCAATAAGAAATTCTACAAATGAACTAAGGCAACCAGATGATCCACCAGAATCTCCACGTCCACCTAAACTGGGTGTGGCTTGATCGGGTCCATAGCATAGTTGATGGCAACTAGTACATACATGTGGTCTCAAAACTCATGGAGTGGTACTAGGACCAACTCCATAAAACACTCCTCCATCATCGTAGTTTCTATGCTCCCTAGCCACTATTGCAGAAGCATGTTGATCAAGGTCTCCTATGAGCGTATTGAGGAATCCTAATGTCGATACCATCACACATTGATGCACAGGTGTGGGAATGGTAGGACCAAGAGGAGCAACAAGGGGTTGCGCATGCACAGGGCATTGAAGATCAACCCTTGCCCCTAACCTCTATTGTGGCATGCCACCACCAACAGCTTGAAATGATTTAAAATCAAAATAATTGGGTTTTTGCCCCATAACAAGCTCTACATATAGTTTCCTCAAAAAATATAATGGGACCTCCAGATTAATGTGTGGTGGACTATCAAATACCATATACCATTGATCCCAAAAATGTGCACTCATTTATGGATGTATACACCACCTCATGGATATTCTAGATTTATTGGCAGGAATGAGCTATTGAGTATTAGGGTCGATAAAATAAGGGGCTAGATGGTATTTTGTTATTTTTTAGGTCTAAAATTTGTTTACATAAGAGACCATCTGCATAAAATTATCTCATTTCCTCTCTCTCTCATTGATTCCTATCTAAGTCAGAATCGGTAGTCCTAATGGTATCGACAACGTTTTGCATCACAGATGCAAAACATCTCACATGTGGTGGAATCAATGCTTCATTTTGCATAGCATTGATTTGGTTTTGAATGGATGCCACTTGTTCATTAATGTGTGCTCGCAAGCGAGCCTCATCTAATCCAACAGGTGGTGGAGGTGGGATATGAGGTGGATGGGGTGGAGGGGGAGGTGGAGGGGGTGGAGGTGGAGGTTGCTTAGGTGTTGGATTGATGATATCATCAATGTTAAATTGATCCATGAAATCAAAATCATGTGTATGTATATCAATTAGTGTACAATGCTCACATGGCTATCAAAAATGAAGCCTGTGAGTCCCAAAAAGAATCAAATGTTGTGATCAAAAAATTGTATGTGGTAGCTAGCCCTAGTGGCTACTCCCCTCGCTTGCTTGCCTCTCTGGCTGGTCCTCTGCCTGTCTCAACCCTATCTGCTAGGAATAATTTGGTACCCAAGCAGCCAAAGGTACAGCCTACCGATAGTCAAACCTGTAGTACTCAACCTCTCTGACAAACTCATGGTACATCCGTGTAGGTACTGTCCTCCCCTAGGATGAAGCATCCATGCTCTCCTACTATTGCCTCCTACTGATCTCTTGGGCCAGTTGCAGCTCTATCGCCTGCCTCTGCTGACGCTCGTGATCTCTCTTTATCATAAGAGCCTAGACCTGTTGTCTAGCCTAGTCCCTCTCTACTATAATAGTTTGTAACTGTGCCTGCAGCCCCTGAATCTTCCCCTATAACTAGTGCATATGCGCATCTCGTGGGTCTAGCTGCAGTGGCTATGGAGGTTGTTGGTCTCTCAGGGCATCCCTCTATTGATCTCTCGGCTGATCTAGCTATCATGGAGGTGGCCCACCTCCTCGAGGTGCTCCCAAAACCTATCCTACCTATCATCTCCTCACTGTCCTACCTTGGGGTCTCCTTCGAGGAAGCGCTACCCCTGGAACTGTTAGCCGTAGTGGGGGTCTAAACTAATCATCATAGGCACATGTGGTGTCCGGATATGCCTATCCTTGTGCATAGGCCCATGGCTTAGCCACCAACTGCCTAAAAGAGTCGACTGCATCAGACGTTGGAATAGTCCAACCCCATGTAGTCTCTCTAGATGTTCGAGTGAAGATGGGCACATACTGATCATCAGGTTGATCCTGAACATCTCCAAACTGTCACGGTACCCTGTTTGGCAGGTAGCACTTTATCATTGTATGCTCGCACCCCTACATCAATCGATCTTGTCAGGCATAGAACAGTTGTTGCACGTCATCATACCAGGCGAGCATCTGTAACCAGGGCCTCTAAGTAAATACAGTCATCTCATCTATGACTTTGTGCCAATGGGGTAGACCTGGTTGTCCTATGTGTCTCAAAGTAATGTTGCCCCTGTATCTCGCTATGCCACCTCTCAACAAGCGCAGTCATCATCGCTAGATGGGTTCGAACAACAGGTGCATAAGCGACACACCAGAGGCCAATCTCCCCCAAGTGCTCCTATCATAGCTCATCCAAACCACTCAATCTGCTCAACATCGAGGGTCGATGCTCGTGTGAAAGCACAAGCTTTCTAATCTCCTACACTCATAAAGTCATAACATCAAAATTCATAAAATTTTTGACCCCATTTGAAGTTTTCAACACAAGAACAACAAATGTGTCACTATTTGCAAAGTGGTCGAGCTTTGAAAAATCCAAACAGCGATGCTTGACCCTTTTAAAATGCAAACCAGGCTGTGGTATCACTATTTGCATTCATGGGCTCCTTTGACCTAGAAACCATAATCCTAAACTAAACAGCGGTGTCACCATTTGGAGTTTGCAACCCAAAATCCAAATTGTGATGCAGCGTCACAATTCACAATAGCGGCGCTATTTGAGCCCTAGCATCGCCGATTTTGCACTTTTAGCGTCGTTGGAGACTTTGACCTTTCAAAATGTAATAAATGCACTTAAAAATCAAATGACAAGGTCGGGTTAGGGTCATACCACTGGTCCTGTGCCTGGAGGTCTCTAGTACACCCGAACTTGCTCAGAAATGTGTTGGGGAAGCACTCTTTGTGCCATTCTGTAGGAGGGTCAGAGCTCAAAATGATTGAATTCTCAAAGTGTGAATGCAAAAATGAGTGGAAAGTGACCCCTCCAAGGCTCTTTATACATGAAAATTAGGGTTTTTTGCCCCTTTTTAGCTGTCAAACTAGGGTTTTGTGCTCCTAGCACCATTTTTACCCAATCAAGGCCCATTTCCCATCCTTTTTTTGTGTTTTTGCATATTTTTAGCATCTTGGAGCCTTTTTGGACCCGTCGGGTGGCTTGTCCTCTTTTTTTTGAGAGATCACCCAAAAATCCAAATTTTCGTTTGATCTCTTGAGGGGGCAGTATACCAACATAATTCTTCTCGCTGGGGTAGCAATGGGACATCTACAAAATTAGAAATTTTTTGAATTTTGATCTCGGCAAGGTTATTCTTTGAATCAACGCAACAGGTACATTGCTTCAAAGAGGGGCAAATTGTAGAGGTTCAAATTATCTTGATTGATATCATGCACTCGATCCTGGTTCACTAACATCAATTCTTCCTGAATCACTTCTTTACTAACCAATTAATTGAATAATCCTTATTTAATTAATTCATCAAGATTCCTCTTTTAATTAAATAAATCAACTTTATTTGATTATGTTGGCAACTCAAAGGGTAGACAACTGAGAGGGGGGGTTGAATCAGTTGTCACCGAACCTCAAACTTATTCAACTTATTAACCTTATTCTTAGATCTAATCATTAATCATGAATGCATAAATGAACAACACATCAGAAGCACACATAACACCAAGATTTTTACGTGGAAACCCTATTACAGGAAAAACCATAGTGGAGGTCAATCCACAAGATTATACCTTGTTAAAAGTATAAGGAAATATGAATGGGGAATGCACATGCATTCAATCATACTGCTTAGAGCTCACTGCTCAAATACAACAAGGCTTACTGCCCAAGGAAGACACGGTGTCTTACAGAAAAATTTGGATTAAAACCATCTAGATTTGAACTGAGAAAATAGCATCTACTAATGCCTGGTTACATTTATGGTTAAGCACATGAACATTTCTTCACTCTTCTTCACTCTTTGCTCTGTCTTTGAATGATCTAAACTTTATTCACACACAGGACTCATACTCTTTGCATTCACACCTTTTTCACTCTTCAAACAATCGCTCTTATATATCTGCAACAAGAAATTACATCGCTATAAGTCAGCCACAAAAAGATAATAAAATAATTACAAATAGTTAGCGTAAAACAAATAAAGATTATTCATGGGAATCAACCAAGGTAGGCCATAACATAGTGAAGACCAAAAACAACATCTCCAACACGAAAACACTTCAATTAATTTCTCCTCAAAGATCCACAACATGCTTCAACACCTTGTCGGCCAAGAACATGAAAAACATGAACACGCAAGAAAAAATCTTAGATAATGAGCACAACAATCAATGTGGACATGCCAAAAATATAGAGAATGAACTAGAAACATCCACAAGCATCATGAAACACCAGAGAAGCATCCACAACAACTGAACTTACTGAAATCACAAAATCTTCAATTAGGAACACTAACTGAAGCGACAAAAACTATTAGAATGCAAATCACCATAACTCGATCAACTCTTCATGCGGATCTCTGAAACTCAACATGGATAAACTAGGCATACTCAAAAAGAAACCCTTTATTCCACAACCTCAAAACAACAACGTACTGAACACACCAACAAAAAGAACTTCACTTCACCATTGACAACCTATAGCACTTCTTATTACAATTTTCTCAATATCCTCAACATATACAGCTTCTAATGCAACAATGCTAATAGTGTTGACATCAATGACAACCAGATATTAGTAACACAACTACAACATCGAACAATCTCCCCCTTTGGCATTGATGGAAACACATGATGTGAAAAATACCATCAACACAACTACGCTTACTCTTCCTTTAAGTTTTGACTTTTCCCTCACATGATCTTCTCCCCAGATAATCAGTAGTTAGTTTTTCACATTACTCTTCTCCCCCTTTGACATCAATGAAAAAGATCTCTTCAATACAAGCTCTGAACCACATATCTGAACTTCTGAAAATCTAAACATCTGACTACTCCCCCTGAGTAGCAACCACCACAACATCAATCCAGGTCAAAATATGATCATGAAATGTGTGGATTGATGCAATGCAATGCATCTTAGTTCTGATTAGGAGGGGTAATCACCCCTAACTTCCCTCTGAGATACTCAAAAGTATCCTTAGGAAATGGCTTTGTAAAGATACCTACAATCTGCTCCTTAGTAGGCACATACTCCAATCTAACTTCCTTTTCACTTACCTTCTCTCTCAAAAAGTGAAATTTTATAGATATATGCTTGATCTTTGAATGTAGCACCGAATTCTTAGAAATGTTAATAGCACTTGAATTATCATAGAATATAACAATAGGCTCATCATATACTACTTTGATATCTTTCAGCATTTGTTTCATCCATAACACTTGTGTACAATTATTAGCAACAGCAATGTATTTTGCCTCTGCAGTAGATAAAGAAATAGCATTCTGTTGCTTACTCAACCATGAAATTAGCTTCTTTCCCAAAAAAAAATGCTTCACCACTAGTACTTTTCATGTCATTCGCATCTCCTGCCCAAATCAGCATCAGTAAAGGCACTCAAAGTAAGATCATCTTTAGGATACCATAAACCAAAATCAACTATCCCTTTCAAGTATCTAAAAATTCTCTTCACAACAGTCACATGAGACTCTTTAGGATCAGCTTGAAATCTAGCAACAATACATACAACATTCATGATATCAAGCCTAGTTTGAGTCAAATAAAGCAATCCACCAATCATTGATCTATATCTTGTCTAATTTTCCTTCAAAGAATCATCATCAGTTGTCAACTTGCATCCGGTCACCATGGGTGTACCAACAGGATTTGATTCTTCCATACCGAATTTCTTTAGCAATTCCTTCACATACTTGGACTGAGATATAAAAATCCCTTTATCTAACTGAGTAATTTGCAATCCCAAGAAGAATTTCATCTCTCCAATCATTGACATCTCAAATCATTTTGCATCTCATTAGTAAACTTCATGCACAAGCTATCATCTCCTCCAAATATCATCAACAAAAAATTCCACAATCAAATCTTTATCATCATTCTTGAAATACAGATTACTATCAACAATACCTTTGTTAAATCCAAGTTTCACCAATTACTTATCTAATCTGGCATACCATGCTCTAGGGGCTTGCTTAAGACCATGCAATTCTTTCTTCAATTGACACACCATATCTTCCTGATTAGTCAACTGGAATCCATCAAGTTACTCAACATATACCTCTTCTTCTAATTCGCTATTTAGAAAAGAAAACTTGACATCCATTTGATAAACCTTGTAGTCTTTATAAGTAGCATAAGCAAGGAACAATCTCACGGCTTCAATTCTAGCAACAAGGGCAAAGGTTTCTTCAAAATCAATACCTTATGTTTGAGAATATCCCTTACAAACTAGTCTTGCTTTGTTTCTAACCATTTCACCTTGTTCATTCAGTTTGTTTCTAAAGACCCATTTAGTTCCAATTACATTCTTATCCTTAGGTCTAGGAACAAGAATCCATGTATCGTTCTTCTCAATTTGTTGTAGTTCCTCTTTCATTGCTTCAACCCAATGCTCATCTTTGCATGCTTCATTCACATTATTAGGCTCAGTCTTTGAAATCAAACAATACTCTTCTGCAATTTTTCTCCTAGTCTGGACACCTTTGTTCTTATCACCTATGATCTGATTTTCTGAATGATTCAATCTCACATACCTCGAAGTCTTCTTAGAATGTTCTTCAACTTCAGGCTCTTTTGATCTCTCTTCTGTTATTCCATCAGTTTCTCCTTCTTCTTGATTTTCTTGATTCACCATAATTATTTGAACTTCACTTGCAATCTGACCTTGCTTTCTTTTGCTTGTACTGTCATTTTGATCATTAGAATCATATCCACAGGTTCTGGATAGTGTAGCTATGTCTTCATCAACCTTAACATTTGCACTTTCAACCATTTTCTTCAATATTTTGTTGTAACACCGGTAGGCCTTACTTTTAGTAGCGTAATTCAGAAATATTCCTTCATCACTCCTAGCATCAAACTTTCCTATGTCTTCATCTCTTTTGATATAAAACTTGCTTCCAAAAAAATTGAAATATCTAATAGTAGGCTTTTGACCAGTCCATAGTTCAAAATGAGTCTTACCAGTATTTCCTTTGATTTGTACCCAATAAGTGTGTACACAGTAGTACTCACAACTTCTCTCCAGTAGATATGAGGCACATTTCCTTCCAACATCTTGGTTCTAGCCGCATCTATAACTATTATGTTCTTCCTTTCCACAACTCCATTTTGTTGAGGGGTCTGTGGTGCAGATAACTGTCTCTTTATTCCATGCTCTTCACAAAAACAATTAAACTCACCGGAAGTGAATTCACCACCTCTATATGATCTCAGACACTTAATCTTCAAACCAGTCTCTATCTCAACCATAGCCTTAAAGATCTTGAACTTTTCCAGAGCTTCAGATTTCTCCCTTAAGAAAGTATCCCACATCATCCTTAAATAATCATCAATAAGAAACATGAAGTATTTGTAACCTTGTCAACTTCTAGTTCTAGTAGCACCACATAAATCAGTATGCACAAGTTCCAACAATCCATTTGAGTTTTGTTGTTTACTTCGAAATGAAATTCTTGTTTGCTTTCCTAACTGACATTCTTTGCATGACATTAGTAGGTTTCATCAGCTTAGGAAGCTCTCTCACAACTTTAGTGGAACTTATCTTGACAATGTTATCAAAGTTAACATGACACATTCTCCTATGCCATAACCAACTCTCATCAACTTGAGCAATCAAACAACTTTTACTAACAACATTTAGATGAAAGATATTACCTTTTGTTTATGTACCTGATGCAATCACATTTCTAGAATTTTCCAATATTTTTCACTTACCATCCATGAATTGAAGATTGTATCCCTCATCAACCATTTGACAAACACTCAAAAGATTATGCTTCAAACCTTCAACATACAAGACATCATCAGTGTTATGCTTACCATCAAGAGAAATGCATCCTCTTCCACATATCACACCAGCTATGTTATCACCAAATTTCACAACACCACCATCATACTTCTCCAAATTCACAAACTTACTTTTATCTCCTGGCATATGATGAGAACAACCACTATCAATTACCCATTCATCTTTCTCTTCAACTTGAGCAGCTAGGGCTTTCTCCACATTTGTACAACTAGCAGATTCAGTAAACACTGGATTATTTTCCTTGATAACAATAAACACAAATTCATCTTCACTTGCATTTCCTCTGTTAGATTCATCATCTGTTACACCTTCATCAGCAGCATAGTAACACTTCTTTTGGAATTTAGGCTTGTTATATCTTGGCTTGGAAACTCTCTCAGGACACCTTGATGCAAAATGACCTATCTTATTACAAGAGAAACATTTAATAGGAAACTTTCCCTTATACTTACCTTGTCCTTTGGCTTCTATTTTCACAATCAATGCTTCAAGTTCTTCAAGCTCTCTTTCTTCTTCATCCAACTGTTTCATTTCATCCTCATAAATGAATGTCTTTCTTGATGAACTTTCACCCAAATCATATCTCTATCTATCTCTTCCAGATGTAGTAGCCTTAAATGAAGATTCAACCTTAGGAAGGGCATCACCAAATTCACTCAACTCAAAAGCAGTAAGCTTACCAATCAACATATCTCTGGTAACATTTGTCACAGTTTAGAGTTCTTCAATAGCACTAGCCTTGACTTTGTAAGAATTAGGAAAAGATCTAAACACTTTAGCAACAATCTCTTATTCATCTATCTGTCCACCAGCGCATCTGATACCACACACAAGCTCATTTACTCTTTGCATGAAAGTAGTAACATTTTCATCATCACCCATTTTCAACTTTTTATATTTTCCTTTCAGACTTTGTAGCTTAGCAATCTTCACATTTGCATCACCTTCATACAAGGTCTCCAACTTCTTCCAGATCTCATAATCAGTCTTCAAATCCATCACATTTGTCATCTTAGTATCAGCCAAAGCTCTCAACAATGCCTCCTTAGCCCTGATATTATATTCAACATCCCTGATCTCAGCAGAAGTAGTAGGACCATTCTGTGGAATAACATATATATTTTTTGCAATGCTTCACTAGGGTTCACCAATGCATCTTAAATAGCAATACATTCAAGCTTTCCACAAAGAATAATTTGTTCCATCAAATCTAGGACTATCCTTCTTATAAGTCGCCATCCTAGATCACCTCAAGTTGGTAAACTTCTTCCAAGGAACCACAAG
Organism: Sequoia sempervirens; assembly: GCA_007258455.2. NCBI lineage: Eukaryota > Viridiplantae > Streptophyta > Pinopsida > Cupressales > Cupressaceae > Sequoia > Sequoia sempervirens. Next base: position 322,754,059 of record VDFB02000003.1, on the reverse strand, counting down.
CTCTGATACCAATTGTTGGCAACTCAAAGGGTAGACAACTGAGAGGGGGGTGAATCAGCTGTCACCAAATCTCAAACTTATTCAATTTATTAACCTTATTCTTAGATCTGATCATTAATCATGAAAGCATAAATGAACAACACATCAAAATCACACATAACACCAAGATTTTTACGTGGAAACCCTGTTACAGGAAAAACCATGGTGGAGGTCAATCCACAAGATTATACCTTGTTAAAAGTATAAGGAAATATGAATGGGGAATGCACATGCATTCAGGCACACTACCTAGAGCTCATTGCTCAAATACAAGAAGGCTTCCTGCCCAAGGAAGACACACCGTCTTACAAAAAGATTTGGATTAAAACCATCTAGATTTGAACTAAGAAAATAGCATCTGCTAATGCCTGGTTACAGTTTTGGTTAAGCACATGAACACTTCTTCACTCTTTGCTCTATCTTCGAATGATCTGAACTTTATTCGCACATAGGACTCATACACTTCACATTCGCACATTTTTCACTCTTCAAACAATCACTCTTATATATCTGCAACAAGAAATTACATCGCTATAAGTCAACCACAAAAAGATAATAAAATAATTACAAACAGTCAGCCCAAATAAAATAAATATTATTCATGTGAATCAACCAAGGTCGGCCATAACATAGTGAAGACTAAAAACAACATCTCTAACACAAAAACACTTCAATTAATTTCTCTTCAAAGATCCACAACACGCTTCAACACCTTGTCAGCCAAGAACATGAAAAACATGAACACGCAAGAGAAAATATCATATCACAAGCACAACGATCAATGTGGACATGCCACAAAGTTAGAGAGCAAACTAGAAACATCCACAAGCATCATGAAACACCAGAGAAGCATCTGCAGCAACTGAACTTACTAAAATCACAAAATCTTCAATTAGGAACACTAACTGAAGTGATAGAAAAATTGTTAGAATGAAAATCTCCATAACTCGATCAACTCTTCATGTGGATCTCTGAAACTCAACGTGAATAAACTAGACATACTTAAAAATAAACCCTTTAGTCCACAACCTCAGAATAGCGACGTACTGAACACGCTGATAGAAAGAACTTCACTTCACCATTGACAACCTGTAGCACTTCTTATTACAATTTTCTCAATATCCTTGACATATATAGCTTCTAATGCAACAATGCTAATAGTGTTGACATCAATGACAACCACATATCAACAACACAACCACAACATCCAATAGATTAAATCATTATTCCTCTTTTAATTAAATAAATCAACTTTTTTTGATTAAATCTAATATTCCTCTTTTAATTAAATAAATCATTTTATTTAATTAAAATCCTAATGTTCCTCTTTGATTAAATAAATCATTTTATTTAATTAAATCCTAAATTCATCTCTTTTAATTGAATAAATCAACTTTATTTGATTAAATCTAATGTTCTTCATTTAATTGAATAAATCAAATTTATTTAATTAAATCATTAACCTCCCAAGTTTCCTCTCATTTGATTTAAATAAATCTAAAAATCTAAATCAAATGTCATATCAACTAATTCCATCTAAGTTAATTTAATCCTAATTAACTCCTAACTCTAATCCTCAAATCCTCTAGATTTTGCAACTTGCACATATAAATCAATTTATTTTATTTATTAATTCTTTTATTTCCATTCAAAAAGGGCATATCTTTGGAATATTCCATCAATTTGAAATCTCCCTCCCAAAGGACTTTGTCCTCCAACATGGAATTTAAGTCTTTTACATGTCCTTTTTCATGAGCCAACTTGGCATTAACTCATCTTACAACTCTTCCTCCACAAGCCATCTTTTGAATTTCAAAATCCACCTATATGCATTAACTTGCACATTGTTCAAAATGTGCTCCACCTCTCTTCAATAGCATGTTGACAAGTGGCACAATGCCATTGGTCTATCTTTAATCCCACATTTTTCCTATTTCGCATTCCTCCATCCTTCCTTCCTATAAATGGAGGATTTCTCTATTGATTTGGGATCCACAACTTTATGCAAGATTACTATCTACAGATTTGAGAAAGTTCATCCACATTTTTCATCCAAGTTCTCATAGTTTTCATCAATCTTAGCTAGGTTATTGATAATTTTCATCGAGGAGCACACAATCATCATCAAGCTTTGCAAGGAATTGGGAAAGGGCTTCTTTCCACATCAAAGAAGCACCAATTCCCCCATGGGATGCTGGTTTGAATGTTTTGAATAATATTTCAATAGTTTTCATTTGATATTCTATCTTCTTTTTTTCATTGCGTTTGAATGAATTTCATGGGGAATGTTTGTTATAGACCTGTTTATTGTCTAATGTTTGATTGTTTGATCATGTTGGAGCAGGTCTAGACCAAGCATTCACAATTAGTGAACAACATTTTCTTGTGGAACAGTTGGTTGAGATAGCTCTTGTTTTGACTGGTCAACCTCTCATGAAATTTCATTCATATTATAATCTTGCACGATCTTATTATTGTTAAATTTGGTTGCCTTGGGAAACTTCACCAAATTTTGAGAACTTCTTTGATCCCCTTAAGAAATGTCATATTAGGACCCCTTAAGACATCGGTTTATGGTTTAGGGTGATAGAATGTCTTAAGGGGATCTATGTAGTAAGGTCCTAGGACAAAATGGCATGGCTTAACTGAATAAAATTTGGTGAAGTTGCCCAAGGCAACCAAATTTCATTAAGGGCCTAGGAAAAAATGATGGCTTTAGGGTTTAGGGTTTAGAGTTTAGATTTTAGGGTTTAGGGTAATAGGATTGCTTAAGGGGATCTATGTAGTAAGGTCCTAGGACAAAATGACATGGCTTAAGGGAATAAAATTTGGTGGAGTTTCCCAAGGCAACCAAATTTCATTTTAAGGTCCTAGGACAAAATGAATGCTTTAAGGTTTAGGGTTTAGATTTTAGAGTTTAGGGTTTAGGGTTTAGGGAACTTAGGGTGAAGTTTGGGTGGCCCTTGGAATAATGGACTTGAAAGTTAGTGAACAACATTTTCTTGTGGAACAGTTGATTGAGATAGCTCTTGTTTCGACTGACCAACTTCTCATGAAATCTCATTCATATTAATCTTGCACAATCTTATTATTGTTAAATTTGGTTGTCTTGGGAAACTTCAAATTTTGAGAACTTGTTTGATCCCCTTAAGATATGTCATATTATGACCCCTTAAGACATCGGTTTACAATTTAGGGTGATAGGATGGCTTAAGGGGATCTATGTAGTAAGGTCCTAGGAAAAAATTACATGGCTTAACTGAATAAAATTTGGTGAAGTTGCCCAAGGCAACCAAATCTCATTAAGGGCCTAGGAAAAAATGATGGCTTTAGGGTTTAGGGTTTAGGGTTTAGAGTTTAGATTTTAGGGTTTGGGGTAATAGGATTGCTTAAGGAGATCTATGTAGTAAGGTCCTAGGACAAAATGACATGGCTTAAGGGAATAAAATTTGGTGGAGTTGCCCAAGGAAACCAAATTTCATTTTAAGGTCCTAGGACAAAATGAATGCTTTAGGGTTTAGGGTTTAGATTTTAGAGTTCGGGGTTTAGGGTTTAGGGAACTTAGGGTGAAGTTTGGGTGGCCCTTGGAATAATGGACTTGCAAGTTAGTGAACAATATTTTCTTGTGGAACAGTTAATTGAGATAACTCTTGTTTCGACTAACCAACCTCTCATGAAATCTCATTCATATTATAATCTTGCACGATCTTATTATTGTTAAATATGGTTTCCTTGGGAAACTTCACCAAATTTTGAGAACTTCTTTGATCCCCTTAATAAATGTCATATTATGACCCCTTAAGACATCTGTTTACAGTTTAGGGTAATAGACTAACTAGTTTATGAATATTTTTTATTATATGAACAGACTAACTATTTCCATACTAGAAACACATAATTATGTATTATTAAGATTGAGTTTGATGTATATTTTAACTTGATATTTTTTTAATTGAATATAAGATTATTTTATTTAACATGTTTTTCTTAAAAATTGATTGTGTGTGTGTGTATATATATATATATGAAGTTTATTATACTATGATAAAGTTGAATATTTCCCACTTAAATGAATTTTATGATATAAAATGTATAATAAAATTAGTTAATGTTGAATCTTATTTTATTTTGGATTGTTTGGAATTGAAAGAACCTAAAAGAAAGAAAAGAAAAATATTTAGATTCTTTTAGTGTCTAGGAAACTAGTGCAAATTGAGATTTTAGACTAAACTAGAAGCCTAATTAACAACTAATTGACTAGAATGAGAGTTAAGATTGTCGAAAGACAAGAGAAAACACATGCAAACAAGAAATGGAAACAAGGCATGACTAAGAGAGATCAAAACATACAATAGAAATGAATGCAAATATTATCTAATTAGGTGACAATTGGAAATGGACTGTACAAGGATTTAGGAATTTGCTAACTAAATTTGCAAACAAACATTGATAATTTATCAATTGTAACTATTGTTTAACATATTTTTTTCTATTCTAATTATATCTATGTTCATAACATTTAATTTATTGTGTCTCTTGATGAATACACATTTAAATGTATAATATTTATCAAATCCAATATCAAGGACCCTAATTTACTATGTATCAACCTAAATCTATCAAATAATTTATTCCATAGGCATGCCTACATACTTGTCTCCATACAATGCAAATTAAATTTAAAACATTTAAGCAATGCAAAAGAATTTTTACATTATCAAATATTCTTGAGCTAAAAAACAGGGTTTTCAAATGCAAAATGATTTTTTATTTCAATTTATGGTTTTAGCAAAAAAAATTGTTTGAATTCAATTTAGGGTTTTCAATGCAATTTTTTTTGTTTCATTTCAAACTAGAGTTTTAAATCCATTTTTTTTGTTTGATTTGAATTTAGGGTTTCAAAAAGCAATTAGGGTTTTCAAATGCTTTTTTTATTTCATTTCAATTTAGGGTTTTCAAATGCAATTTTTTTTGTTTCCTTTCAATTTAGAGTTTTCAAATGCAATTTTTTTAGTTTGATTGAACAATTTAGGTTTCAAAAGCTAAATTTTGTTCTTAAGATACAATTTAAGGTTGATTTTTTCATTTCTATTCAATATCTTGAGGGTTTCATTGCATTTTTCTTCTACTTCTACAAATCATCATTTCTACTATTACAAGTAAATAAAATACATAAAACGTTAAATGAATTGAAAAAAAATGATAAAATTTATTCTTGTATTAAAAATTTAAAAAAAAACATGAAAAAAACAAAAATATCGGGGGTGGAGGTGCACCTGGAGGTCACTTATGTCATTGTCATCTCTATCGAATCAGGATCCCATGCTCTATGAATAACTGAGTTTCATTTATTTTTAAAAATAAATACCACCTTAAAACAGGATCCCAATTTACAAATCAGGATCTCGTTTCCTGTCCACCAGTTCGAGACCCATTAATAAACAGGATCCCATTTTAAAAAAATGGGATCCCATTTAGAATTTAGGCTCGAGATCTCATTTTTTAAAAGTGGGATCCTGTTTATTAAAAAGCAAGATCTTGTTTTTGGCAAGCCAATTTCATTTTTTTGCCTAAGGCAAAAACTTCCATGTTTCATGGACTCATCTTTGTGCTTTTACCCCACTATGTTTTACCCCCCCTTAATTTATTGGATTTGATTGAACCCCTAATAATTTCCTAAATTATGCATTTTGAGGCTTATTTTACTATTTTTTGATAAATAGCAAGCATAAAACAAATGCATTTATTTATTGCTTTTCCCTTGACACCTAAATCCCTAGAAAATAGGGCTAGGATAGGGATGCCCTTGGGTGGCTTTGTCCCCCTATTTTTTCAGGCTCAAAATTAAAATATGCCAACGTCGAAATTTTATCAATTCCAATTCAAGTTGCAAATGTTGGCTATCGAGATTTAATTTGTGGAGATTAGCATAATTGTGTACAAAAACCTAGTTATTACACCATTTGAATTCTAACAAGACATAAGAGGTGAAAATTATTACCAAGAGCACTATCAAGCAAATCAAGAGTAACATTTCAAAGCTTTATTGCATTTAAAACCCTATACCTTGTCAACTCATAGAAACTCACCTAGATAATTACAATGCAGTGATCTAACCAGTTTGCAAACAAGAATCGAGAACTCAAATTTGACATTAGAGGACTATGAAAACAAATCTAGAATAGCCCTACAAGGATAAAGATGCCCTTGGGAAGTTATGTCCTTCTATAGTGATTAAATTTAAATTTATAGGATTGGTGCACAATATTTTTCCGTTCTCATATCTATCTAAAAATCTCTGTTATAGTGTATAAATTATTAGAATTTTGTATTTTTTATATTAGGGAACGTAGTCTAATTAGTTTAATCAAGGTGAAGAAATTCCAATTCATATCCAACACCCACAAAAATGTAGATCTAAGTCTGATTGACTCACCTACATGGTTGAAAGTCAATCTAAACACCTTGTTGATTCACATCCTAATGAAATCCTAGAAAAAGAGAGACTTGGTCGTAGGGTTCTATTGCATTCATGACCCTCTCCCTCTTTTTCTTCATTTCAATAGATAATTGCAAGGTTCTCTCAAAAGTGTTTGAAGGATGATGTACTCAAACATATCAAGGAGTGCATAATTTGCTAGCAAAATAAAGTAGAGCAAGTCTTTTTGTAGGTTTGTTACAACCATTACCCATCCCTAATGAAAAGTGGAAAAGTATACTCAAGTATTTTGTCACAAGCCTCCTAAAGATAAATAGAAAAAAATGTATTTATGTTGTAGTTGATAGATTAATCAAGTATGCACACTTCTTTTTCATTCTCGCAAAATTTAAAGTACACTAGATAGTTGATTTGTGTTTTAGGGAAGTATTTAGACTATCGGGTTTGCTTAAAATGTTGTTAGTGGCAAGGATAATAGTTTCATTAGTTGATTCTAACAATAACTATTTCATCTTATTGGTATTGAGCAAATTCTTAGTATTAGTTATCACCCACAAATAAATGGACAAAAAAAAAAGTGTGTAAGTGGGTTGAAGGGTATTTAAGAAACTATGTCACAACACATAAGGCATCTGATGCAAGATCATTTAGGTCCATGAGTAATCCTACATCAACCAAAAACATTTCTTTGCTTTCTTGCTTGTTTTTTTTCTTATTTACTTTTTCTTGCAAGAGTTGGTGATCAATTATTGGGGAACTCCAATTGGTTCATGGACAAATTATGACTCCACTTAGAGGATGGGCCAAATGGGTGTTCACATTTCAAATTTTGTGAAGATTTGAGAAAAAATGAGGAAGTTATGCAATAGCAAAACTTTCCTAGTGTCCAAGATGTCACATTTCAATTTGGGGAAGATTTGAGAAAAATTGAGTAAGTTATGCAATTGTAAAAAAAATTCTTTGTTCTAGATTTTGAAAAACTTTCCTAGTGTCTCGGATGTCACATTTCAAATTAGGGGAAGATCCAAGCAAAATTAAGGAAGTTATGCAATTGAAGAACTTTTTCATGTTCTAGATATTCCAAATTTTCTTAGTGTTTGGGATGTCACATTTCAAATTTGAGGAAGATCCAAGCAAAATTGAGATTGAGGAAGTTATACAATTGTGAAACTTTTGTTTATTTCAAATATTGTAGAACTTTCCTATGCATTAGGATAATATCTTATTTACCTCTGATTTTCTGTCAAAATGATGAAAGGAAGTAGAAAATAACCAAATGACGGTTATAATGGCCTTGGAAGTGGATAAAGTGTGTCAATAAGTGCTCAACATGTGTCTTAATATACCAAAATGTTGGGTGATCATGCCAAATCCTTCATGTGTGCTATTTAAGTGGAGTTTTCTTCATTTTTGAGAGGTCTTTTTGGAAAGTTGAACTACAAAAAATTATTAAAAGATTTAGAGAGTTGTTTGAATATTGTAAGACTTGAGAGCCAAGGAAAGTATGAAGAATTTTTAGAATATTGAAATGTAATTTCATTATATCATCCTTTTACTCCCACTGTAACAAGTTTATTACATATTTTTTTATCAGTTCAAAAGGTTGTCATGTGGTGCATAACCATATATTAACCAAAGAAAATTTTAGTTTAACAAAATGGGAGTATATACCAACTTTCAAACTCCTGCATTGCTCCAAGACAACAAAATTGGAGCCAAAGGATAAAATGGACACCCAAAATTTTGGCAGTCAACCATCCATTACATCAACCATCTCCCAACCCACCCACAGACACATAGCTAATTAAAACCTTATTACAGACCAAACAACCATTGAAAATCCCCCAATAGAAAATAATACAAAGCCTAGATAATATAACCCCAACCATACCCACATACATCATTCTACCACCATTCCATAGCTAGCATCACCTACAAGCTCCTCGCCAATAGCCTTCTGAACCACTCTCTATGGCGCCTTTTTCCCACACAACCGAACCGTGCTCATTCACCAACCCTTCTTTGTGAATGAAATTTTGTAACCACCCAAAAACCTCATCCAAAGCCAAATCAAGTATGTGCTTCAAAAACAATATCCCCTCACAGCAGCCACATGGAATCTTGGCAGAGAAGATGGATCCTCAGAAAATATTAGAGGATACCTCAACATTGTGATCTTAAGTCTCTAATTTTGTTTCTTGGTTCAATAGTTTGTCAAAACCCTTAGAATTTGGTCTATATTAAGTGGTATTAGAGTAGGTTGAATCATGAAGATTGTGAAAGGTTGAGTTCATATCCTTAAAGAGAAGAGGATATGAGGAAACATGGCACATAGAGGAAGTGGCAGAAGGGCAGCCCCATAAGCTGGAGACATGGAATTTGTGGAAATATTGAGGGAATCATAGCCAAACTAGCTGCTATGGAGATAACACAACATAGAGGAGTATTTGTAAAGGATGTGAGTGATAATGAAGAATAAATTAGTGAAGAAGAAGCAAAAGAAGGAGGAGATGATCAAGAAAGGAGGTTTTTGAGTGTAATGACTAGAATTGCCAACAAACCTCATGTAGGACCCACCAATTTACAATGGTAACTTGAATCCAAAGGATTTGATAGATTTCATTTCATAAATTGATAAGGATTTTGAATTGAAATCCATTAAGGACCCTAAGAGGATAAAGACAGTAGCTACAAGGCTGAAAGGACATGCATCTCTATGGTGGGATCATGTGCAAGTTGAAAGACAAAGAAAAGGAAAGGAGAAAATTAAAACCTGGGAGAGGATGATAACTAAGTTGAAGATAAAGTTCTTACTATCAAACCATTAAATCACCATGTTCAAAAAGTTGTAGAACCTCAATCAAAAGGAGAAGAGTGTGCAAGAGTGTACAAACTGAACATAAAGCTAGACACATTGAAGATGAAGTTGAAAGGGTCTCCAAGTATTTGAATGGCTTTAATTACTTTTTTCAAGATGAAATTAGCATGGTAAGAATTATCAGTGTAGAAGAAGCCTATCAATTTGCATTAAAGGCAAAAGAAAATATTTCTAGGAGACATAATAGTCATAAGGAAAGAGGTAAATCCACAATAGATAGAGAGCAATTCAATCCTAGATGTGATTATCAGGGTAAGCAAGGAGAAGCAAGTACTTCTCAAACTAGTACCCAAGGAGGTAGAGGAAGGGATGATTACCCTAGAGGTAGAGGAATTTTGGAAGAGGAAGAGGATTTAATGGAACATGTTTCTAGTGTGGGAAGGTTGGAAATAGGGCATTTGAATGTCCCCGAGTACAACAAAGTAGTGGGAAAGGAAAAGAAACAAGAGTTTACATTGTGCAAGTTGAGGAGAGTGTAGCTTCACCAAGATGTGAAGAAGAACTGGAGGATGGAGAATACCTAACGCTAAAAAAAATATTTTGAAACTAGAAAAAGTGTAAGGAGAACTAGAGAAAAGCATAAATTCGTTTAGAATTAGATGTAAATTTGGAGGAAAATATTGCAAAGTCATTGTGGATAGTGGAAACACTAACAATTTAGTGTCAAAAGAAATGGTGGGGAAACTAAAGATTAAGAGACTAAAACACTCAACTCCCTACAAGGTTTCCTAGCTGCAATAAAGGATATCAATTGTTGGTAAGTGAATATTGCCTAGTCAACTTTCATATTGGGAATTATAAAGATGAGATAATGTGTGATATAGTGTTAATGGATGCGTAACACTTATGTTTGATAGACCTTTCCAATATGATAGGAAAGCCATACATGATGGCAAGACTAACTATTATAAGAGTAAGAAGGATGGAAAGGAATATGTGTTGAATCCCTTAAAGGATAAATATGAGGAGGTTGAGAAAACCAATAGAGTTTGTGTAGTGACTGGAAAACAATTCCTAGAGGATACAAGAAAGGAGAAGGTATGTTTTCCCTTCCTACCTAAGCCTGTAGAGGTTAGGATAACAGAGAAAGGGAAAGAAGTTCCTATGGAAGTCCAAGAAATTTTGAATGAATTCATATAAATTCTCATGAAGAACTTGCTTGATGGATTACCTCTTGCGAGAAGCATAAGTCACTGCATGGATTTGATACCAGGTGCTAGCCTACCAAATAAGGCACCTTACAAAATGAGACCCATGGAAAATGAAGAGGTGAATAGACAAGTGCAAGAATTACTTGACAAGGGAGTAATTAGAGAGGGTCTCAATCCATGTGTTGTACCTATTGTATTGACACCTAAGAAATATGGAGAGTGGATAATGTGCACTAATTCAAAGGCTATAAATAAGATCAATATTAAGTATAGGTTTACATTGCCTCAAATGGATGGCTTGATGGATCGTTTAAGTGGAGCAAAGTACTTCACTAAGATTGACTTGAAGAGTGGGTATCATCAAATCAAGATTAGAGAAGGTGATGAATGGAAGTTAACATTCATTACCAAGGATAGATTGTATGAGTGGCTAGTAATGTCATTTTGGTTGACAAATGCACCTAGAATTTTCATGAAATTGATGAATGCGATACTAAAACATTTCCTTGGTAAACTTGTTATTGTTTATTTGGCTGATATTTTATTTTTTAGTAAAACAAAGGAGGAACACCTATTGCACATTAAGATAGTATTACACAAGTTGAGAGAGGAAAATTTAATGGTAAACCTAAAGAAGCGCAGTTTCATGATAGAGAGCTAGTGTACCTAGAGAAGGTTAAGGAAATAATAGATTGGCCTTCACCTAAGAGCATGTTTGAGGATAGAATTTTTCATGGTTTTGTGAACTTCTATAGGAAGTTCACAAGAAATTTTAGTGGGACATGTGCACCTATCATGGAGACAATGAAGAGTGGTAGGAAAGAGTTTTAATGGACATCTGCAACAAAAAAAATAGAAAATTAGTTGTTGAATAATAAGGTGATAGAACAATCGGTGTTGACATTGTCATACTTTCGCAAAGTATTTCAAGTGGACATTGATGTCGGTGGTAGTACAATTGGGGGAGTATTAAGTCAAGAAGGAAGACATGTTGCCTACTTCAGTGAGAAGCTAAATGAAGCAAAGAGGAAATACTCAATCTATGACCAAGAGTTCTATGCTATATTGTAGGCCTTAAGAAGTGGAGACATTATTTGCTACCTAAGGAATTTGTACTATACACAGACCACCATACCTTGTAATTTATCAACAACCAAGGTAAGTTGAACTAGAGACATAAAATGATTGGAATTCTTGTAGAGTTATTCTTTTGTCTTGAAACATAGAAGTTGTAAATCAAATAGGGTAGTAGATGCACTTAGCAAAATATTTTTATTGATGAATGAGTTAGGATTCAATGTTGTTGGTTTTAATGCAATGAAGGGGTTGTATCCATATGATACTTAATTTAAGGATGCACAGACAACTAGTAAAGGTCAAGTAGAAAAGGACAAGACTCTATGGTTGGATTAGTTCATTCAAGATGGTTTTTTGCTCAAGGAATATAAATTATGTGTACCTAGAGGTTAAATGAGAGAGAACCCAATTAAAGAAAAACATAATGGAGGCTTAAGTGGACATTTTTGAATAGATAAGACATTGACATAATTGGTTGAAGGGTATTTTTGGCCTGAAATGGGTGTAGATGTGAAGAGGTTGGTACATTGGTTGCAAAAAATTTTAACATGCCAAAAGATTAAGACAACATACTAGGTTATACCAACCATTGCCCATACTAGAGAGACAATGGGTGCACCTAAGCTTGGATTTTATTTTAGGGTTACCTTGAACATAGAGGTAATGACTCAATTTTTGTTGTAGTGGATAGATTTTCAAAGATGGTTCATTTCATACCATGCCAAAAGACTAGTCGTGCATCCCAAATATCTAAATTATTTTTCAAGGAGGTAGTTAGGCTACATGGATTACCCAAAAGCATTGTCTCATATCTAGGGACGTCAATTTTTTACATTATGGAAGAAGATGAGCACTAAATTAGGGTTCAACTCAGCCTATCATCCCCAGACTAATGGGAAGACATAAGTTGTGAACAAAAGTTTGGGAAACTTATTGAGATGTTTGGTTGGAGATAAACCACAATAATGAAACCTTATCTTGGCTCAAGCATAATTTTCTTACAACTCAATGAATAGAAGTGCAAGAAGGAGTCCATTCCAAATAGTCTATGGGTATATCCCTAGAAGTGTTGATGAGTTTAGAGATAGTGCATATTGGAACCAAAAGAGTGTTGTGGTAGATAATTTTGTTGAATACATTCATGAGTTACACAAGGATGTGAAGGAAAAGTTGGAGAAAAGTGCCATTAAATATAAGGAGCATGTTGATATACACATAAGGTAACTCAAATTTCAAGTAGGTGACTTAGTCTTGGCACATTTAAGAAAAAAATGTTATCGCAAGGAACATACAATAAGTTAAATCGGAAGAAAATAGGCCCATGCAAAGTGCTACAAAAAAATTTCTCCAATGCCTATGAGATTGAGCTTCTAGTAGGAATAAAAATATCTCCCACTTTCAATGCTATTGATCTATACAAGTTTTATTAAGGGGAGACGAGTTTACGAGGGATTCGCACTCAAGTTCACAAGATGAACAAGAATGGATACATCAGTTGCCTAAGAAGATTGAAGAACTAGGAAGAGTGATTTATTCTTGAGTGGTTGAGAGAACCAAGGGAAGGGAATATATGGAATATCTAATGTAATGGAACAACATAGTTGCAAATGAAGCTTCTTGGATGAGTGCTACAAAGCTAGCCAAGTATTGAATTCTAATTCCAAACTTGCCTAAATGTTCATAAGTTTCCACCTCATGAAACATTTCACTTACTCGATATGTTTGATGTGGGAACATCTAGGTCCATGAGCAATACTGCATCAACCAAAAACATTTCCTTGCTTTCTTGTTTGTTTTTGCTTGCAAAAGTTGGTGATCAATTTTCAAGGAAATACAATTAGTTCATGGCAAAGGGATGACTCTGTCTTGAAGATGGACCAAATGGGTGCTCACATTTCAAATTTGGTGAAGATTTGAGAAAAATTGAGGAAGTTATGTAATTGCAAAACTTTTGCTTGTTCTAGATATTGCAAAACTTTCCTAATGTCCATGACGTCACATTTTAATTTCGGGAAGATATGAGAAAAATTGAGTAAATTATGCAATTATGGAACTTTTGTCTATTTTGGATACTGTGAAACTTTCTAGGTGTTTGGGATGTCACATTTCAAATTTGGAGAAGACCCGAGCAAAATTGAATAAGTTATGTAATTGCAAAACTTTGGTTTGTTCTAGATATTGCAAAAATTTACTAGTGTCCAAGAGTCACATTTCAAATTTGGGGAAGATCTGAGCAAAATTGAGGAAGTTACACAATTGTGAAACTTTTTCCTGTTTTGGATATTGTGAAACTTTCCTAGTGTCTAAGATGTCACATTTAAAATTTGGGGAAGATCCAAGCAAAATTGAGGAAGTTATGCAATTGTGGAACTTTTGCCTATTCTAGATATTGTGAAACTTTCTTAGTCTTTGGGATGTCACATTTCAAATTTGAGGAAGATACAAGCAAAATTGAGGAAGTTATGTAATTGTGAAACTTTTTCCTGTTCTGGATATAGTGGAACTTTCCTATGCATCAAGATATATCTTGTTTACCCTTGATTTTTTCCAAAATGAAAAAAGGAGGTAGAAAATGAAAATAATGATGCTTATAACAACCTAGGAAGTGGATCAAGTGTGCTAATAAGTGCCCCACATGTGTCCTTACATGCCAAAACATGGGGTGGTCGTGCCAAATTCTTCATGCATGCTATTTAAGTGAGTTTCTCTTCATTTTTAAGAGGTCTTTTTGGAGATCTAAACTAAAAAAAATTATTAAAAGGCTAAGAGAGTTATCTAAGTTGAATGTTTGAATATTGTAAGGTTTGAGAGCCAAGGAATGTATGAAGGCATGTCAGAATACTAAATTGTAATTTCATTGTATTATCCTTTTACTCTTGTTGCAACAAGTTTATTGCATGTTAATAAGAGAATACTTCAACACCGTGTTCTTAAGTTTAATTTTGTTTCTTGGTTTATTAGTTTGTCAAATCCCTTGGACCTTGGACTACATTAGCATCATGGATCAAATTGTTGTGCCTTGGAGAGTACTGCTATAACACCACCCATCACATGTCCATTAGTGACTTGGTAAAACATAGCCAATATATTTTGACATCACTCAAGGATCGCCTATAGGGGGCTCAAAATCAATAAAAAAATAATGCAAATTAACATCATGTTGAGAGGATATTTAAGGTTAAAGACATTTTTTCTATACGTGCAACCTTATAGATAGACCTCCATTAAACACCATAGGGTTGAAAAGCTCAACCTTGCTTCTATAGACCCTACAAATTTGTGAAATTGTTTGGTGAAGTGATTTATGAATTGGAGTTGCCAATAGATATAGAAATATTGATAATGATTTCCAAATGTCTTACCTCAAAAGAGCACTTGGACAACACATTATACCAAGAGTTGACTTTCCGCTCTTAGATGGTGAAGGAAAAGTCATATTAGTGCTACATGTTATCATTGATACACAAGAAAAAAAGCTGAGGAATAGAAAAATCATAAAATATTTGGTTTGTTGGAGGAACCTACTTACAAAAGATGCCACATGGGAGGGATCATAGATTCTAGAGCACTCAACTTTGCATTGGTTGTGGGAAAGCAATCTAGGGTATGACAAACTTATAATGTGACTTTTTTTAATTAATTATCTAATGTGGACCTTATCCTTATTTTTCCATTAAGGATATAAAAATATTTCTAATAAAGGAGCCACAATTTGGGAAAATAGAACTAATAAATAATAATAATAATAATTTCAAGCATATGAAGGTGTTGGTTCCATAAAAGATTATTGTAACCCATAAAACATGCAACATGTTTAATCATGATGAATTATATGACATCTCATTAGCAAAGAGTTACAAGTTGGCATTCATGACAAAGTGTGGACTATTTTGAGGAGAGAATGTTATAAATTTATTAATTGTTATTTTAGAGAGGGGAAATGTAGCATTGGAATTTGTGCCCTAGCAGTGCTATTTATTAAGGACCCTTTTGGACTTTGAGAGATCTATCATTTTTTATATTTCTATTTTAGCTTGAGCCTTATATTTAACTATTAATTTGAGGACTGAGGACTAAAAACCTTGGATTTGGTGATCATGGGATAAACCCCTTTGGTTTCTTGAGAACAATCTCATTTATTGAACCTTCTTTTTGTCTTTTCTTTTATTTGGGTGCAATAATTTGTGAACTTGTGATTCACTGGGATTTATTGATAAATTGAAGCAATATTTATATACTAACAATAAATCCTTAAGGATAAAATTTAGGGTTTTAAAGTAATTTATTTGGGGATATCAATTTAATTAAAATACAAGAAACCCTAAATGATAGTCCTCATAATAGCCATTAGGGTTATTACAAAAACATAGTACCAACAAGTAAGTGAGGGGGACATGGTTTTATAAGCTTATAGTTTTAGAGGCACATGATTTATGTAATACCGCTTAGTGGTTTTGTGCAAGCTTATTTTTAAATAAAATCAAGTACATGAGTAGTTATTGAGGTTGACCATCCTAACCATTGGCTTGTTGGCTAAGGTTAATTGAGCATCTCTTATAAGTTGTATATGTGAGAAGAGGAAGCATGGATTGGGTCATGTGGTTACTCCCATTTGCTTGTTCACATGGAATGCAATTAGGGAGCTTGATGTTTTAGAATTCTCGCATGGAGATTGCAATGTATTGTAATCTTGTTCACAAGATAATACATTAAGTGTGTGAGTGCTTTTGGAGGCTAGATTTTTCCTTCATGAAGATTGAAATGTATTGTAATCTTGTTCTTGATAGCATGTTTTTCTCTTCCTTTACATCATGGATTCTAAATACTTGTTTGCATACTTTCTCTCTTGGGGTTATGTGTAAATAGTTTACTATGGCTGCAAATTTCCTTTTAAAATACCTAGGTAAATGTAGCTAACATTCATGATGATATTAAATAACTTATGGGGATGACCATGTTACTACATGAGAGGTCTAGGTCTTAATCAAGATCACAAATGAGGAGTCAAGAGGATGTGAGGAGTGAGATGGAGGAGGGGTAGTCAAGTCAACTTTCCCTTGATTGATATTTCCTAAGATGTTTATGGGTCATTGTTATGTTGAACTCTTGTTTAGCCTTGTGTTCAACCATCAATTTGAGGACAAAAACCCTTGGATTTGGAGATTAGGGGATAAACCCCTTTGGTTTCTTTAGAACAATCTCATTTATAGGTTGTATTTTTGATAAAATCTTTTATTTTATCTTTTGACAAATATTTGTATTTGGACTAGGAACGTATTGTGTGTGTGTGTATAGTTATAGTTTATTTGATGGTATTTTGACATTTTGAATATATATTTTCTTTAGCATATTTATATTACACTCATGCAATCTATTGTTGCATCTTTTAGGCATCATTGTATATGCAAATTAACTAGATAACTGATAACAAATGTATTTGGTATGCTTACATAGTTGTTATTCACATGCTTGCAATCTTTATATCTATAAGGAAAACCTTATTTTCTCCAACCACCCAACATAGTAATTCTGAATTTACATCACAAATTAAATCACTTGAGGTTATGTATGGTTATAAAGCAACAGATGAAAATCTCCAAAGTCACATGCTATAATCTTTCATACATACATCTAATGAATTCATAGTATAAAGAATTTAATTAGGTTAACATTATCAATATCTCTTTATAGGTTTAATAGCCTCTTGTGGGGAGGCCTTCAACTCATATTCCATAATTGAGAGGTGTCTCTTTTAGATAATTCACATTTAATATGTATAATTTGAGTGTGTAAAATTCCTTTTAAGAATATTTACATGGGTTTATATTATAAAAGTTCTAATATTTTACCACTTGAGCTTATTTCATTTGACTAACTATATATTATTAATATTAATTTAAATAATAAAATAAAAATAAATAAGTTCAACGACTATTACCAAGATGAATAATATAAAAATGAAAAGGCCTAAGGAATTCATATTCATTGTTAAGTCACTAACTTGTCAAGTCCTTAAACATTTATCGTAGAAAATGGTCTCCTAAAAATTAGTTTATGGCTTGAGTTGTCTATTAAAAGTGGTTGTCTCCTTCTTGTTGATATGATCACTAATAGCAATTTCAAATAAGAATTAAATACTAGGTATAATGTTTTATAGTAGTAATTAATTAATACTTGTATTTGTAAATTTTGAGCTAAATGTTTTATGTTATGTTTATCATCTTAAATATTAACTTGTAGTGGAGTTTGAGCTGTGTTTTAATCCTAATAGTTGGCATGGTACTTAAATGTTCATTAGACTTGTTAAATTACTTTTTTATATGAATAAGTATCTGTATTACCATTTGAAACAAAGAAAATAGGTGGGGTATTTGAATGATAAAAATGATGTGAAGAAAAATAGTGTGGGTGTGTGATATAGATGGACCTATTTTCCTTTGTTTCATTAGGAAATGAGATCCACACAAAGAATTGACTTACAACCCTTAGGTGAGTCAACTCAATGAGGGAATCTACTGATTTCCTTATGATTAAGGACAGGGGTATCTACCTGAACAACACTTTTGGGAGAAAAACTAAAAATAGAAAATCTAGTCAATTATGCCCATTCAAACTTGAATCATCAATTTAAAGCATAATATAGACAGAAACCACAAAGTTTCGACAAATCTGGAAATGGTAGAGTGATTTGTACCTATCACCAAAATGTAGATTCGAGAGGCCACCTGGGACTCATTCACCCATAGGTGAATGGGTCTTTGTGCAGAGGTTTTGTTCAGCTTTTGAGATCCTCTGGTGTCAGTCTGTAGC
Organism: Sequoia sempervirens; assembly: GCA_007258455.2. Taxonomy (NCBI): domain Eukaryota; kingdom Viridiplantae; phylum Streptophyta; class Pinopsida; order Cupressales; family Cupressaceae; genus Sequoia; species Sequoia sempervirens. Next base: position 322,735,665 of record VDFB02000003.1, on the reverse strand, counting down.
TTCTGTTTCATCTGGGTTTCAAGATTAGATAGTCAAAAATGAGGTTTGTAGGCAAGATTTCATGAATTGACAACAAATATAACAACTTTTTGCAACTTTGTCACTTTGCAACTTTGAGATCTTCAATCCTTCTTCAACCTATAAACCTACACATTCACAAGGGAAAAATTGTTTGTTTTTGGTGAATGGGGGTTTGCCTTGGTCAAACCCCATTTTGGTAATTAAACCTTGAATTGAAATAATGAAATATGAAAGGAATGATGAATGAACAATACTATGTTGCAACTCATCAAACCCTTGAATAAACATTTGGAGGACTGAAATTGAAATCTTGATCTTGCATGAAATGGCTTCAATGGATGTGGATCTTGATACTTGAATCTTAACTTGAGTGTAGACTTGGATCTTGAAGCCTACATCACAATGTTAGCTCAAAAAACATGCATGATTGCAAAATACTTTGACATGATGCTTGAGATCTTGATTGCTGCAATAAATCTGCTCTTGAATGCCCTTGATCATAATATTTTCTCTTGTAAAGCTGAATTGATGCTCTCATGAATTTTCTAGCATTTGAATTGATAAATAGCCTTGTATTTATAAGTATGTATCCTTAATTTCTTGAAAATTAACATTACAAGCTATTTAAATTTTTGGACATTAAAATACTGACAAAAACATATTTTAAATTTGGTTTCAAAGGCCTAGAGAGGACCCCTTCCTGGAACACACATTGCTCAAGGTAATTACTTATGTGTTGGCATTAATTGTTGTCAGGTTTCCTCTTTAGAAAATCTAATTTATTAGGCTTGTAGGTGTGAAACATGGCTTATTAAGGCATAATTAAGTCCAATTTAATTTATTAGGCTTGTAGGAGTACATTTTTCTACACTACATTTAGCCCCCACTTTAGTGAGAGGATGACCTTGCATCAAAATCGCTCTAAAGTAGACAATCAAGGGAGATCTAATTGTACAATTGTTGGAAATATAAGATGACAAAGGTCAAGGAGGATGATCAAGCCCCCAAGATCTAAGATCTCACGAAAAACCAATAAAGGCACAAAGAGACACATACCTTTGTTAAATATGCAGCAACAATGACAAGATAATCATACAATATCAAAGACTTAAAGAAAGGAAAAATAAAAAGAGGTGGATCAAGAATTGACTATTTCTCCATCTGGATATGGATCAAGCCTTGTCTTTTTGTCCAAAAACAATGTTTACAAGTGGAAACATGTTGTCCACTATGCAAACAACATGCGCTCACATGGGCTAGTGAAATCCGTTGTCCACTAGGTGAGCCCCAAGAAGTGGCTAGCTAGCCATACCAAAGTTATACCTCTTGATAACTTTGATAAGGTTCCATAGAGATGGTCACAAGGCTAGCAATTTGTGTTATGCTAGGCACTCATGAAAAAGGCTCCACTGGTAAGCAAGGTGTGTTATGCTTGGTGGCCATGAAAAACATAAAGGCTCCACTAGCAAGAAAATTGTGGTATGCTTGGTGGCCTTGATACATGCAATAAGATATTAAAAGGGGTTTTTCTTAGTTCATGTAAGGTCTCACCTTAAGGAACATCGCCCTTGACATCACCACCAAGAGAGAACAAGTCAAAGGATAAAAGATTTGCAACTTAGGGCATGCAAACCATAACATTACCACTAAGAGGAATATCATATGCTGAGAGAGGTAACACTCTTGAAGGACATCAATCCCAATGTCACCAAGAAGAAGACTCATCACAAGAATCAAGAAGACCGACTAAGAAACATAAGTTATAGCCAAAAATGTCAAAATGATAATACTAATGTATGTCCCCACTTTAAAGAAATTGCTAAACACCATGTTGTGAGCAATTACTTTAAAGTAGAAAAATGATAAATGCTAAACAATAAAGAAGACATTAGAGCTTATTTGGAAAACCCTATGTCAAGCATATGTTTCTAAATGAAGCTGCATCATGAAAAGGGGTTTCCCCCATATGAAATCCTAAAATAACGCACAAGGGATCCACAAATTTGGGGCCAGTGTATGTCTTTGTTGTACAATGATATTATAGAGCTCATAAACGTATACTCGTAGAACTAGAAGGATGGCGTACATAGAGAGAAAAAACAAAGAAAAGCTTTCAGGTCAACATGGAAAGACCTAAATGTCTTGATGCCCTGCAGCATCCCCAAAAGGAAAACACAAGACATGAGAAAAGATAAAGGTTTACAACATATAGAAGAATGTGGGTACAAATAGAGGAATGAACATAAAGACATGTCAAATATAACGATACGGGGGATCACATTACACACATGCAATCACACACAAATCACATGAAAAGAAGACAAATAAAAGACTAGTATGTCATATGCGAGTCAATCTATAACAAGTCATTTGCATCCCAATCTTGTTCATCATATGTGGAAGGCAGATAACTAGCCAAAGGGACAATGAAAAGTGTTGTACTAGGACAAGGCTACTAACTCCTTTGCCCCCACTAAGTGCAGGACAAAGATGAGCTAAGATAATTGATGAGGATGTGCTCCTTGCAATATAGAAATGTAAAACATGCAATAGTGAGTATGCTATGATTCTACAACTATCACATGTCAAGGAGCAAATCAATTAATTGCTAAGGAATTATTTCATCATATTCATGTGGAAATGGTTCAAATTTACTAATGATTCTCTTTAAGGCACGAAACTCATCAGTAAGATGGACAAGTGTTCAATGAAATGCACAATAATTCATGTTTGTACTCTTACCTTTTTTTTTTTCTTTGATAGGTGGCAAGTAAGTCAATCCTAGACAAAGAAGTTCCATTTTTTGTTCAATTTATGTTTTAGTGTGCAAAAATGGCAATTCATTGACTTTATAAGGCTTGGATTTCTTGCTTGATTGGGTAACTTGTTAAAGTGAATTTGGAGGAGGAAGGCCTAAGATGATCCTATCGTCCTTGTGAGGCATTGGTTGATCATTATGAAGGACACTTATTTCCTTGGAAGATGTAGAGGGAGGAGGATCTTGATATCCTAATCCTTTAGTATCTTCGATTGGGATTTGTTCTAGTAATTTGTGGACTTCATGCTCATTGGTTATGTCACATCCTTGTTTTCTTAAGATCTTAAAGCCTTGGCCATAACTCTTTTCTAAGTTAATGGATGTATTAGTAACTCAGTTGGTATAAGATAGAAGAGTATTATTATTGCTCTTGTTAACAATTTCATTAATGGATGATAGTTGAGGCTTGCTTTGTGCTTCAATTTTAGGATGTAAAAGGTTGAACATATCAAGTGATGGAATTATAGGTGGTATTGGTTGCTGCATGGATGGGTAAAATCATGCATTATTCTCAAGATTGTGTAGGGAGTCTTGTATGAATCATTGCATGTTATCTTCATCTTGTCCTAATATTTCCATCTCATGAGGACATTCATTAGGAGTTAATTGCAAATGATTAGGTTATAGTTAATTAGGATCATTACTAAACACACAACTTGAGACATCTACCAAAAACATTAAGGATTTCCATATATTACCCATACACATGTCCATGATGAAATAGAAGATTTATGCAAGATTTCAGATCTAATAATTAATTGATTTAGAATGCAACAAGCCTGAAAAATGATGTGTTTTAAATGCCCAATTGTATGTTTGAAATGCACTTGAATTGATCAATTAACTTTAATGTAAATGATGTAGAAAACAAAAATCATAAAGACAAACAAAAACCTATATACAGAAACACAAAAAGCAGATAAAGAGCTTTTAGTGCCCAAAAATTCAAAAATAGGCCTAATTAGGGACTCATTCACCCATGGGCGAATGGGTCTTCTGTTAGAGTTTTTAAAAATTAAATTACAAATATATGAGTTGATGTTTATTTTTCCAAATTTAGTTGCAAATAGGTAGTTATAGTTTCATATTTCTTGTAAATCATATCTAAATGCAAGTGTGAAATGATGCTAAATAACAAGAAAAAAGACCTAATTTGAGATGCAATTTTGATTCAATTTTTTTATTTAAGTGACTGGTCATGTAATGTTATGTAAGCACTATGCAAAATTAATGAATTTTTTGAATTTTTTAGATTTTAAAGAATGCAAAATGCAAACCTAAAACCCTAAATGAGATGCAAATAAATGAAATGCAATGCAAAGTTATACAAATCCTAGATCTAGGGTTTGGATGGACTCCAAATTCAAAAAAAAATTAGTGCAACAATATCGGGTGCACCAAAATGAAAAAAAGAAAATAGGTGGGGGGTTTGAATGATAAAAATGATGTGAAGAAAAATAATGTGTGGGGTGTGAGATATAAATGGACCTATTTTCCTTTATTTCATTGGGAAATGAGATCCACACAAAGAATTGACTTCCAACCCTTAATTGAGTCAACTCAATGAGGGAATCTACTAATTTCCTTATGATTCAAGACAAGGGTATCATCCTAAACAACACTTTTGGGAGAAAAACTAAAAATAGAAAATCTACTCAATTATGCCCATTCAAACTTTAATCATCAATTTAAAGCATAATACAGACAAAAACCACAAAGTTTCGACAAATCTAGAAATGGCAGAGTAATGTGTACCTATCACCAAAATGCAGATTCAGGAGGCTACTTAGGACTCATTCACCCTTAGGCAAATGGGTCTTTGTGCAGAGGTTTTTCTCATCTTTCAGGATCCTCAAGTGTCAGCCTATAGCTTCTATTTGATCTGGCTTTCAATGTCAAACAGTCGAAAATGAAGTTTGTAAGTGAGATTCAGGGAATTGACAACAAATATGACAATTTTTTGCAAATTTTTCACTTTGCAACTTTGAGATCTTCAATCCTTCTTCAACCTATAAACCTACAATTCACAAAGAGGGAAAATTTGTTTGTTTTTGGTGAATGGGGGTTTGCCTTGGTCAAACCCCATTTTGGTAATTAAACCTTGAATTGAAATAATAAAATATGAAAGGAATGATGAATGAACAACGCTATGTTGCAACTCACCAAATCATTGAATAAACCTTTGGAGGATTGAAATCACAATCTTGATCTTGCATGAAATGGCTTCAATGGATGTGGATCTTGATACTTGAATCTTGACTTGAGTGTAGACTTTGAGCTTGAAACCTACATCACAATGTTAGCTCCAAAAACATGCATGATTGCAAAAGACTTTGACATGATGCTTGGGATTTTGATTGCTGCAATAAATCTACTCTTGAATTCCCTTGATCATAATTTTTTCTCTTGTAAACTTGAATTGTGCTCTCATGAATTTTCTAAGATTTGAATTGATAAAATAACCTTGTATTTATAGGTATGTATCCTTAATTTCCCAAAATTAAACATTACAAGTTGACATTGAAATTTGAATTCGAGGACATTAAAATACCACCAAAAACATATTTTAAATTTGGTTTCAAAGGCCTAGGGAGGACCCATTCGCCCATGGTTGAATGGGTCCCAAGTCTCTATTCTTGGAACACACATTACTCAAGGTAATTATTTATGTGCTAGCATTAATTGTTGTCAGTTTTCCTCTTTAGAAAATATAATTTATTAGGCTTATAGGTGTAAAATAGGGCTTATAAGGCATAGTTAATTCCAATTTAATTGAGGGGACCCAAAAAAAGTGTTAAAATGTAAAGGAGTACATTTTTCTACACTACACCATTTATAAAATAGTTTTACACATATTCACAAAAAAAGGTGGGTTGAAAGAGTCACACCCAAAAAGTCCAAACAAGGCTCCAACTTGGAACAAAACATCATTACATAAAGCCATTACATGGCTATAGCAAGAGAATTATGAGGTGATGAGTCTTGGTCATCTCCAAGTTTACCTCATACATCCACAGGGTTTGAAACTATCCACAAGAGGTTCCCAATCATCGTTATCATTATCATCCTTTTTGTCTTCAAAAGTGTCATGAAAAAGAGAAATAGTAAGGTCAAACCAGGGGAATTTGCTAAACTCTAGCCAACCAACAATCCTATCCAAATGTTGGGGGAGAAAGAGAAAACTAGTTATGGCCTCGACAAAGACCATAAAGAACAACCTTGATTTGATGTAGGAGACAAAGGGACTTTAACAACAATATAATAGGTTGCATTACCCTAGTGATCCAACAAAACCTAGAGATGAGAAAATTCAAGTACAACCTTGTTGGCTTGCAATTGAATCTGCATAAGCACATTAGAGAAAATCATGACTTTGGTATAAAGTGAGAAATTAATTTCAACATAACATCTAAAGAAAAGAGAAATAATTTTATCCTTCCAAATACTAAAAAAAAATCCACCTTTAAATCATGCCAAATATGAGTATATCTAGAATTAATTATAGTTTAATCCCCTAATAATACCATGTGCCAAGAAAAAGGCCTAGGTTGAAAATGATTGAAAAAATTATGGATCCAAGTCTAGGCAATTTGAGCTCTTGGAAAAAACTAGAAAATATTCTTGAGAGATTCCTAGTGGCCACAAATTGGACATTCAGGATCTTAAACTCCCAAATGGATTAACTTGGAACCAATAGGAAGAATTTGAAAAGAATACAGTATGAAAAATGAGCCAACTTTGGCTCAAGAATTACCAACCAAATAGTGTATAATGTGTGCTACCAAACTATTAACAAAGATTACATAAGTAATCTCTAGTTTAAGATATGCACCATAGGAAAATGAGGAAAAATCCAAGAATAGTTGTTATAAGGATTATAATTGTGAAGTGTTGTATCAAGTACCAATTCCAATCTTTCCACCATGATTTGATAGACCAAACTCCAATTTTTTGGACAATATCTAGAAAACCGAATCAAGATTAATTTCAAAAGTTTCACAATCTTGATCGAAGAAATGAAACATCACTTTGGCTTTAGGCTAGGTTAAATTTTTTAGGTTACTTTGGAAAAGAATTTTGGAAGGGTCTTGATTAATTTCTTTAAAAATCTCAAAGGATAAATCAAAGGAGCCTTAGCAAGAGGGCATCCTTGACAATGTAAAATATGAGACTACCAAATAAATTGATGATTAATGGAAATCCCATTGCAAAATCCAATGTCATTCCAAAGGATTTAGGGCTTGATAGCTTCCCAAGATCTCCAAATAATTTTTAGCACAAAATTCCCTTAGATATGTATGAGCTATATCATAATAAAGAGAGTATGACTTTAAATCCCCTTCCAAGCATATATCCCAAAAGACACACTAGAAGAAATACAATGGAACACCAATATTTTCCATGCTTCATTACCTTCTAAAGCTTGAATAATCCACTTGGCACGCAAATCCAAACCTTCTCATTGGATGGAAATTAAAACTAGACATCCATAATCATGTGGAAGGCATCAATACTCTCATGTCACATGATGAAAATCTCTATGATTCTCAAAGAGGCCCAAATAAAATCTCTAAGAATGTTTTCAAGCTTTTTATGGGGGGATTTAAAATGGACCCATCAAGAAGAATATTAAGGATGAGTGGTGACTATAATATTTAAACAAATTTGGAACTCCCTAGCTAGAAAGGTTTAGTAACTGAGGAAGTCAATTTCTCAATTTTGAATAACATAGCTTGCCAATGGGTGGTTGGAAAAGCTTGAAAAGCAAAGGGAATGCCCAAAAACATGATATCTATGTGCTACCCATTTCTACTCATAATAATCAAGACAAGGAGGCTTAGGTAGAAAATGTTTCCTAACATTGAGTTTTCTTTTATTAAATGCTAGAATTTGAAGCTTTGCAAAAAATCCAAATAACAAAGAGCTTGATTGATGTTGTTTTCCTCTTTTGGAAGAGTAAGAAAGGATTCATTAGCAAAATGACCATTCACTAATGGATTCATGGAATTGGGTAAAGAGATAACTTTGATCAATATCTTGGACACAAAATGGGCCAAGAGGTATCCAAAACCTTTTGTGGTAAGCACATAAAGGTTGGGAGCTAAAGGACACACTTGGCATATAAGCCTAAATAGGAAAAAATAGAAGGATTGATGGCCATTAATGGTGAGACATGTTGAGGCATCAAAAAAGAGCATGCAAACAAATTGCATAAAATGAGGGCCAAATCTTAATGTTTGAAGCATGGCAAGGATAGAATGCTACTCAATGTGGTCACAAGCTTTAGCAAAGCCAATTTTGATGAGGATAGCTTGTTGATTAGATCGTCGAGCCCATTCATACCTTCCTAGGTTGTAATGATATTATTCAAAATATATCTAAACAATAAATATTGTTTTTTTAGGATGCACAATTTGAGAACTTGAAGAAGTTACAACTTCAACGCTAGAGCCTTACCTATGATCTTAAAGAAATATTTAGCAACATAATCAATCTTTGATCGTAGGTCTCCTAAAGGTCACCAAACTCAGGTATGAATTTGAAAATTTCTTTATTTACAATTTTTCTTAAGGAATTAGAAGGAAGAGATTTGCAATAAACATTATGAAGATCCTCACTAACACAATCCTAGAGGATCTTGTAAAATTCATAAGGAAAATCATCACAACTAGGGGCTTTTTCATTAGCCATAGTAAAATAACTCCATAGAGATCAACAATGGAGAGCAATTGATGCCAAAAATCTCATTGAGAAGAAGAGAGCCAACAACGAACAACCTTGTGAAACTCTTGTAAATATTTTTGTCATTTAGGAGAATTCTATTGAGCTTTGAACACTTGCTCATCGTTTCGAACAAAGGCCTGAATAATATTAGTGAGCTCTTTGAGCAACTAGAATCCATCCCTAATTTTTTTGATATCATGAGAGGTGTGTTGAGCACAAATATCTTGAAAAAAATCTTTACACGCTCTATCACCCACCTTCAACCTATGCAATTGAGATTTAATTTGGGTACATCTAGTTAAATGATTATAAAAAAATTGCTTCTAATGATAAAGCTCAAGCACTTGCAATTGTAAAGTAGGAAAAAAGAGGTTGGTCTCAAGCACAATTGTTGTTGGGTAGATATTTGAGGTGGTGACCCCATATGCATGGTGACAAAACTAAGCTAGTTGCCAGACATAAATTCAAAGGAAGTAGGAGGTACATTTGATATCCCCATTCCACTAGTCAATCCATCTTGTCTACTAAGAAGGTTTAGGCTCAAGGTTCCAAACATGTTGGATGTGGTTCAACATTTGTTTATGAGTCATCAAATAGATGTTAAGAAAAAATTGTAACTTTCTAGTCTTAGAATGAGCAATTTGCCATTCAATGCAAAATAAAATGGTATAATGATTAGACAAAGGCTCCACCAAAAGAGGAAAGCAATTAGAAAAAGGGAAAAAAATATTTAGTAGAAATCATGATACAATCAAGCTATTTGTACATACTATTAAACCTAGTCTAGAAATTGTTCCATGAGTAGAAATCATGATACAATCAAGCTATTTGTACATTCTATTAAACCTAGTCTAGAAATTATTCCATGTAAACCAATTGGAATGAGTATGGTAACATCCAATTAGTACATTGAAATTGCATTTTTCATTAAGATTTTGTCTTCTCACCTTAAAGCAACTCCTATGGTGGATAACCTTTCTTATAAGCTTGCACTTTATCATGTCAAAGTAAAATTTAGGTTTTCAATCTATATGTAATGATAAAATGGATCTTGAGTACAAAAAATATTTTGGTAATTTAAACCAATGTAAACTCATCTATTAGTTGATTGTGGTTTTAGTTTCCATATGCTATATTGCACATATTTCCTTCCAATAAAATAATATTCTAAGTTGTGATGTTTTAGAGCCTAACCTTATCTCAAAATAGGTAGTTTGCTTTCTAGTCATAGTGCATACCCCTTTCTACGGAGCAAACTACATTTAGTAAGGTCTCATATTGGTTGTGTAATGAGTTTCCATTATTTCCTTGTCTAGGTTGTTATACACCATTGTTGTATACATTTCAAATACACTTTTGTTGGTCTTCATAAATGGTATAGCAATAAAGAATGTATAGATAAATAAAACTATCATTAGTTTGTATTTACCTTGATATTCTATTATTGATTAGGTTGATTGAAATAGTAACATTATCTTAAGGGCAAGCAACTAATAGTAATCAATAAACATTCTTACAATTTTAACACCTCTTAGATATTGTTTTTTACAAGGAGTTTGGCCTATAAACATAGAAATTCACTATGAGATAATGAATTTATAAACCCATATATTTTTTCTTAAATGGGAATGAATTGCATTTGTATTTCATTTTCTTGAACTTCTCTATGATGAAGTTGCAATGAATCTCAATGTTTTTGGAGTACTCTTGCATAGCATGATTGTTCACCATTTTTAATACTCTAAATATTGTGGTATATAGTTATCGTTTTCTTAAAAGGTCCACGTACACATATCACTTAGGATTCTTTGAAGCCAAATTACTTCACATACAACACTTTTGTTGTCTTGTGCTCTCATTTAGTGGATCATATGACAACAATGAATTATTTCTTATTTACCCACGAGACTACTTCTAAGCCCGTGTAAACACATCCAGTTATGTATTTTTAATCACCAATAGAGCCTACCCAGTCAACATCTAATTAGTAATTCAAGATTAAATTGACATTCTTCTTATACTCTAGTCTAAAGGTATGAGTATCAAAGCATGTGCCATGTTACCCTATTTGTATCCTTATATAGTGTTTGCATGGATTTGTCACAAATTTGGAGAGGTAGTTCGCAAAATATCCTAGATCTTGTTAGACATTTCTAAGATAAATAAGGATCTTGATCAATTACTTATAAAAGGATTAAAAGTTACCTTGTTTGATATATCATTCTTAGAAATTAGTTGATCTTATCTATTTCTTTGTCCAAATAACTTGTGTTCAATTTTCATTCCTTTAAACATGCATGCCATCATCTCTTCAATGATTGGCTTTTGATGCAAAGGCATGTTCCCCATCGATTTTGTTTTGCAATTTTGGTTTTCGTCATATTTTTTATTCCTTGTATCTCTACAACATGTGGCCCATTTTTTTTGGAAGCAAGATTATTGAATCTTCCTTTCTCATTGCACATGGATGGTTAGGGAAGTTAAAATGGTTTTTCCCAATAGGCCACCATAAGTAGAGTTGGGGTTTTTTCCAGAGGCAAGAGATCCACAGTGAGAGAAGTCAATTTGTTTGGAGAGACAAAAAAAGGTTTTCTTTTGAACATAGAGTAGAGAGGAGAGATTGTGATTAGGAAAGAAGGAGAATAGGAAAAAAAAGAGGTCGACGATTTGGGGAAGAAGCCCGATCTACTTTGGCCAAGGTAGAGTTTTTGGTGAAGGAGAGAATAGAATAGAAGGAAAATTGAGATGGGAAAAAATGAAGCACGAGTACAAAACAAGAGGGCAGTTCCAGAGAAGAATGGTTGGCTGAGAAGGATTTTGATTTAATTAATTTAGAGGAAGCAAATTCCTTCAAGTATCGGTTGTCTTTGTAACCCAATTTTTGGTTAGATCAATGCACATTTTGTGTTTCATTGCAATGTTGTTTGTAAACTTTGTTTTTGTTGCTTGTGTGTAAGGAATGAGTTTTACCTATGTTCTTGTTACCTTGGCAAAGGATCGGCCTAACCAATTGAGCAACATTATGTAGATTGCTATGGCTGGTTAATGTAGTCTTCTATTGCTCAAAGTGTTTCATTGCATTCTTTAACCTAGCAGGTTGTCATTATCTTGGTATTAGAGTGTATGTTTGTAAATGTGTGCCATTATCTTGGTTTCGGAGAAGTAAGAGATTTGGAGATTGGGAAGTGGGCAGAATGCCACCAAGAAGGATGAGAAGAGGAGGTGCTCGAGGTGGTGGTTGAAGAGGCCATGAAGAAGGAGTTCTAGAGTTGCTGCAAAACCTGTTATCAAAGATGGATGTCATGGGGTAGGCATAGTGAAGGGGAATAGTCATTGATAATGTTAGCAAATTTGGGGAAGAGGAGTAATCCCAAACTGATGATGAAGTTCAAGAAGAACTAGAAGGAGTGGAAGAAATATTGATAAAGGCCATCATGAGTGTGGGAGCCAAACCAAAAATAGAGGTTCTTACTTATTTTGGAAGCCTAAATGTGGAAGAACTCATCTACTGGATCAATGATTTGGACAAATATTTTGAGCATGAAGGAGTTGCGAAAGAAAGGAAAGTTAAGTTTTCCCATATAAGACTTAAAGGCCACATTGCTATGTGGTGGGATTACATTCAGTCTGAAAGATGAAAGAAGAATAAGGATAAGATAACTTTTTGGGATTGAATGGTTTCCAAATTGAAGGCTAAATTCCTTCCAAGTGACTACTAAATCAATCTTTTCAAAAGATTACAAAATATTAAGAAAAAGGATATGTCAATAAAGGAATATATGAAAGAGTTCTATACATTGGTGATTTAGTCAAGCCATAGTGAAGAGGACATGGAAAAGGTAGAAAGATACCTTAATGGTTTGAAATACAGTTTACAAGATGAGTTGAGTTTAGTGTCTCCTAGAACTCTTGAGGAAGCCTATCATTTTGCCATTAAGGCAGAAGAGAAGCTTATGAGGGAGCAGAATTAGCAAGGATGAGGTAGAGGATGAGGCTATAGAGAAAGAGGACAATGGAACCATCAAGATGGAGAGTTAATTAGTTCAAGTGGGAAAATCAACTCAAAAAGAGGAGGTTATCAAGATAGAGGAAAAAGATCATTTGGAAGTGATTGTTATCAAGGAAAAGGAAGAGGTTTTATTGGTTAATGTTTTAAGTGAAATCAATATGTTGGTCATAAGAGTTGGGAGTGTCGGGAATATCCATGAGAAGGTTACACAAGGCTTGAAAGGAGTAATCATATTGTGCAAACAGATCAAAAGAGTGCAAGCAAGGAGGAACTTGAGACAGGAGAGTCTTTGTTGTTTAAAAGAGTGTTGTTGAGACCACCAAAGGAGAGTTAGGAACCCATACAAAGGAAATCTCTATTCAAGATGAAGTGAAAAGCTAAAGGTAAGTGCTCCAAACTTATTATAGACAGTGGTAGTACTGGTAATATTGTGGTTGTTGAAATGGTGGATAAACTAGGTCTTAAGAGAACTAGACATCCCACGCCTTACAAGGTTTCCTGGTTACAAAAGGGGCATCAGTTGTTGGTAGATGAGAAAGATTTGGTTGAATTTAAAATAGGAAGTTATAAGGATAGTGTTGTGTTTGATATCATTCCTATATATGTGTGTCATGTGCTACTCGGTAGACCTTGGCAATTTGACTAAAATGTCATACATGATGGAAGAAATAATACTTACATTTTTGAGAAGGATGGTATCAAACATACCTTTTTGCCTTTGTAAGAACCAAAAGAGGATAGTCATAGCAGCAGTAGTAAGGTGATGCTATTAAGAGGAAAAGAGTTTATAAGTGGAAGGGAGACAAAGGAAGTTGCAACAACAACCAAGGAGGTGATCTTTCATTTTCCTAAATGTTGCAAGGATGTAAATAGTGCTAATTTGTAGGTACAATGACCAACAAAATGTGTTGACACAAATGAATGTGAAGTTGAGGAAGCTATTGGTCTTTAGAAGGACATATAGAAGTGGAATAAATTGGCATTGTATATGTCTAAAAATGGTCATGATTAAGCTTGTTAATTAATTAAATATGATTTATTTAATTAATTCCTCTAATGTCATCTACATATAAATAAATTTAATTATTTATTTATATCGTTTATTTTCTAATTCTTCTACCTTAATTAAATAAATAATTTTATTTAATTACTAACATTTCCATCTTCCGCTTGATTAAATTAAATAAATTTTTATAATTTATTTATATTTGATTATCATTTTATTCTAAAGTTTAAATATTTTAAATATTTAAATAAGTGGAATATCTTCTTCATCCCACCTTCTGCCTTTTGCTTAATTAAATTAAATAAATTTTTATAATTTATTTATATTTCATTATCATTCTATTCTAAAGTTCAAATATTTTGAATATTTGAATAATGGAATATTCTCCATCCCATAATCGATTTAAATATTAAATATTTTATTTAATATTTAATCACCCTAATTTCATTTCTTTTAAAACATAATTAAATATGAGTTATTTAATCATGTGGGTTTCCATTTCCGTCTCCACTTCCAAATTAAATAAATTTAATTTATTTAATTTCTAACTCGTGCTAACTCACCCTTCCAAATTCTGACTCATCATTCGAAATGAAAGTTTCCCTTTGAAACTCAATGACGGAAATTGAAAGACAAGGGAAACCTTCCATCCTCTTCTCCACTTTTGAAAATCTCCTGCCGTCCATTCAAACAAGGTTAATTCGGGCCGTCGATCGATTCAGCCAATCGAATCATTCGAAAACTCTATAAATTTTGGCGCAAATCCAAGCCTTGGTTAATCATCCACATATACACACACGCATACACTACGCACATGCAATCAGCATTGCATTCATATCAGTTTCAATATCACAGCAATCTTGTCATTTTAGCATAGCTTTGCATTTAGCATAGTTTGCATTTTAATCTCGTTCTTTAGCTGTCATTTTGTTGAGTTTGATCTGCTGATCTGAGAGCTATCTGGAAAACAACAAAACGCTGAAGATAGAGGAAGATAAGACGGTTTCAAGAAGCTGCTGTTACGGTTTGTGTATTTGTGTTTCTTTTCAGCTTTCTTGATTTAATGTTTTATTAATATGTGTTTGATTTTTATTTAAATTGATCCAATATTTCACTCACACATAAAATGGCGCCCACCGTGGGGCTCAAACCCACGAATTTAACATTTTCTGTAAGTTTCTGTTGACAGTTTCCGTGTTCTGGAATCAGCTTTCGGGAAAATTTTGACGTTTAAGTGCATTCAAAATTTCCTGATGCGCATACGGGTTTTTTAACTTTTTGTTTTGTAGGATTTTGGAGCACATACCGTGACTGTTTCAGCGCATATAGCATCTGTTTAGGCGCATTTAGTTTTTGTTTACGCGCATATAGTATCTTTCTTTTGGCATACACAGTAACTATTTTTAAAGCATTTAAATCTTTCTTAAGGCACATATAGCATATGTTTAGGTGCATATTGCATCTGTTTAGGTGCATATAGCATCTGTTTAGGTGCATATTGCATCTATTTACGCACATATAGCATCTATTCTGGCGCATTTAGCTTCTGTTCCGGCGCATATATCTTCTAGCGCATATGGCTTCTGTTCGAGCACATATGGATTGTAACAAAAACACATAATTTTGAGTCTGACACCTTCCGCGAATAGAATTCTTTTTCTTTTTCTAAATTTTAAAATGAAGCAATCCTAGGGTAGCCACATCTGGATTAAAATGAAGCAATCTAGGATAGTCACCAAACAAATGATCTTGCAGTTAAAATTGAACAATTTGTTTTTGTGAAGCAATATCTTCACTTAGATTAGATCATTGTGATTTGGAATTTAAAAAGAACATCTGCTTGCTTTGAATGTGGCAATAGGTCTATGCTCTCCCCTTAACTGGGTGATCAAAATACCAGACTTGCATTTTTAGTTTTCATGCAATTTTATTGTTTCAATTACATCCTTTAGAGACCCTGTCGTAGTGGGAAAAAGTACTCACCCTACGGGAATGACTCAAGTGGGTTCAAGCCAAAGCCAGGCTATTCCGCCCCACTATAAAATTTAAAGCAAATTTGGGGAAACCCTCTTTTGTCGATAGTGTGCAAGATAACCATCCCCAAAGCCTTTGTTCTAAAGTTTGGGAGGTCTCCTGAGGGAGTTTATTATTGCCGCACCGAACGGAAATCCTTACTACGAACCTAGTGTAGTGGCTAGCCGAGTCAATTGCCAAACATTCTAATAATCACAGTGCAAGGGGAGGGAAGAATCTGCCCCCAAGATACTCACCATATAACTGCCAAGGACCATTTGCTCAGGGGATCCGGTATCCACGTCCGTAAATTTGAGTACGCGCCTGGAAAAGACAAAAACACGAGTGCCCCTTCGGGGGTGACACGGCTGTGTGAGTCGACGCAGTTCTAAGATGTGGGTTGTTGATTACTAGAATGACCTACTTGAGCATTTAAGAGTGAGTCTGTCTGAATTGTCTTTCATGTGGAAAACCTGTGAAAACATTTGATGAAAAATATTTTCTTGATCAAACACTTCATGTTAGTATAGGGCTTTAAGAACAACTATTTTCAAAAATGTTTGTTGTGTCTTCCATTACATTAATTCAGATAAAGAGATCATCCAAAAAGAACATGAAGAACAACAACTGAAAGCCACTTAAAGAGTTTTTTTTATACCATTGGTTCAACAACATTCCCAATAACATCCTCATGTTTAGAGATTGGAAGTCAACAAATTTTCCCAAGAAATCATTGTCTAAAAGGATCAGAAAACCCAAGAAACCATTAGGATACAAGAAAACACTACAAAAGAGAAAATTCTTGTACAAAAGTTGACAAGTATTGCTTCACTATCGAGGATTTCTTCACAGATATCAGGATTTTGTTAGAAGATTCACTAATAAATATGTTGTAGATCCCTTAGATTCTCGAGCTCATTATCAGAGATTAGCTCTATCACAACGGCATAATCATAACCAACCTCTTGAATTTGACAACATACCCCAACCTTCTATAGAATATCCTTCACACCCCAGCCATATTCTTCAAAGATCTTGAGAGAATTTCTTTAAAAACGAAGATCAAAATCTTTTAGAGTGCACCTTTCAAAACAACTTTCTAATTTTTGGTTCAACTTCCCCAACAGGATTCTGAAATCCTTCATCAATTGGAAGCCACAATCAATAAACTAGGAGCATCCTTGATCATATCATAAGATTCCATATCTTATCGGATCAAGATATCATCACCATCGCACTTGTCAAAACTAGGGTTTAAGTTTTGAAGAATTTTCCAAAAACATATGCCTATCTCCACAAGATCTCAACACAATAAACTGAAAGATACAATCCAAAAATAAATTCATATTTAAAACACTCAAGAAGAAGGAGAAAGCAGTAATCCCCTTTTCAGCATAAATCAAAATCCACTTTTCAACAACAACATGGACAATAGGGAAGAAAATCCTTTTCATAATTACAGAGATAAAAACGAGATGGATAGTGATGAGGAACAAGATGAGGAACGTCTTAGAGAGGCTAAACAAGATCCAAAATTCTACGAAGCCATTGAAAAGATCTTGCAGCGAGATAAGGAAAAGTATTTTTGCTATCTAGCCGAACAAGGGGCTAAATTGCCTCACGACTTTGACACTGAAAAATTGAAAAATAAACATGAAGAGACACCCCTTTCTAATCTTAGTGCTTTAACCCAACAAATCAAGGCACTTCAAGGACAAGTTAAAGAATTACAAGGGGGAACAACCACAAAGAAATACACTCTTGAGGAAATTTGTCCTTATCCTTTTGATAGAAGTCTTAACATGATTCCTTTTCCCAAGCATTGTGAAATGCCAAAATTTGATCGCTATAATGGGAAAACAGATCCAATTGATCATGTTAGAGACTTCAGGAATATGACATTAGAGTTCACTCACGAAGATACTTACTTGATGCGACTGTTTCCTAGAAGTCTTGGAGTACACTCTATGGAATGGTTATCTAAGATCACACCTCTCATCAGGACATTTGAAGAATTGATCAACCTATTCATATCATAATATACCTACAACATACAACATCAGATCACCATGATAGATCTTTGCAAAGTTGCATAGAAACCTGGTGAATCTTTCATTACATTTCTTCAGAGATGGAGAAGAATGTTTGCCAGATATCCATGTCATGTTCCTGAAAAGGAAAAGATGGTTACTTTCATTAACAGTCTAAATTCAGAAATGAGCTATCACTTGAACTTACATTGTCCTCCTTCTTTTGAGAAAATGATTGAAGATGCCATAACCATCGAAAATGCTTTGGTCAAAAGAGGAATAATCAAACATGACAAAGAAAATCCTAGCTCGTCTAACCATCACAATAATCAGGACAAGTCCAAATTCTGGACTCGCAACAAAAATATGGTGAATGATGGTGTTGTTGATGTGAATCATGCCTCAACCAAACCATTTGTCCTCAGTACTCCAAACAGTCGCAACAACAATGTTAACTCGATTGCAAATCACGGAAATAATCCTCCTCTTCCGAGGAACAATACAAATCAACACTCTACTCCCAACAATGTTAACTCGATAGCAAAGTACTGGACCGTGATCTTGCATATAACATCTTGTTGGGTCGTCCTTGGATCCACGAAATGCAAGCTATCCCATCAACCTATCGTCAATGTCTCAAGTTTCCTTATGATGGATGAGAAATCACGATACCTACTGATAATTCCAATATTCAAACTTGTGCCAACATAAAAGCCAGTCAAGATACTTTGGTCCCTAACAATCGAGAAGCTCATGCTAGGACTTCTCTAAAGATTGACACACAGATCAGTCAATTGACCAATAGTTTTGACAAAAGGATGAAATTCAAGGATCATGGAGTTGGAGAATACTCTCTTTGTCTTGCCAATTTACCTATGTCACCTCGATCACATGGATAGCCGTCTATCAGGGAACATCAAATATTAGCAGCATCAACATCAAAGCAAACACCAATAGAGCCAATCACAAAATTTAATGGACAATTCATCAAAGAAAAATTCCCCATGGAAAATCCTGAGGATACAGAGATTCTAAACTAGCTCTATAAAGATGAAGATTAAGCAGTCTCTAATATCAAATTACCCACAGACAAATATGGAAAAGGATATTCAATCATGCAGAAGATGGGTTATGATGAAGGGCCTATCGGAAAAAGAAAGGAAGGAGTAGTTGAACCCATTCACCTCCACGGACTTGCTGCAAAAGAGAAAACTAGATTGGGTTATGATACTCACTCCAAAGAAAAAAAACCACATAGCACTGTCTTCGCATTACAAGAAAGCTTAGATTCAAGAGAAACATGTTTGACAACAGTTAAGAACTTCTTGGACAACAATTCTGATACAGACTCTGCTAAATATGAATGGGACACCATTTACAATGATGAGTTCTGGAGGGACAAAGAGGTTGATGTAATACACCATTACGCCCCAACTCTAATTGAAGGTCAAGGTTCAGGGTCCCAACCACAAGAATCTAAACCACAAATCGACTATGATTCTAGTGATACTGAGTCAAATCTAAACGAACAAGACTATCATGAGGACAGTATCATCATTGACCCACCTCATACCTCGGATCCTACAGACCACTCCGTTATGACCATAACCATAGCCGATTTCACACAACCTGACGATCCTCTACCTTTAATTCATCCTGATCTCATTGATTGGGATTCAACTGAACCTATTGATATACCTATGTTTCCAAGTGATGAAGCTATCGTAAACTTCCTTTCCGTAGAAGATATAAATGATTGTTCCACTAGCGATTTTTGACATAGAGTTTTTGATCAGGAGAGTGTCAAGTCTCCCAGTTGCAAAAGTAAAAACAAAAAAGAAAGATCTAATGGTGAAAAATAGAATCTGGCAGTATTAGATCAAACAAAAGATAAAATAAAGAGCGTATCCGATGGTGAAAACCTCTTTGAGGCACTAGACGATGGGTATCTTGACACTCTCCCGGAACACTACCATGAGCGATTGCCTATTTTGATTGAACCTACAAATGCTGTCGATCTTGAGACTTCTGACAAACCAAGAATTTTACAGTTAGCTGCATCAATGATAGAAAAAGAAGTATCAGAGTTCATGGAATTCCTGAATGCAAATCAAGTCAATTTTGCATGGTCTTATGCTGACATGCCTGGTATTGATCCTGATCTTATCATGCATCACTTGTCTATCAAACCAGGGGCCAAGCCGGTGAAACAAAAACTCATAAAGATGCACTCTCATGTTGCATTATTGGTTAAGGAAGAACTAAGAAAACTCCTTGATGTGGGTTTCATAAGACCAATCGACTATGCAGAATGGATCTCCAACATTGTTCCTGTATCTAAGCCAGATAAAACTGTGAGAATATGCACAGATTTTAGAGATCTTAACAAAGCATGTCCTAAGGATGATTTCCCACTGCCAAATATCGACACTATAGTTGATCTGACAGTTGGCCATGCCATGTATTCATTAATGGATGGTTTTTCTGGCTACAACCAAATCAAGATTGCACCTGAAGACCAGGAGAAAAAAACTTTCACATGTCCATGGGGAACTTATTGTTGGAACATCATGCCTTTCAGTCTGAAGAATGCTGGGGCTACCTACCAAAGAGCCATGACTACAATCTTTCATGACATGATGCATGTCTTCATGGAAGATTATGTGGATGACATATTGGCAAAATCATACCCCAGAGAAGGACATCTTGAAATATTATCCAAAATATTTGCAAGACTAGAGAAATTCAAAGTTCGTCTCAACCCAAAGAAATATATTTTTGGGGTCAAATCTGGAAAACTCTTGGGGTACATTGTTTTAGAAAAAAGAATTGAAGTAGATCCTGTAAAAGTACAAGCAATTATGGAAATACCTCCACCAAAGAACATCAGTCAATTGAGATCACTGCAAGGACGACTTCAATCTATACGGAGGTTCATTGCACAATTGGCCAATAAAAGTTTACCTTTCACACATCTACTGCATAAGAATGTTCCTTTCAAGTGGGATGACAAATGTGAATTGGATTTTTAGCAAATCAAAGAGTATTTAATGACTCCACCAGTTCTCATACCTCCAAATCCAGACAAACCCCTAATCTTATACATTGCCGCAATAAAGACATCTTTGGGGGCACTGCTAGCGCAAGAAGACTCTACAGGAAAGGAACGTGAAATCTACTACATCAGTAGAACATTGACAAGTCATGAGCTCAACTACACTTCTATCGAGAAGGCTTGTCTGGCAGTAGTTTTTGCTTCACAGAAATTTTGGCATTACATGCCAACCCATACAATCAATCTAGTTTCAAAGATTGACCCACTCAAGTATTTATTAAGCAAAGCATCATTGACAGGAATGTTAGCAAAGTGGGTAATGATTCTGAGTGAGTTTGACCTACATTATGTTGATCACAAAGCAATCAAAGGACAAGTTATCGCTGATCAATTAGCTGAAGCACCACTACAAGCAGATCATCCCCTGCACATTAAATTCTCAGATGTTGATGTCTTCACTACAGAATCTAAACAACCATGGTCCCTATATTTTGATGGTTCTTTCACTCAACATGGATTGGGGGTAGGCATACTTTTCGTCACCCCTCAAGGACACACCATTCCTCGATCATATAGGTTGATGTTTCCATGCACCAACAACATAGCCGAATATGAAGCATTAATCACCAAACTCAAAATAGCACTGGAATGGAGAATTACAGAATTGCAGGTGTATGGTGACTCACAGCTGGTCATTTATCAGATCAATGATGAATATCAAACCAAAGATGAGAAACTATTACCATATAAAAATATGGTTGATGACTTCAAGAAATATTTTGTGGACATAAAATTCACACAAATTCCAAGGCTTGATAATAAAGCGGCTGATGCCATCGCTACAATCGCATCATTGTTACAACTCCCAGAAACTCAAAATCATTATGAATTTCTGGTGGAACAATCATTTACACCTACTTATGATACACCTGAAAGCCAAATCATTTGCCACTTGGTAGGATCCGATTCGCCTTGGTACGAAAAAATTTATGCCTATCTCAAAGATGATATCTTACCACCTGATTTATCCCATAACCAAAAACGCAATTTTATCCGCCAATCCGCTCGTTATACCCTTATCGCTTACACCCTTTACCGCCGTGGTTTTGATGGTACTTTACTCCAATGTCTTGAACATGAGGAATCTGACAAAGCTTTACAAGAAGTTCATGGTGGCATCTGTGGTACTCATTCGAGTGGATTGACCTTATCCAAAAAATTGATTAGAATGGGTTACTACTGGCCTACAATGGAGAGGGAATCATTCACTTTTGTGAAAACATGCTTAAAATGTCAGATTCATAGGAATCTCATTCATGCTCCTGCACAAGAACTTCAACCATTCACGCCGACCTGGCCATTTTCTCAATGGGGATTAGATCTAGTGGGCAAGATTCATCCTTCTTCATCGAATGGACATAAGTTCATCATCACAGTACAAAGTACTTTACCAAATGGATTGAGGCAGTCCCTCTTACTAAAGTTACCGGCAAACAAATATCATCATTTATACTCAACTATATTATTTGTCGGTATGGCATTCCCAACTCCATTATTATAGATAATGGACATCCGTTCAAAAATTAGGATGTTGATGAACTTTGTGATAGATTTCACATTCAACATAGATATTCAACACCTTACTATCCACAAGGGAATGGCCAAGCAGATGCCTCAAATAAAACAATATTAAAAATCTTGAAAAAGACTGTGAATGCTTTAGGGAAGGATTGGCATGTTCAACTCAATCCTGCTCTATGGGCCTACAGAACCAGTGTCCGCACACCAACAGGAGCAACACCATTCGCTCTTGTCTATGGAGCAGAGGCCATATTACCCTTAGAAGTTGAGATTCCCTCACTCAGAGTATCATTGAAAGGTCTTACAACAGATGATGAATACAGAGTCTCCCGACTCCAAGAATTGGAACTCCTAGATGAAAGGAGACAAAGAGCAGCTGATCATCTAAAAGCATATCAACAAATGATGTCTCGCAGCTATAACCACAAAGTAAAGCCACGTACCTTTCAGGTGGGTGATCTTGTTCTAAAAGAGAATCCACAAAATCAACAAGACAAAGAAAAGAAAGGAAAGTTTGAACCAAATTGGCTAGGTCCTTATGTGGTTATCGCAGTTTATGGTTCAGGAGCATACAAGCTATCAACGCCAGAAGGGGACCTGTTTGACGAACCTATCAACAGCATGCACTTGAAAAAATATTATGTCTAAGGAGGTTATCATCATCATAAAAAGACTTGAAGAAATCCAAAAAAAAAAAATGTCATAGGGTGAAAACCTGGCAAACAGGTAGTCTATTGACAAGAAAATGCAATAAAAACAAATAGTGAAAATCTGGCAAATAGATGCTATTTGGGGCTCTCCATCTATTAGTTCATGTTCTGCACCTAACTTTTCAGCCTTCATTTTCATGCATCTTTTCCATCATCTTAGGGTCACACTAGTACCATGCCATCATCACCTACCTCGAGTGATAACATCTTACCATGGCTTGATTATTGTACATATTCATTTTTAGCAAGTTATGTTGATACCAAGGGCAAACATGGGCATACTGGGGGCAACCAACTTTCAAGTTCTACCAAAACAACTAGACAATGACATCAAAGCCAATCATGCGAAAGCAAAACAACCAAATCAAACCAAAACATCCAATCATTGATCCATATCACAATAGTTTTCAGTTGTGTACCTTATCATGACTCATATCTGGATGATCTCTAATCTGAATAATGTTTGGAATCAGAATATTTCATTTTTGAACAATGGTTGTTTAATTTTCAATATCATTTCTCTCGAGCACACTCGATGATGTACTGAACTAGAGTGGCAAGGAAAGAGGATGATTTTTTTTTGTTTGTTGTCTTGAGGTTAATCATTTATCTGTTGCAAATATGTTGCGAGACATGATTTTCCAAAGTTTATCATTGATGACAGTTCCAAATTTGCATCAGATAGTAGTTAGTCTTTGTCTGTTCATGCAAGAAATGTTCAGGTCATCTCGGTTCAATTATGCCTAGATGCTTGTGTTCACTTGCTATATCAAAAATCATGAAAGTTGTACTCAGGTCATCATTGGTGCTAATTTCCCCTCTGATGCTTGTACACACTTCCAACATTTTCAAACGCTCTATGATGATTTAAGCAGGCTCATTAAAAGGCTCAACAAAATGGTCAATTTCATTTAGTTGCATTTCATTTTAGGTCATTGTACATAACTGCATATTGGATTTGCATCAAGAGTTTTTGAAAGGTCAATGGCTGTCATTTTTCTTTGGACTATTTGTGGAGGACAATGCAAAAATTGGTATCATTATCATTTCATCTTTATTATCATTTGATAATCATTCCATTAGTATTATCATCTCATCATTGCATTTTCGTTATCATTTCATATTAGTTTCATATCATTATCATTTCATATTAGTTTCATATCATTTCATCATCATTGCATTTTCATTATCATCTCATATTAGTTTCGTTATCATTTCATATTAGTTTCATACCATTTCCTTATGCCATTCATTATCATTTCATCATTTCATATTAGTTACATTTCCATTATCATTTCATCAATACTCCATTTGCATTTCATTTTCATTTATCATTTTGTTATCATTCCATATCGTTTATTATTTTATTAGCCATTCATTATTATTTCATTATCATTATCATTTAACAATTCCACTTCATATCATTATCATTTAATATTATCATTTCATCATTTCATTCATTATCATTATTATTATCTTAACATCACATTACCATTATAGTCATTTCATTCATTTCATTTTATTTTCATTACCATTATCATCCCATCATTACATTACCATATTATAATCATTTCATTCATTTATCATTCATTTTCCATTATCATTTCATTCATTATCATTATATTATAATCATTTTATTCATTTATCATTCATTTTCTATTATCATTTCATTCATTATCATTATATTATAATCATTTCATTCATTTATCATTCATTTCTCATTATCACTATATTATAATCATTTCATTCATTTATCATTCATTCTCATTATCATTCCATTCATTATTATTATATTGTCATCCTTTCATTATTTCACTATCATTATCATTATTGCATCATCATTCATTTCATTTATATCATATATTTTATCATTTCATTCATGCCATTACCATCACATCATCATCATGCATTTCATTATCAAAGCATATCATTTCACTATCATTATCATTCATTTCATTCATATCATCTCATTTTATTATTATTATCATCATTTATTTCATCTCAGTATAGTCATTTCATCATATCATATCATTATCATTTCATTATCATTACACATCCAATCCATTTATCATGTCATTTTATTACAAATCATTATATTTCATCACATGTAATTTTATCATACATCACTATTTATGCATCTCAATTTCATATCAGTATTCCTATCATCTCATATCATAGCATTTTATCATACACTATCTACTCATATCATTTCACATCACATCATATCATAATGCATATCATGAACACAACATCCATTTTTTTTTTTCATATTTTATCTGCATTGAAAAATCCACAAAAAAATAAACATTCCATATACACCTCATAAGTAATTCATCTGCATGACATCATTAGTACACATCATCAAATCATCATCACCATAATAAAACATCATAATCAAATCATCCTGCATATCATGTTAGTCATCAAATCTCCATAAACACATAAATAAACGCATATCACATCATCACATCAATCACATCATAATTGCACATCAAATCATCATTAAAATAATCATCGCCGTTGCATATCATCGCTCATCAAAAAATGGTACAAATGTCCAAATGTCCAATGAAACTAAAATGTCCAAAGAAACATACATGATCAAAAATGGCATATACATGCTCCAAAAATGATATACATCACAAAGTCTAGTTGGTCGATGCTCCTGACGGTGCTGGTCTAGAGGGAGGTGGTCTGCCACTGGTGCCTGCATCTGGGTCCTGTCAAGGTCCCGTCACTCCCCTGCTCTGGGTATGTGTCTGAGATCTGCTCCTGGTCCTGCTATGGGACCGCGGGTATGGCTCTCTGTGCTCTGGAGGACACAGCTCCTCATATCTCACTCTATAGTACTCAGCCTCTCGCGCCATCTCCATACCCTCTGCAATGGCATCCCGCAATGACGCACTCTCTACAGTGCCCATCAGCCTCTGTGCAACACCCTCAGCCTCTACTGCCCTCCACCTAAATGCATCTCTCTCTACTATCACCTAGGCTAACTATGGGTCTAGGGCAGGTGCCTGTGCAGGTGTCTGTGCCTATACCTGTGCCAGCTACACCTGAAGCTGTACAATGAAAGCCTGTGCCTGTAACAACTGACTCTGTAACTGCCCCTGCTATCCCTGCAATGTCTGCACCTGGGCCTGAAGTGTGGCTATCTGTCCCTGCTGCGAGGAGGACACCATACGGATCACTGTCCATCTCTTGATCCCTATCCTTGGCCACCGCATAATCTAGACACCCCTTAGAATATCCAGCCCCGACCTCCCTAGCACATGTCCCCCCTCCCCGCCATCATCTCCATCATCATCATCATCAGAGCTCTCCTCCTCCCCACTCTCCACCTCCTCTCCTCCAACTGCTCCCTGCTCATCGCCGACCACATCCTCCTGTCTCACTGCACCTAGCTGTGGTGCTACCAAAATCGGTGTTGGCTCATCAGGACTGGTGAACCGAGGAAAGGGATGCGTGTGGAAATATGTAGAATACTCATCAGACATCCCAGCATCAATAATATCTCACCTGTCATCCCAATCCTCAAGCACTAAGGTCTGGAACTCTGTATATGCTATCTGGTAAGAAATATACGGCCCCCATCCGGCCTCATCTCTGCTCCGGGCGTAATGTGCAACCCCCTGCGGCATCCCCTGAGTGAATCCAAACTATCTTTGCACCTGCAATGCCAGAAACCTCTCCAGAATAAAGGGAGTCCTCCCTATCAGGAACCGAGGAATGCATACGTATGGCATCTCTATGTCATATGTCGCCCATGGCTCACAATCCAGATATGGTCGCCATATAACTGTGTCCATATCATCCAGCAGTCGCCTCTAGTAATCTACCTTGCCCAACTTGGGCTGGGTAAGGAACATAGCATATATATATATATATACGGTCTGCCTGGTGGCCTAACTCTGGGGCACGCCGATCTCATCACAGCAAAATGCTCCCATGCCCAAATCTGTAACAATGTAACCCCACATGACAAACTGGACGAACCTCTGTACACCACCTGGTGCAAATCATGATAGAGATGTGCTAGCATGCAACTCCCCCATGCGTATCTCCTCAGCTGTAGCAACATCTGCTCTAGAATCCTGCCCCATCCCACTGACAATCCCTTTGCCCGGCGATCCGGACAAAGGAGACCTCCAATGAATGCACCCAAAACTGCTGGCAAGGCTGGATATCCCCGAAAATCAGCCCACGATACCCAGTACCTAGCAATCTATGCATCTCCGTACACCCTCCTCAAAGCATCTGTGCCCCCCAGCTCCTTGTGATCGTAATACACAAGGGCTCCAACCATTGGGATACTTAGGATCCTGTACACGTCCTCAGGAGTCACTGTCACTTCATTGGTCGGCATGTGAAAGGTGTTCTACTCTGAATGCCATCGCTCTGCAAGTGATGTCAACAATCCTCTGTTGACCCTAATCAACGGCATCACCAACAAGGATCTCAAACCGTAGGTGTCAATCAATGCTATGTCAGCAAGTGTCAACTCAGGGATCCTATCCCATCCTGCTGAGTGTCGCTCTCTAATCTAGAGGTTTTTGAAAACCTCCTATTTTCATCACAAGGATAATTCATCAGAATCATACCAATCATTCAATCATTCAAACAACATCAAATTAGACTCATATCTATCAGTGACCTATATCAGTGAACTATATCAATGACCTACATCAGTGATCTATCAGTGACCTATATCAAATGACCCATATCAATGACTCATATCAATGCATCAAATCAACGACCCATATCACACAATCATATCAAATCTATTCTACAATCAATTACTATTTGTTTTCTATCGTAGAAATCAAATTTATCAGAAGTCATATCAATTAATTACTCTTTGTTTTTCATTCATGAAAAGCAAAGTTATCAATCATTTACTCTGTCTTCTAAATCTATGAAGCAAAGTTATTAATCAATCATCATTTTTATCCATATCAGCATGATGACATGATAATTTACCTATCTATTGACCAAGGAAGCAATACGAATCATCATTTTTTTTGCAATATGCGCCATTCTTTTCATGGGATGCGCTAAATCCTGTATGCGCCCTTGTTTTCACTGGATGCGCTCAAACAGACCCCCTATGTGCGTTTTCCCGTATGCACCACTTTACTCAACCTAAGCGCCACTGTTCTTGTTGGATGCACTTTTTCCTATATGCGCGCCTATTTTTCCTATATGCGCCTAACTCCTAAAATTTTCTATCCTGCCCTATATGCGCACTAGTTTCTACGGGATGCGCTAAACTGGTTTTACCCTGGCTCTTTAACATTTATGCTCTATGCGCGTTTGTTTCTACTCTAAGCGCGCCTATTTTTTTTGAAAGTGCCTAAACTATTCTATATGCGTGTAAACGTCATTTAAAAATTTAAAATCTGCAGAAAAACATGAAATTTTGATTCAAATGGAAAAATTTGAACGCATCGATGGTTAGATCGACTCACTAGTGGTCCATATGCAGCTGGCCTCTGATATCTGCGCGATCTCTCGAATCGGTGGTGATGATACAGAATCTCCATGTCGCAATGTCACTCTTAGAGCTACAGTTTTTGCCAAAGTCAAAAGTGCAAATGACTTGTCTTTTTCAACCTTTTTACCTTTTAAAAGTCATCCAAGGGTAAAATTGACTTTATTTTCAAAATGAGACATTTTTTTTCATTATCTGTCGCGAGCTAAACCACTCTCTCTCCCATCCGTGATTTACCTCTCGAGGGAGCATCATCAGCAGAAATATCAAAAGCACATCAAGGGCAAAAAATCTTATTTTTATTTGAAGCAATGTGTTTCACACATCACTTCAAAGAGGGGCAAAATGTATGTCTAAAAATGGTCATGATTAAGCTTGTTAATTAATTAAATATGATTTATTTAATTAATTCCTCTAATGTCATCTACATATAAATAAATTTAATTATTTATTTATATCATTCATTTTCTAATTCTTCTACCTTAATAAATAATTTTATTTAATTACTAACATTTCCATCTTCCGTTTGATTAAATTAAATAAATTTTTATAATTTATTTATATTTAATTATCATTTTATTCTAAAGTTTAAATATTTTAAATATTTAAATAAGTGGAATATCTTCTTCATCCCACCTTCTGCCTTTTGCTTAATTAAATTAAATAAATTTTTATAATTTATTTATATTCCATTATCATTCTATTCTAAAGTTCAAATATTTTGAATATTTGAATAATGGAATATTCTACATCCCATAATCGATTTAAATATTAAATATTTTATTTAATATTTAATCACCCTAATTTCATTTCTTTTAAAACATAATTAAATGAGTTATTTAATCATGTGGGTTTCCATTTCCGTCTCCACTTCCAAATTAAATAAATTTAATTTATTTAATTTCTAACTCGTGCTAACTCACCCTTCCAAATTCTGACTCATCCTTCGAAATGGAAGTTTCCCTTCAAAACTCAATGACGGAAATTGAAAGAAAAGGGAAACCTTCCATCCTCTTCTCCACTTTCGAAAATCTTCCGCCGTCCGTTCGAACAAGCTTAATCCGGGCCGTCGATCAATTCAGCCAATCAAATCTATTTGAAAACTCTATAAATTCTGGCACAAATCTAAGCCTTGGTTAATCATCCACATATACACGCACGCATACACTACGCACACGCAATCAATATTGCATTCATATCAGTTTCAATATCACAACAATCTTCTCATTTTAGCATAGCTTTTCATTTAGCATAGTTTGCATTTTAATCTCGCTCTTTAGTTGTCATTTTGTTGAGCTTGATCTGCTGATCTGAGAGCTATCTGGAAAACAACAAAACCCTAAAGATAGAGGAAGATAAGACAGTTTCGGGAAGCTGCTGTTACGGTTTGCGTATTTTTGTTTCTTTTCAGCTTTCTTGATTTAATGTTTTATTAATGTGTTTGATTTTTATTTAAATTGATCCAATATTTCACTCACACAGGCGTTATTGAGTGAAAGGGAGATATTAGAACAAGAGGACAACAAAATTGTGGTAGACAAGCGAGAAGCAAATGTTGGGGTAGCAGTAGAGATTGATCTTATGAATGATACAAAAATACAAGAAAGAACAAAATATCAATGCCAATATGAGTACATGGGCAAGAATCTGCATGGACAGAGTGTGGAGACAACAAAACAAAATGTGGAAGATGACCTGTCACTTCAAATTGAGGTCATTGAGAAAGAATGGCTTGAACTGACAGGAGGTGGGCCAAACATTGAAACAACCAATGGTGAGGTAATATTTTAGTTTTCAAACCCCTTGGATATAGTTGAAGATGATTTTCATGAATATGCAATTATTGCAATGGAGAGGTATGTAGAAGCCAAACAACATAGTGCAGTAGAGGAGACAAGAAACATTTTAAACACCATCATTAATTTCTCAAATTGTGTTCATACTAATGTTGGAGCTGATTACTGTTTGAGGGAAATGCGAAAAGAATGGGAAAGGTGTAGCAATGAGAAGCTATTTGTAGAGCGGCCTAAAAAATAAGAAAAATAGGTGATGTTAAGGTGGATGAAATGTGGGGTATGATGGACCTATTCTTCCTCAATTCATTAGGAAATGAGATCCACACACTAAAATGATTATCAACCCTTAGGTGAATCTTGAGTCAAAGTGTGAATCTACAGATTTCCTTTTTGTGTCAGGCAGGGGTCCTGGTCAAACAACACTTTGGGGAGAAAAACTAAAAATAGTAAATAAACACCAAATTGCAATCTAACACTTGGAATAGCAAGATTAAGCTCAATGCTTATAGAACTAGAAAATAAAATGTAGATGAAAGAGAGGAATATTTGATTGTATCGGTCATCAAAAGTCAATTTTTGAAGCTAATTTGGGACTCATTCACCTAGGGGTGAATGGGTCCTGAGTTAGGTTTTGTTTGCAACTTTCAAGAGCCTCTATTATAGATCTAAATATTCCAATTTGTCCAGATTTTAGGTTCAAAAAGTTGGAAATAAATTATGTAGATGAGTTTCCATGAGATGACAACTTTTATGAAAACTTTTGCATAAACCTTGGAATGTAAATCTGCAACTTGCATGAAATGGCTTCAATAGATGTGGATAGTGAACCTTGAATCTTGACTTGAAATAATGCTTTGAATGCTTGAATGGATCATGAAACTTACATCATCATATTAGCTCTAATAACGTGCATGATGCAAGAAGACTTTGATGTGACAATTGGATCTTGATTGCTACAATAAAACTTTGATAATTCTTCTCTTGAATGCCTTGAATTTCTTTTGAAATGCTCTTGAAAGTGCTCTCTTAGATCTCATAAACTTGCTCATAAGAATTCTATGTGAAACATAATGAAATAACCTTATATTTATAGATATGTATTCTTAATTTCCCGAAATTCAAATATCACAAGACAACATTGCAATATAGATTTGAATATGTTAAAATATCGCCAAAAACATTTTTAAATTTAGGTCCTAGGTCCCTAACCTAAGACACACATTGCTCAATGAGAAGTGTTATGTTAAGGCATTAATGAATGTCGGGTTTCCTCTTCGAACAATATAATTAAATAAGCTTGGTAAATGAATTAAGGGTCCAAGTAAGGAAAAATTAAGCTCAATTAATTAAAGGAGCCCTAAATAAGTGTGAAAGTGTAAAGGGGTACACTTTACAACACCAAAATAAGGCATAATTAAGTCCAAATTAACTAGGAGGGCCCAAACAAGTGTGAAGATATAAAGGGATACATTTTTCTACACTACGTTTAGCCCCCACTTTAGTGAGAGGATGACCTTGTGTCAAACTCACACTAAAGTAGACATCCAAAACATATGTATGCAACAACAACAAGATTACTCAATCATACAACATCAAAGACTAAAAAGAAAAGTAAAAACAAAAAGGCAAATCAAGCCTCGACTATTCAATGCAATGTGGAACATGCCTCAGTTGTTTTTCCAAAAGAAAAGGGTGAATCAAGCCTTAACTATCCAACACGATGTGGAACACGTCTCAACTATTTTTCCAAAAATGTTCACAAGTGGAACACATCTCAACTATTTTTCCAAAAACGTTCACAAGTGGAACACGATGTTCATTATGCAAACAACAATGCACACTCACTCTGGGCTAATGGAACGTCAAGTTGTCCACTAGGTGAGCCCCCAAAAAGTGGCTAAGTGAGAAATTCATGCCAGGTCTATAGGCTCTCATCATACTAACCATACCAAAGCTATCCCTCTGATAACTTCGATAAGACACCACAAAAATATAAACTTTGAGCTTCATAAGGTTAACAAGTTGTGTTATGCTAAAAACTTAATGAACAAAATATAAATAAGGGTTTTGTTCAAAGGGATTCTTCTTAGTTCATGTAAGGTCTCCTCTTAGGGAAAATTGTGCCTAATGTCTCCAACAGAGGACAAATCAAGGATAAAAGATCCGCAATTGAGGGATTGCAATGTGTAGCATCACCACTAAGAGGAAAGTTATATGCCAAGAAATATCACACTCTTGGAGGACATCAAACCCAATGACACCACCAAGAAAAAGATGCATCACAAGAAGAAAGAAAATTGTGCAATGAAACATAAGGAATGTCAAGATTTTCAAAAGTAATAATGCCAATGTATGCCCCCACTTTAAAGAAATTGCTAACACCATTGTTGTGAGCAATTTACTTTAAAGTAGCAAATAATCAATGCTAAATAATAAAGAAGACATGAGAGCTTACTTGGAAATCCCTATGCCAAGTCATATGTTTCCAAATGAAGCTATGTCATGAAAGAGGGAGGAAGGGGTTGCCTCAAAAATGAAATCCCAAAATCACATAAGGGATCTATAGATTCAAGGTTAGTATATCTTTGCTACAATGATATATAGATCAAAAACATCATCATTCCCCAAATACTCACAGAATAGGAAGAATGACACACAGAGAGTGAAAACACAAAAAAGTTTTTGGGTCAACATGGAAGAGACCTAAATGTCTCAATGCCTTGCGTCATCCCCAAAGGAAAAACACAAGAAAAAATAAAAGATAAATGTTTACAAAATATAGAAGAATGTAGATACATATAGAAGAATGCACATGAAGAGAGATACATCCAACAAAACATTACAAGGGAGCACATTACGCACATGCAATCACATAAAGAAACATGAAAATAAAACAAAAACAAGACTAGTAAGGCACATGTGAGTCAACTTATAGCAATTTGTCCACATCCCAATCTTGATCAGTATATATGGAAGGCAAACAACTAACCAAGGGGACAACATCAAGTGCCAAACTAGGACAAGGCTATCTAACCCCTTGCCCCCACTTAGTGCAAGTTAAGGATGAGTCAAGATAAGTGATGAGAATGAGCTCCTTGCAAAGAAAATTATTTGCAATGAATGTTAAACATGCAATAGTGAGTATGTTATGATCCTACAACTATTATATTGCAAGGAGCAAAGTGCATGCTTTTAAGGGACTATCTCTATCATATCGAATTTCTCAAGGATCCTTAAGACATGACACTCATCAATACTATGCCCAAGAACTCTATGATATTGACAATGAGATGTGTTTGTGTTCTTATGTTTTGGATTTGGATTTTCTCTTATGGGTGGTAATGTTAAGTCCTTTATTAAGAAGTATGTGTAAGTGCCTTTCAGTGAGAGACATGGGACAAGTAAGTTTTAGCTTCTTGAGTTTGTAAGGTCTTTGTTGTGTGTTTGTTGAAGGAGGAGGACCTAAGGTAATCCTATCATCCTTGTGAGACATTGCTTCATTATTATGAGGGAGGACATTTGTATCCTTAGAAGATGTGGCAGGATAAGGATTTTGATATCCTAGTCCTTTAGTATCTTCAATTGGGATTTGTTCTAAAAGTTTGTGATTTTCATGCTCATTGTTTATGTCACATCCTTGCTTCATTAAGATCTTAAAACCTTGGCCATAAGTCTCTTCTAGGTTGATGGGTGTGTTGGTCATTTTGTTAATATAAGATGGATAGGTATGCACTTGATTAGAGGAACTAGGTTCACTCATTTTTGGAAGTTTAGGCTTGGTTTGTGACTCAATTTCAGGATGTAAAAGACCAAACATCTCAAGTGGCGGAATGGTAGGGGGTGTTGGGTGTTGCATGGAAGGGTAAAAGGGTTCATTGTTTTCAAGATTGTTTAGGCAATTGTTTATAAAATTGTTCAAGTTGTCATCATCTTCTCCAATGATGTCAACCTCACGAGGACATTCATTAGGATTTGATTGAGCTTGATTAGGTTCTATTGCATTAGGATCAGAGCCAAAAACATAACTTGAAACATCAACTAAAGATGTTAAAGACCTCCATAGATTACCAATGCACGTCCATTGTGAAATAATGAATTCAAATTCAAATTTTTAGATCTTAAGCAAGATAATTTCCTGATTATGCTATGCAAAAACCTAAAAATGTTGTCTTGTAAACGTAATTTTGAGTTCACACAATGCACTGAATTTATCAAATTAAGCTTAATATGATCAATTCTAAATAACAAAAATTATGCAAACTAAAACAAAAAACTAAGAACAACAAAATAGAATACAGAAACAGAGGTTTTAATGCCCAGAAATTTAGGAAACAACCCTAATCAGGGACTCATTCGCCCTTGGGTGAATGGGTCCTAGATTAGGGTTTTGAAAATTGAATTTAAATTTTTTTGAGTTGATTCTTGTGGTTTCCAAATTCTGATTTAAAATAGTGAGTTACAGTTTGAATTTTCTGTGAAATTAAGCTTGAATGTAAATGCAAAATATGAATAAATGACAACTTAGGAGGGCTAATTTGAAATGCAATTTTGATTCAATTTTCAAATGCAAATGAATGATGATGAAATTTTATGTAAATGATTTGCAAGATGACTGATTTTTTTGGTATTTTTCATATTTTAAGAGATGCAAAAATGCAATCCTAAAACCCTAAATGAGATGCAAACTAATGCAAATTAAACAACCCTAAATGATATTCAATTCAATAAAATGCAATGCAAATGAATGCAAGACCTATATATAGGGTGAAAATGGACTCAAAAATCAGAAAATTACAATGCTCAAAAGCTCCTAGGTCCTTAACCCTAGGACACGCATTTCTTAATGAGAAGTGTTATGTTAAGGCATTAATGAACATCAGGTTTCCTCTTTGGAAAATGTAATTAAATAGGCTTGTTAAATGAATTAAGGGGCCAATTAAGGCAAAATTAAGCTTAATTAATTAAAGGAGCCCTAAATAAGTGTGAAATTGTAAAGGGATACACTTTACAACAAAATAAGGCACAATTAAGTCTAAATTAACTAGGAGGGCCCAAACAAGTGTGAAAATGTAAAGGGATACATTTTTCTACACTAGATGGCTAAAAAAAGTTGAAGATGATGAGATGGGGTGTGAAAACAACAATTTTAACTAGACGACAATAGACCAAGAGGAATTAATTCTCACGATGGTTTGGAATAAGATGAAGCCAACAAGTGGAAAGAGAGTGAAGGGAGTATTTGGGAAGAGGAGTTTGATGTATAGTGGACATGAACCCACAAATGACCACGAAGCTATGACATTATTCTCATTGTGTAATGGAGAAGCTATTCTAGCCATATGCTGGAAGAAAATAAATAAGTAATGGTTACAGGTTGTCATTTTTTTAAGCATAGGGGATATGCTGCAAGTTCTTACAACTTGAAAGGGTAGTCCTACTACCCAACTCCCTTTGTGAGCTACGCTCACAAAAAACTCACCCGAGGAGTTTGATGCAGGGGCATTGTTCCCCATCAATTTTATTTTACAATTTTAGTTTTTGTCAATTTATGATTCCTTGTATCTTTGCAACATGTGGCCCATTTCATTTGGCAACAAGATTCTTGAATCTTCCTTTCTCATTGCACGTGGATAGTTAGGGAAGTTAAAATGGTTTTTCTCAACTAGTTGCCATAGGTAGAGTTAGGGTTTTTTCTAGAGGGGAGAGATCCACGATTAGAGGAGCCGATCTATTTGCAGAGACAAAAAAAATTGTTCTTTTGAATAGAGAGTAGAGAGGAGAGATTGAGATTAGGAAAGTAGGAGAACGGGAAAAATAAAGAGGTTGATGGTTTGGGGAAGAATTTTGATTTGCTTTGGTCGAGGCAAAGTTTTTGGTGAAGGAGAGAACAAAATAAAAGGTAGATTAAGATTGGGAAAAAAAGAGGAAGCACAGATACAAAACAAGAGGGTAGTGCTAGAGAAGAACGACTGGCTAAGAAGGATTTCAATTTAATTAAGTTAGAGGAAGAAAATTCCTTCAAGTATTGGCTTTCTTTGTAACCCGATTTTGGCTTAGATCAATGCATATTTCTTATTTCATTACGATGTTGTTTGTAAGCTTTATTTTTGTCACTTGTGTGTAAGGAATGAGTTTTGCCTATGTTCTGGTCGCCTTGGCAAAGGATCGGCCTAACCAATTAAGCAACATTTTGTAGATTGCTATGGTTGGTTAATGCAGTCTTCTATTGTTTGAAGTGTTTCATTGTTGTCTTTAACCTTGCAGACTGTCATTATCTTAGTATCAGAGTGTATGTTTGTAAACGTGTGCCATCAATTTTTCTTTAGGATTTTTTTTTTTTAAGTGAGCAATAATTAGTTGTCAATGTATGCATTATTGAGATTAAAAATTACTAAACTCCTTTGATATTCACCATGATAACCTTAATCATACTTGTTCCATGTGTGTGGAGGGTCTTTATGTTATCACTAGTATGTTATTAAAATATACCCACAATTTATTAACAAGTAAACTTAAGACAAAACATAGAAACTAGATATGGAAATATTTTCCACAATATCCCTATGAGAAGAGAAATATAAGCATATGATCTTAAAAATAAATAGCAACATTGTGACATGTAAAGAAAAACTTAGAAAAGAATAAGAATTAGATAAGAAGAATAGAACCATAGATAAGAGTGTCATGAATATACCTTGGGAAGGCCCTATAAATATGAAAAATAAGCCTCTCCCAAATGATCATAACTTCAAAATACTAAATTTATATGTTTATTTATTATTGAAGGTCACCCCTTGAAGTGATCTACTGTTTTCTAATTTTTTCATTCATTTCTAAGAAATATCATAACAAGTGGCATTAAAGCTATAATTTGGGCCAAGATTTTTGTTTTGCACATAACTTATAAAACAATATGAATTTGGACCTATTATTTTCTAGGTTTTGAGGTATACATCAAACACATGTTCAAGTGAAAAATTAAAGTTTTTGATAGATTTTGCATAAGTTATTTTAATTTTAAGTGTTTCTAATAATTGGCTCTAGAGGCCACAGATTTTGAAAAACTTTAAAATATTTTTACATTTTTGTAAAGATTATGAAAAAATAGGTTAGAGAATTTGTTTTTAGATGCCAAATATAATATATAGTTTAGTGGTCAAAGTTAGGTCAAAATATTTTATTATTTTACTCTATATGAGACAATTTTAGGAAATATTTAATAATTTTTAAAAATATATTTAAAAATTAGATATTAAAGTTATTTGTTCATATATATTTATTTAAAAAATTAGTTTAGTGGTCAAAGTTTGGTTGAAATATGAACATAAAATTCTATCATAGTGCATGCAATATAATCATGGATAGAGGGTCCTAATTAGGATTGTCCAATCATACAACCCAAACAAATAAACACTTAAATACATAAATAAACACCACAAATAAAACCAAGTTTATCCTAAGAAAATGTTGATGAAGGAAAATTTGGAGAAGGAAGAAAGCACCACTATCTACCTACATGCATTGAATGACACAAGCACATTACCAACACTTAAAGTGTTCAGTTATATACAAAAGAGAAATGTGATAGTGTTGGTTGTTACATGTAGTGCACACAACTTTAATGATAGAAAAGTGGCTAATGAGATCAATTATTTTGTGTATCGAGTCTCTAAATTACAAGTCATGATAGTTGGTGGAAAAGAACTCACTTGTAGTGGTAAATGCCATTATTTAAATTCTCAATGGGAGATTGTCACCTAGATTTATAAATTTGTGATATTCTATTTGGAGTAGATGTAGTTTTTGTAGTAATGGAAAAAGTAAGCCTTTTTCTTTACTTGGTTTGATAATTGGCATTAAAACTAAATTAATGATGTCTTGGAGTGGTGTTGTAATGTTGTAATGTGTTGTACACATTCACACTTTTCTAGGACCTTTATTTGACTAAAATATGCCTTAATTGATCATTTTCAAAGGCGTTGTAAAGTGTTGTAACACACTTTCACACTTTTCTAGGATGTATTTGCTTAATTAAGCTTAATGGGCCCCTTCTTGGAAAAATGTATTTAAATTTGTACTCTATTTAAGTGTTGTAAAGTGCTATAAGGCATTTTCACATTTATCTAGGTGGTCATTAATTAATTGTGGGTAATTGGAGTAATTAACCCCTTTTCATTCAAATTTAAGCCTTAATTATGACACCTCCCGAAGATCTATCATGACACCCATAATTTAATTAATAAAATATTTCATTGGGCAACGTTAGGTCCTAGAAAATGGTGCGGGACCCATTCGCCCTAGGAGGCGAATGGGTCCTCCCTTAACATGACCCCCCTTTTTCAGTTGATCTGAAATGGGTTTTTAGCCTTCTTTCAATCCCTCGAGGTTAGGTCCTGGTGAATTGAGCCAAGACCCATTCACCCTAGGTGGTGAATGGGTCCTCCCTTAATGAGACCCCCCTTTTTGAATTTCATTCTAGCAAGAATTTAATAATATTTGTTTTTAGATTTGGAGTCGGCCTTAATTATTTGAATTTTGAGGTTAATCTCCTAATTTAGTATAAATAAGGGGTTAATTCACATTGTTTCTTCTAAAAAAACTTATGTGAGTTCACGAGATCAAGAGCAAGAGCATTATAGAGCATTTCAAGAGCATTCATAAGACATTTCAAGGAGAATTTTAATATTTTATTGCAGCAATTCAAAATCATGTCATCATGGCAAGGGTTTGATGCATGTGTTCATGTTGTTGAGCTAAAGAAGTGGATGTAGCATTGAAGATCTAATTGCAACCATTGTTCAAATCACATTCAAGGATCCAAGATCTACATTCTTCATGGCCACTACATGTTCTAGATTGCAAATTTGTTTCACAAGACATCATCCAAGGTGACATCATTTACATTATTTCATATTCATGCTTCATTTCATCATTTGGTTTAGTTATCTACAAGGGGTTTGACCGAGGAAAACCCCTATTCACTAAAAATCAACAAGTTTTTCTACCCTTGAGTGTGTGATTGCAAATTATAGGTTGAAGATCAAGTGGAGGAAGTTTGGAGCAAAATTGTCAAAGTTGTCAAGTTGAAAAAGTTATCATTCAAAGTGAAAGATTAAAGAATTGAAGCTACACAATTGCCTACAGACTTTCAGAAGTTGATAACCAGGATTTTGAGAGTGTAGAAATTAAGGAACAGGACCCTGATCTCAGTTTTAGAAACCCTAACAGGGAACCATTTTCCATTGAAGGTGAATGAGTCCTCTGTAGCTCAAAAATAACAACTTTTTGACTAGGTACTTAGCTTTTTATGCTATAAAAACTTCCCCTATAGTTGCTATAACAGTTAGGTAGAATTTCTGATTGTTATTTGCCTCTTTTGGATCTCATAATTACATCTTTTTGTAGTGATTTTGGTGGAAAAACTTAGTGGTTCATCCTCTTGCTCATGCATTTGGGTCAACTACTATTTTTCACTTAATCATTAATGGTGAACCCAACAAATTGAACATTGCAATTTTCTAATTTTTGGAGTATCTCATTACATCTTAAGTTATATCTTTCATTCATTTACATTTATATTTGCATTGAATTGAGATCTCATTTAGGGTTACTTGTTTTGCATTGAAATCTTGCATATCATATAGGGTTTAGATTTGCATTGTTTTGCATTTCTCTAAATCTGAAAAATTACAAAAACAAATTAGTCCTTTTGCATTTCATTTAGATCTCATACAATTGCATTTGAAAATCAAAACAAAATTGAATTTCAAATTATGCCCTATATTTCATCTTTTCATTACATTTTTACATTGAATTTCTAGAAATTTTGAAACTGAAGCTCACTGTCTCAGACCTAGAACTAAAAGATGTTGTCATAACCCCAAGAAGACACCCAAATATTTTCTTATTTTTACTTTCATGAATATATATATATATATATATATATATATATATATATATATATATATATCTCATTTGCTAAAAACATCATTTAATTATATCACACTTACAAAAAGAAAAGCAACATACAAATTATACATAAATATAAGACATATAACATATTTGTTAACTAATCCTAAGAAGACTTAAGCAAATCACGCCCTTTCATAGAGATGCGATTGGGTTTATAGCCACGTCCATCTGAAAGAACACACCTCCTCCCTTGAGATCGATATAAGAGGAGCCCAAGATTAGTGGAAGAGAACAAAAAAATGAAGCAGCAGGAAGGAGGTTGAACCACAAAAGTATTGATTAGGCCACAACCAGGTGACATCTCACTTAGTCTAATATTTTGTTTATCTAAAATCAAATATAGCTACAATTGTTGAACATTGTGAACTTTTGCTAGTCTTCATACTATTAATTTTTATTTTAGTCTTGTTATCTGGCTATGATTTAAATATGAGACAATATCCACCCGAATCTGTCGAACCTGGGATAGGCAGAATATGCTTAAAAGGATTCTACATTAAATTATGATAAGAGCAACTAAGGGACCCTTGTTGGGCCATGGGGGAAACATTACAAATACTAGTTTCCTTAAAATCTCTATCCCCTTGTATCGAATTGTGCTGCATTGATATTGGAATGGTACTAGATTAATTTGAATTTAATATCATTAATTTTAGAAAATGCATCATTGGTAGAACATAATATGATAACACTGCATTTAGCTTCCATCAATGTTTGGATTGCATTAGATAGTGTGTATTATCATTAATAACAATATATGATGAGAAATGACATTGATATATTAAAATAACTAACATGTACTTTTTTCATTATGATATATTTTTCACGCACTCATGCAATACTCTCAAACATAATAAATGCATATAGATGATTCAATAATAAATGCATAAGTGACTATCCAAAGATTGTCTTCTCTGTGCTTGGTACCCTATTAGGGAGAGAAAACCATGGGTGGAGTGGTGCCTAAAAACCCCACTTATGATTATGTTGTAGCCATGGAGGAGTGGGGGCCCACTTATGATTTCACTATGGCCATGGAGGGGTGGTAGGCCTAGGCCACTTTGACTTTATGGTTCCTCTCCCCTAATAGGATGATTTTCTTTCGAGGTGTTGCCATGAGTGGAGAATGCAGGTACTAAGCCGCTAATAAAGGAGGATTGTAATGAGAAACCTCTCATGCTTGGCATGAGGGCTTTAGGGTGAATCCACCCATGGCACTCCTCTTGTTAAATTACAATTATGATTGTGTCTGATTTTGATATTTGATATTACAACTAACATATAGATATGTGGATATATATATGTGTATGGCGAATGCAGGTCTTCACTTAGAGATTATCCTATTGCAAGGCCATTGGGTGGGAATAGAGAATCCAAACCCTATAATCTTCAAGAAACCTTAGAACTGGACAAGTAAGGGACATTACAAGTGGTATCGGAGCCCCTTTCCTACCATCTTGTGGGAAATTATGCAACCCTACCACTGAAGAGGCTCTTGGAATAACAACCTTAAGAATAACAACCTTGGAAAATGACCTCATGGGTGACCCTCTAAGAGATGAACTTAGAACCTTCATGGATAATAGTGATAAGAAAACCCAAGCCCTAATGGAAAAAAATGAAAAAACTAGCCAAGCTCTACTTCAAGCCCTCCAAAACCTGAGTAGCAATAATAACAGAGAGGCCAACTCTAACCACTCCAAAAACAACCTTTTCACACCCTCACGGGACACGAGCTCTAGACCCACCTGACCACCTTTCTTTCCAAGTGAAGAACCTATGAAAGAAAGCCATATCAATAGACCCCCCATAGAGGATGCTGATGAGATTGTTGCAGCCTATTATAGACTAGAACCTGAAAGTAGGGAGCTTGTTCCTTTTAAATATTATTGTGAGTCCAAACAAAGAGTCATCCCTAGAAGGGAGGGAAAGGACCCAACCGATAGAGAACTCAAGAATAGGGTAAGAAAATTAACCCTCCCCAACTTTGATGGAGAAGGCAAGACCATCGTCTGTTCATGGGTTCAAAAATTAGATACCTATCTATCCTTAAGTCCAATGACAGAAGCAAATGCCATCAAGTTTGTCATTTTACACCTAACTGGGATGGCCCATGATTGGAGGCATCATGGTCTCATAACCCAAGGCCATCAACAAGTTACCACCTATGATGACTTTACTCAAAGATTGATAAAAGATTCAACCAAAGGCACTCAAAATGGTACTCTAGGGAAATCACACAATTAAGGCAACAAGGCACTATAGAGAACTACACCAACGAGTTTCAAAAGCTAGCAGTCATGGTCCCTAAAATTTCCCAAGAGAGACTCACATATTTGTTCATAAAGGGCCTAAGATGATCAGTCAAAAGCATGGTGAGTGCACTTGAACCCACCCGCCTAGATGAAGCTATACAAAAGGCTATGAAATATGAAGACAATTGGCAAAAGGACAAACCCAAGAACTTTACCTCATCATCCAAACCCCCTTGTAGAGAAGAAAGAGCAAGGAAGGAAGAAATAACTAGGGCATGCCCATTGTGTAAGGAAAAATGAGACATATATCATTGGTGCAAACCCATGGAGGAGTTAAAGAGAAAGGAACTATGCTTTAGATGCCAAAACCCACGGGGGATGGTCACAAATGCAACACCAAAGCTAACCAAATTGAAGCCTACCCCAATGATGAGTATCCCAACAAGAGAGCCAGATTGGAAGGTGAGAATCAAGCAATATTAGC
Source organism: Sequoia sempervirens (assembly GCA_007258455.2). Classification (NCBI taxonomy): domain Eukaryota; kingdom Viridiplantae; phylum Streptophyta; class Pinopsida; order Cupressales; family Cupressaceae; genus Sequoia; species Sequoia sempervirens. The sequence goes on along the minus strand of VDFB02000003.1, from coordinate 322,692,700 downwards.
CACCATATCCCAAGCCTCCAAACATTGTCCATTTCACATTAAAAGCACACTCAAGGGACATAGGGTCATCACCCTTGTAGACAGCAGGGCATCCCATAACTTCGTCGACCAAAGGATAGTGACCCTAAGGAAACCAATAACCATGAAATTTGAAGGGTTTGAAGCAGCATCCGCCATAGGAGCTAGGGTACATTGTACAACCATAGTGCCTCGATTGGAAGTTCTCCTAGGGAGCCATCCCATCAAAGAAGACTTCTATGTGGTCCACTTAGATATCGACCTTATCTTGGGCACCCCGTGGATCTACTCCTTAGGATGATTTATGTTTGACCTTTCAAACCAAACCATCTATTTCCAACACAAAGGATAGGAAGTCACTCTAAAGGGTTTGCCAAATGGGACCCCAAAAGTAATTTCATGTAAAATAATGGAAAGGGTCTTTAGGCGAGGGCAGGGAGAGTGGGCCACCCAATGTATGATACTTGACAAAAGCACCCCACAAATAAAGGCCATCCACATAGATATCCAACCCATTACAAAGAAATATAGAAAAGTGTTTGAAGAAATTCCACTAGGGTTACCACCTAAGAGTGGGTTCAAGCACACTATAGAATTGGAGGAAGGAGCAAAACCAATTATAACCACTCCATATCGTCACCCCCATAAGTACAAAGAGGAGATAGAGAAAACTATCAAAGAACTACTAGAGATGGGGCATATTCAACACAAATCTAATCCCTTTGCATCATCCATGGTCCTTGTCAAAAAGAAAGATGGCACCATGATAATGTGCATAGATGGTAGAGCTCTAAACAAAAGGACCATCAAGAACCGCTACCCTATCCCTCAGATTGATGAACTCATTGATGAACTCCATGGAGTGAGGTTCTTTACCAAAATTGATCTTTGAACGGGCTGCCACCAAATAAGAATGAGGAAAGAAGATGTGCCTAAAACAACCTTCTGGTGCCACTATGGACATTTTGAGTTTCTAGTTATGCCTTTTGGGCTCACTAATGCCCCAGCTACCTTCCAATCCTGCATCAACCATATTTTTCGCAAGCAACTTAGGAAGTTCCTCCTAATCTTCTTTGATGACATCCTCATATACGGTAAAATGTGGGAAGAACACCTCCAACATATTGATGAGACCCTCAAGATTTTAGAGCAAGAATCATTGTATGCCAAAGCATCAAAATGTGAATTTTGCATGGAGGAGATATTATACTTGGGCCATAAAATCAATTCCCAAGGGGTTAGTGTGGATGAAGAAAAAATTGTAGCTATCAAGGAGTGGCCAAACCTAAGACTCTCACACAACTAAGGGGCTTTGTTGGGTTGTGTAGTTATTATAGGCGCTTCGTGAAGGGGTTCTCCAAGCTTACCACCCCACTCATAGACTTAACCAAGAAGGGGGCCTTTGCAGTGAACAAAATAGCCGAACAAGCCTTTGAAAGATTAAAGGAAGCCATGAGTTCATGCCCAGTGTTGGCCATCCCTGACTTCACCTTACCCTTTGAACTGTAATGTGATGCATCCGAAGAGGGGATCAGCGCATTTTTTATGCAAAATAAGCATCCTATAGCTTTCAAAAGCCAAAAAATCACTCAAGTAGAAAGAAACTACCCCATTTATGACAAAGAGATGTTAGCTATAATGCATGCCTTGGAAAAATTTTCCAATACTTGGTCTGCACAAAATTCCATGTGAAACTGATCATAATAGCTTAAGATACTTCATGAATCAAAAGGACTTGAACGACCAACAACAAACATAGATTATTTGGATACAATCCTATGACTTTGACATCGAATATGTGAAGGGGACAAATAATGTGGTGGTAGATACCCTATCTAGGCGACCTTGTTTGAAAAATATGACCAGTATATCTGCAAAATAGAAATATGACATTATTTCAGAGTATGCCAAAGATCCCAAAGCCAATGAAATCATGGAAGGATGCCCCCACAACAAAGAGTACAAAGTGATAGAGGAACTCATCTTATATAATGGTAGATATTTCTAGTGCCCAACTCTAATGTAAAAGGGAAGATTCTTAAGGAATACCACGATAACCCACTAGCAGGGCACCATGGGTACTACAAAACATACAAATAGATAAGGGAGAAGTACTCATGGAAAGGGCTCAAGAAGGATGTGTTAAAATATGTGCAAGAGTGTATAACTTGCCAAATAAATAAAACCGAACAAATCCAAACAGTTGGACTCCTACAACCCTTACCCATCCCCAACCAAAAGTGGGAAAGTACCTCTATGGACTTTATCACTGGATTACCCAAAACTCAAGGAAAAGATATCATATATGCGGTGGTCGATAGGCTCAAAAAATATGCCCACTTCTTTGCCATATCTACAGAATATAAGGCACCCCAAGTGGCTAAACTATTCTTCAAAGAGCTTTTTCAGACTTCATGGTCTCCCAAAGAACATAGTCAGTGATCGGGACAACCGATTTCTAAGTCAATTCTGGCAATAACTCTTCAGATTATCAGGAATCATTCTCACAACAAGCACTAATTATCATCCCTAGACAGACGGGCAAATCGAGATAGTCAACAAATGGATAGAAGGTTATCTAAGAAACTATGTCACTAGCCAACATAGTGCTTGGGAAAAATGGTTGCACTTGGGGCAATACTGCTACAATACAACATACCACATGTCCATAAAGATGAGCCCATTCAAAGCATTATATGGGTATGAACCTACCACCTTTGGGAGTTTTCTTACACAAGAGAGCCAAGTACCTAGGGCTAAAAACTTTATACAAAAAATATGGGCATCATGAAAACCCTTAAAGACAATTTATACCAAGCTCAGAATCAACAAAAGATGTACGCTGACCGAAATCACACAGAAAGGACCTTTGATGTAGGAGATCTTGTCTTCTTATGGCTGCAACCTTACAAATAATCATCCCTCAAATCCAATGGGGTCGAAAAACTTAAGCCCTGGTTTTATGGGCCTTACCGGATTACAAGAAAGGTTGGCGAAGTAGCCTATGAGCTAGAGCTCCCCGAGAACAACTGCATTCATAACGTTTTCCATGTGTCAAGGTTGAAGAAAGTGCTTGGAAACCAAGTGATCCCTTGTGCGGAGTTACCTCCACTTGATGATGAAGGTAAACTAGTCCTCGAGCCAGAAGCCATCTTCAATATGAGAGAGAAAAAGTTAAGGAATAGAAGCATCCCAAAATTCTTGGTGAAATGGAAGGGTCTCCCGGAAGAAGATGCTACATGGGAGAGTGAAGAAATTCTCAACCACTCAACCCTCCAAGTTGCTTGAGGGCAAGCAATTTTTCGGGAGGGGGGACTATCATAACCCCAAGGAGACATACCTAAATATTTTCTTATTTTTACTTTCATATATATATATATAATACATCTCATTTGCTAAAAACATCATTTAATTATATCACACTTACAAAAAGAAAAGTAACATACAAATTATACATAAATACAAGACACATAACATATGCGTTAACTAATCCTAAGAACACTTAAGAAAATCGCGCCCTTTCATAGAGATGTGATTGGATCTATAGCCATGTTCATCTGAAAGAACACACCTCCTCCCTTGAGATCAATATAAGAGGAGCCTGAGATTAGTGGAAGAGAACAAAAGATGAAGCAACGGGAAGGAGGGTCGAACCATAGAAGTATTGATCAGACCATGACCAGGTGACATCTCACTTTGTCTAATATTTTGTTTATCTAAAATCATATACAACTGTAATTGTTGAACATTGTGAACTCTTGTTGGTCTTCATACTATTACTTTTCATTTTTGTCTTGTTATGTGGCTGTGATTTAAATCGAAGACAATATCCACCCGAATCTGTCGAACTTGGGATAGGCCGAATATGCTTAAAAGGATTTTGTATTAAATTGTGATAAGAGTAACTAAGGGACCCTTGTTGGTCCATGGGGGTGACATTACAAATACTAGTCTCCTTAAAATATCTATCCCCTTGTATCGAACTATGTTGCATTGATATTGGAATTGTACTAGATTAATTTGAATTTAATATCATTGATTTTAGAAAATGCATTATTGGTAGAATAGAATATGATAACACTGCATTTAGCTTCCATCAATGTTGGCATTGCATTAGATAGTGTGTATTATCATTGATAACAAGATATAATAAGAAATGTCATTGATATATTAAAACTAGCACTTGCAGCCGGGGGAGGTGCAAGGAATACGCCGATAGTATTATATGGTTACCTGGAATTTATGGCCTACTTCTCCCATTAGTGTTCAGATATGTTTGAAGGAATTATTGAGCCTTTTTGTGCAGAAGATTTTCATGGAATTTATGTTATTATATGTGTGTTACTATGAATCACCAATTAATTTATTTTTGCATGCATATTTTCTACAGAATGAGATCCAAATTTATATTGAATCATTTTTTGTTGCACACATTCAACAGAAACGCAAAAAAGAAAATTGCAAAAAACTTCTCAAGTCAAAAGGCCATAATGTATTGATTCAGGAAACAAATTACAAATATAAAATTGAATATGGGTTTCTAGCAAGGCCACAAAAAACCACAACTATAGCATAGGATATTGTCTACTCCGAAGTAGGGCATTATTATAGGCAATAAAAGGTTTGAATTAGTAGCCTTCTTAGCAAATCAATTGAGGGAAAATTTAGTCTGGATGTTTGCTCTCTCTATAAAATAATGCATTGGACAATTGCCTTGCCATCTAATCGATAATAATCTAATGCATTCACTACGCATACAAAGGATAGCTTCCTGAAATCAGAAACCATCTCTAGATTAGAGCAACCCAACATGTTCAGACATGTGAGAGACTTGAGCTAACCGAAATCATCAAAAACCATCTCCAGATTAGAGCATCAATACATGTTCCTAGAAATGTGAGAGACTTGAGCTGACCGGATGCATTAGGAAGTCTTGAGATTCTTGAGCAAAATGATATATCTAGCATCTTTAGATGACTCAACTAACTTAATGACTGCAGAAGGCTATCTAAACATTCAGATCTACTTATATCTAGCTCTTCCAAATGACTAAGCAAGCCGAAGCTATTTGGAAGGCGTTCTAATCCACTTCCCCTTAAATTCACCATTTTCAATGCAGAGAGATTGTCAAAGCTTTCTAGCAACACAAACCCTGGAGATTGACTGACAACAAAAAAAAAATTGAAGAATTTGTAATAGCAGAAGCTTGCTACAGAGGAGGTTGCTTCAAATCTCCTTCACCTACACTTGTTATATCATGAATGTTGGACATTTTCTTCTCCTTGTTCTCTGATGTAAGCCTCAGAAAATACTTTTGGGCATGGCTAGCTACTTGAGTTGGTGTCCTTGAGATTACAAAGTTTCTTGAAATACTTCTCCAATCACCTCTTCCATACTTATCGAGACCCATCAAAAATAGCCTGCATCACAGACACAAACAAGAAAATTAACTTTGGTCTATTACCCCAACATACATCTATTTATCTAATGAAGTGTGCCTCAACTTTGAGTACATGTAGATCAAAAATGCCTTTATTTTTTAAACACAAATCGTTCATTTAACAAATAAAAACACTAATGTTTTAAAATGAAATAAAACACAATATAAAATGATCTGCCACATGCAGATTCTGAAATAAAACACTCACTAGAACCATCACAAAATATTACAGAACTATATATCAAAGCATGAATTTCTTTGATGCTTTTTGGTGAGGAGGTTAAAAATATTGTATTATACAATTATTTTGTGCTTGTACTTTGAAAAATATAAGGAAATGCATTGTAGTATGAAATGTATGATTGGTATTACGAACAAAGATAAACATAATGTACGAAGGAAGTAGATGTGAATCAAAGGATTTATATGCCACATAATGGAATGTTATGTCAATAATTTTATTGTTGGGTAAGCCATACAAAATTAATTCAAAAATGGAAAATATATTGAAATTATGTAATTTAGTTATGATCTTGAATTTGACCTCAACTTCTATGGTGAATATTGTTTTAGATTGTTTGAGACAATTGTCATTTTTTCTTTTATTGGATGAATGGGTGTGCTATGTCAATAATTTTATTGTTGGGTAAGCCATACTAAATTAATTCAAAAATGGAAAATATATTGAAATTATGTAATTTAGTTATGATCTTGAATTTGACCTCAACTTCTATGGTGAATATTGTTTTAGATTGTTTGAGACAATTGTCATTTTTTCTTTTATTGGATGAATGGGTGTGCTATGTCAATAATTTTATTGTTGGGTAAGCCATACTAAATTAATTCAAAAATGGAAAATATATTGAAATTATGTAATTTAGTTATGATCTTGAATTTGACCTCAACTTCTATGGTGAATATTGTTTTAGATTGTTTGAGACAATTGTCATTTTTTTTTTATTGGATGAATGGGTGACCATCTTTGGCTAAGCTGCCAAGATCTAAGGTTGACTCTAAATTAAAAGACAGGTCCATGTCATTTAGTAGCATTCGAGAAGTCAACTTGGATGGGTTGACATCCTTTACCAAGAGGTCAATGTCTAAGGACATCTCTTCCTGAGTGCATATAATATATATGTGGTTTAGTTGTGGTTATGAATTGAACTTCTATGATTTATTTCGTTGTTGGAGGTTTTGAATGTGATACAATATTATGTTATTGTTAACAAAATATTGGTATTAAGGTAAATGTAAATTTTGAGGTCATGGCCAAACCAGACAGCAAGCTGATAAGTGTACAAAGGGATTTAATTACATTATCTATAAATATTGTTTAAATTTTGTACCCCTGGGTTTTGGCCGCATTACCAAGCTTGGGAGTAAATCCAATGGTGTTGATAATCCTCTATGTCATGTGTCATCTAAGCAAAAATAATCTCAACCCTTCAAGTTTTCTGGGGTTTTACCTTTTGTTGCCTGGGACCTAAATTTGATTGTAGGCCTTGTTTATTAAGCTATTTTTCTGTGACAGTTATTCATTTAGAGTTGCCTTTCAAATGTTAAAATATATTTTATTTTAAAAAGTATATTATAGATCATATATGTATTTTACTATGATTTAATATAATTTGAATATCTGTTAAAAAATTTGCCCATCATGTGATACGATATCCAAAAGTTTTCATTCCATTCAATGGTAAAAATTGTTAAATACAATGATACAACCATCAAATTTAGCCCCTGGACTGTTACCCAATTGGCAAGAGTTTGATTCTTTTGATTCAAAACATATCGGTAATCTAAATAAAATTTAATCCATGGGTGGTACACAATAACATGGAATACACACTTATTGAGTGTACAAAGCTGAGCTTTATCTTGTATGCTTAATTTGGTGTGCTGAAATATAGTTTTGTGTATTTGGGGCTGCCTTGTGAGGTCAAATCTTCCTTATGTATAGGAAAGGAATTATTGATTGCACTTCTTGCCCTCTGTTAAAAATGAGGATAGGTACAGAGGAGGGCATTTTTGTTACCTTTTGAATATTTGGATGGCAAGAAAGAACCATTTGCAACATTGACACTCCATTCTTTTGTGGAGTTTAACACTTATAGTTACATGATTTCTAAATTTATGTGGGCTTCAATATTTTGGTAATATTCACCCTACTGTCTCATATTGTAATGAACTTGTGCCTTCATCTATGGAGTACTATTTCTCTTAGAAGCCATTTCCAAGGGATTTATGTTGCTCCAAAGTTATCTTGGGAGGCACACCGAGTCTTACCTGAGTGTGGACTGCATTACTTTTTTCTGTTTTAACCTTGCTCATTATTGTGTTAATTTTTCCACCTTGATTGATGAACTAACAATAGGTTTCTGCATCCTAAACCAGAAATCAAAATTTTAATCCGTGTACAAATCTCACATTTTTGACCATGCTGATTTTCTTTGAATAAATTCTCTAGAAATGCAATTCTCTTCTCATGCAATTAATTTTTTGTTTGTTTAATAGTGCTCTTAAATCATTACAACAACTCTTTTCAAGAAGCCTCAAAACTTGCAATATTATTTAACACAATAAGCAAATTGATATATAATTCAATCCTTCAAAATTTTATTGTGAAGTTTTAGGGTTTAGCTACAGAACTAAAAAAATTTACACACTTAAATTGTGGCCTTAAATCACACTCATCAACTATCCGAGAGAACTGCCAAGATACATTCAACATAATAGTTATAGAACTATGATGCATATCACAATGCCTATTGGCCTTAATTAATCCAGACAAAAAGACCATACAAAATGACAAAGGTTGGACCAAGATACTATCACGAGATGCTCTCCCCGTTGTCCCAAAGCATTGGATTGATTATAAGCCCTTCCCTCATAAATTCATGCTGGCCAAGCATCTTTCCTATTTCTGTCAAACGTTCCTCTCCTTTTACTTTTTTTGTTCTCCATTCCCTCCTCTAGATTTCCCTTCCAGAGCCATTCAGAATTCCTGAAATACAGTTCAAACTTCAATGTCACAACACCTTCATGATATTATAAAATAGGGTTTGAACAGATATCCAATCAGTATATTCACACAATAATGCATGTCTCATAGTCCAACTGATTTTTAAAGTCAAGAGACTGGTCTAGAGCTCCAAAAGTAGTTTTTAGAAACTGAGAATGAAAACTGATCCCTGCTTATTAGAGCAGGTCTGACATACTGCATCTTGTTTTTGTGCAAGCCCATGCATACAGACTGCTTCATTTAGCATCATCTATAATCTCTGCAAGAATATTTCTTAAAATGATGAAACCAGTTCACATCTCTTGCAACAATCTTGAAGATAAACTTGGTTGCAATTTGGCTGTCAACAGATGCTAAAAGATTCTTGACAACTCTAATAGTTGTTCCAGAGGGTGTGTTTCACAGTCCAAATGCGATTGCCAACATCTCACTATGGTGGCAGAGGAATAAATTGTTCTCCTCCTTGTCCACATCATTCAAAAAAAACTCTAGAATCTGGAGAATTCACTTCTTCCTTCATCTCCCAAGAGAATTTCTCTGAATTTTCACAGATCTCCTGTGTCCATGGATGATATATGTCTCCTACATAAAAAGCATGTACTGTTTTATCTACTTCAATCCAAGTGCAGCCAGGTGGCTTTTCAATTCCTCTATCTTTCATCAATCTCCTTACCTTTTGAACCTCACCACACTTGCCCTCTTCTGCATACATGTTTGACAGAAGAACATAAGTTGCAGAATTTTTAGGATCTAGTTCAAGAAGGAGAGTTGATGCAAATACTCCTATATCTATGTTCTTATGTGTTCTACAGGCACCAAGCAAACACATCCACACAAACACCACAGGTTTAATTGACATTTTGATGATAAGGTTTAGAGTTTCCTCAAGATACCCAGCATGGCCGAAAAGGTCAACCATGCACGCATAATGATCAATTGTAGGTGTAATGCAATAAGAGTCGCTCATGTCTTTTAAGTATTTACAGCCCTCGTCCACTAAACCTGCATAAGTGCGTGCAAATAAAACACAAGCAAAGCTTATATGGTTAGGACATTTTCCAGAGTGCTTCATTAGTTCAAAGAGTCTAAGAGCATCCTTGCAAAAGCCATTTTGTGCATATCCTGTGATAATTGTATTCCATGAGATCACATTTCCATGGGACATTTTGTCAAACAGCTCACGTGCCTTTTGTATGCTTCCACACTTTGCATACATGTCTATCAGGGTATTCACAACTATGACATCTGAACAAAATTCACTTTCGATTATGTTTTGATGGATGTCAATACCCTGTTCTAAAACTCCAATTTTTGCGCAGGCTACGAGGATGCTAGCAAAGGTTGTGGAGTTTGGCTTTATACCAGCCAATTCCATTTGCTTAAAAGTTTCCGAGGCCTCTTCGACAATCTCGTTTTGGACATATCCTGCAATCATCACAGTCCATGAGATCACATTTCTTTGAGGCATTTCTTTGAAAATATTTGAAGCTTTGGCAAGAATACCATTTTGTAAATACCCTGCAAGCATCACATTCCATGATACTGCATCTCGTTGAGACATTTTATCAAACAGTTCACAAGCCTTATCTATGCTTCCAGATTTTGTATACATGTCTATCAGTGCATTAACAACTGCGACTCCTGACAAAAAGCCACTTTCAATTACTCTCTGATGAATAGCCTTACCCTGTTCCAAAGCTCCCATTTTGGCACAAGCCGGGCGGGTGCTTGCAAAGGTTGTGGGGTTCGGCTTTACACCTGCCAAAAACATTTGTTTAAAAGTTTCTAAGGCCTCTTGAAGAAAACCGTTTTGTACATATCCCATAATCATTGCAGTCCACAAAACCACATTGCGCTATGGCATTTTATCAAACAGCTCACTTGCCTTCTGTATGCTACCACATTTTCCATACATGTCGATTAGGGAACTTACAACTACTACCTATATCAGACAAAAATCTGCTTTTGACTATGCTAGCATGGATACCCATACCCTGTTCCAAAGCTCCCATTTTAGTGCAGGCTGACAAAAATCTCCCAAGTGTAGAAGACGCATCTTGGATCAGGCTGGATACGATGCCATTTGAAAATTTGAACAATCACAATAAGATTCCAAGTCTCTGTACATGACCAGTAATCTGTTTCTCTAACAAATTGATGCTTGAGTGGCACCATGTTTGAACGTGGAAAGCCCAAAAACATTCCTTAAATTCTATAAATGTAATAGGTAACAGGTGGTTAGCATAAAAATTTTCAGTGTGGGTCTATTCCATAGCTATATACATGAGTGAATATTCCAAGAGAGGCGACACGTTAGTTTGAATTACCTAGAGACATCGATTTAAAAACAGTAGTTTCAAACAACATGCTCAGCGGTATTGTTTCTGCTAATTTAACAATAAACATTTCGAATCTAAGGGTTCTGAACTTGGGTAACAATCGTCTGCAAGGTCACATGCTAGGATTCCAAAATTCTATCCGCGGAAATATTAACGGTAAATAGTGATTTGTATCCGCAATTTTTTTCCGCCTGATTTTGCAATTTTCCGGTGGAATTTCTCAGGCGTGAGACAATTCCGGTGGGCAAAGCCCACAATAAATAGCCTATCGGCTAATAACTAACGTGTACTTTTTGCATTATGATACATTTTTCACGCACTCATGTAATACTCTCAAACATAATGAATGCATATAGATGAATCAATAATAAATGCATAAGTGACTGTCCAAAGATTGTCTTCTTCGTGCTTGGTACCCTATTAGGGAAAGCGAACCATGGGTGGAGTGGTGCCTAAAAACCCCACTTATGATTTTGTTGTGGCCATGGAGGGGTGGGGGTCCCACTTATGATTCTGCTGCGACCATGGAGGGGTGGGGGTCCCACTTATGATTTCGTTGCGACCATGGAGGGGTGGTAGGCCAAGGCCACTTTGACTTTATGGTTCCTCTCCCGTAATAGGATGATTGTCTTTCGAGGTGTTTCCATGAGTGGAGAATGTAGGTACTAAGCCACTAAGAATGGAGTATTGTAATGAGCAACCTCTCATGCTTGGCATGAGGGCTTTAGGGCGGATCCACCCATGACACTCCTCTTGCTTGTTAAATTATAATTATGATTGTGTTTGATTTTGATATTTGATATTATGACTAACATATAGATATGTGGATATATTTATGCGTATGGTGAATGTAGGTCTTCACTCAAAGATTATCCTATTGCAAGGCCATTGGGTGGGAATAAAGAATCCAAACCCTTTAATCTTCAAGCAAACTTGGAACCAGACAAGTAAGGGACATTACAAATATAACTGAAAACTTGCAAATCATTAAAAAACAATTTTAAAACACCTAACCAAGACCCATTTTCCTTTACTAGCGAATGAGTCCCTGATCAAGTCTAAAATGAACCTTTTGGAAACTAAAAAAGAATCAAAATTCACTCTAAAATCCATAGAAACATCTTAGAAATATCTAGCCATGACCCATTCACCCTTACTAGCAAATGAGTCCCTGTTAGCTACTACTCTACATTTTTTCAGGACATTAAAATCTCAGTTTTTAGCTTTTGTTTGGTGTTGTTACCTTTTAGTTTTAGTTTCTTGATTTGATGTTTCATCAATTTCATTGCATTTAGCTTAAATTGCTTCATTTTAGTGCATTGTTAAAAGTTCAAAATTGCATCAAAACATTTCATTTTCAGCTTATTGTATTGTGTAATTAGTAAATTACATTGCTTGGACTCTGAAAATTGCATTTCATTCTAGGTTGTTGCATTGCCCCTTTGCTATTATAGGGTTTGCACACTAGGGTTGTAAAACTTGTATGAGCTTTACAACTTGGTGTCCTATTCACAATACTATTATAAGATGTAGTTCAAGGCTCATGTCATCCCATGATCTATCACTCATCGTGGATCTTATGTGCTATAACTCTCTTTCTAATAGTGTTGAGAATCAACCCTCCATGGCTCGTAGTTTTCATACTTCATTTCCCATGACATCACCTCCTACAACCAATTTCCCTAATGTTACCAACACCGTCCCTACCATTTCCACTTCCACTCAAGCTTTGGGATCTACTCAAAGCCAAGGTGGAATTCCAATCCCATCCTCCACAATACCAATATCCATTCCTACATATATTAGTACACAACCTACAACAACATTCCAACCTACAACAACATTCCAATCTACAACGACCTTTCAACCCACAACTACCATTCAATCAACTACAAGTCATACTTACTAGCACCGTATACACTTCCATCGGTATTCCCATAGGAAATGCTTCAAACATGACACCACCTCAACAATCCACATTCACCAACCTACAATTCATTAGCCCTCTGCATGCATACACTACACCACCTTATTCCCCTCAACCTTATAACCAGAATGATCCTCTCATTAATTCACTTTTGCAAACCATTACATCTCTTCAACAAGTGACAACATTATAACAAAACAATAATGGTCAACTTTTGCAATACATCAAGTCTACACTATTTTCCCTCTACATATTAAGAGCACAAAAGCCACAAGGTATAGAGGTCCCTCAATTTGAAAAATATGGCGGGAGAGGAGATCCTATTAGCCATGTTTCTGCCTTCACAACCTTATGTAGTGATTTCATCTTTGAGGATAAACTGTTGGCTAAGCTATTCCCTAGATCTTTGAAGGATACTGCTCTAGAGTGGTTTTCCTCTTTACCGAACAATTCAATTGGTTCATTCAATGACCTCATTGATGCCTTTTACAACCACTTTGAGGATAAACTGTTGGCTAAGCTATTCCCTAGATCATTTATGCCTTTTACAACCACTTCCATATTCACACAGGTCCCAAGATGACCCTTGCTGATTTAATGGCATGCAAACAAAAAGAGGATGAGAAAGTGACCAATTTCATAGCAAGATATCAAACACTTTATTCACAAGTGAACATAAAGATTCCTAATGGTGACCCTCAAAGAATGTTCATTGCCAACATACAAGATAAACTCAAAAGAAAACTTGAAATGACGAGGTTTCCATCCTTCACATAGTTATGTACAACCCTTCGTGACCATCAAAACTCAACTGGTGGCTGTGATGTGAAAAAATGTTTGGAAAATGTGTCTCAACCTTGCAATCATATACAATTTATTGTTGATAGGATGTATATATATTTATATATATGTTTCCTGGTTACACTGATAGGTGTATACAATGGTAGCACAGAGCGAAATGTGAGTGTGTTAACTTTTATAGGAAACTTCTAGAATGGTTGACATACATTAAATAAAGGATATATTGTAAATTTGGATCGTTCACTATTAGGTTTTAGATATAATGGCATATATTTTGTTGGCATGTCTTGCCCTAAAATGTAACTCTATTTTATAAGGGCATTATATTACAACTATGGTAGAGAGAGATGATGATGTATTCTAAGAGTCTAATAGTGGCCATGTTGTCTCTTGATCTCTGAGTGGTGATACTCCTGTGAGAAGCTTGCTTTGCAAGTATATTGTAATCTTTGTGATTGTTGAATAATATATTGGGTGGATTTTGGAGTGTGTTGTTTTTCTCCTGAAAGGGTTTTCCCCACGTAAATCACTGTGTCATGGTATGCATGATATTTATGTTTATTTATGTTTAAGTTTTTGTAACTGTTAAAGATCTATAAAATTTTTGCATTATTCTACTCTCAAGATTAGTGTAGGAAGTTGTTCCACTACTTTAGCTTCCTTACAAAAAATCCCCCTAGTCGTCCTGAAAAGTCTGAATCCATTACTCAAAACAATTATCAACCTTTCAAGAAACAAAATAAGGGATTTGTGGGTGGTAGGGTGGGCCCCAACCCCCCCCTCATCAAGCTCCCTCTCTTATTCATCCATGAGATCGATGGAAAACTAAGGAAAATTATTAGTTAACAAAAGGGAGGAAATGGGGTGTTGGTTGGGGAGCGAAAGATGGCAACACAGTGGCAAGGCCACATCACTTCAAACATTACCTAAGACGTCGAGGGGATGAGGAAGGCAAGTCACCAAGTTTAGCAGACCGCCAAATTAGAGGAGACCTCGGCAACGTCAGAAGGTGTTAATGACACATGAAGCTAAGTTTAATCAGCTTGACACGTAGGGTACCACCATCATGAAAGTTTAAGCAAATGGGTCGAGTGGCAGAAGTTGATCCTCATGAGGAGCTAGCAGAATTAAGGCCGAAGGTTGTAGGAGAAAATTTTATTGCAAGGACGGAGTGCCTTGCTTAGCCATCATTTCAGACTCGTGCGTAGGGGCTCGACTTTGTTGCATATGGGCCTTTTAAAGGTGGACGGATGACGAAATTTTCACAGCATGGTTTTCGAAATTCAGTTTGTCTGTTGTCTTTATGCAGGGAACTGTCGACCAAAGGGCTACAAATGGCGAAGGCGAGCAGGTCAAAATTCATCATCTCCATCTCAGTGGAGGGGTTCGAAAGTTTCGGTGTGGACACTCTAGTCTCCCTGGTGGCAACAGAGAGACAAATCGCATTCAGGGAAATTACTGATCAAAGGTCGAAGAGAATCCTGCTTGAGGATGATCCCCTGACAATGTTAGCGGTCAAAATGATATTAGGAAAGGGCCACCTGGATAGAAAGGAATTTGCGAGGGATAACGCACACATTTCTTCTTGGTTCTTAGCCGTAATTCTAGACCTGGAAGTCCCGAAGGTGGAGGCAAAGGAAATGATGGAGCTTCTTTTTTGAGCCGACCTGTTAGGAGGGCTGGAGAAGACACTGAAAATGGCCTTCATGGGCAAAGGAATCCCGCATCCCTCAAACCTGGAACTTCTATGGGAGACGGATGGGGCAGTTAAAGTATACCCCTTCATTCTAGACCTCAAGGGGCCAGAGCTTATGAGGCACAGAATGATCTCGACCATGGCGGTCGAATTCTTGAAAAGAAAATTGGGGATGGTGATGGAGGAAGGGATGGAATGGGAGGAAGATTTCACCCTGTTTGCAAAGTAAATGGCTTTGTGTGAGGCTCGACCTCCGTGTTTCATTTTTTGTGTTTAAAAAAGTATATTAGGAGATGTTTTTTTTTTAAGATTATGTAGCAGGACTGCAATTTTGGAGCCAGTTGTAGCATGCTCTCGAGCTAGTAAGTTTAGATGGTAGGTTTAGTTTTCATGGAAGAATATGGTTTTTTCTTGCTATGTAGACGTAATGTATATTTTATGAAACTTAATATAAATCTTAACCTTGCGTATCAAAAAAAGAGAGGGTATTTTTACAATTAAATCCCCCTCAAACAAGTCAACAAAACAATGATCAAGTGGCTATTATAAAAACAACAACTCCTTTCGGGGATAGGGAGAGAGAATTCACTCCTTTACCCGATACCCTTCACAATATCATGTTGCAGCTTATTGACAAAAACATGCTTACCTTACCTCTTGTTAGAGAACGTGATCCTACTATACCATTGCCTAAAGGCTTTAAAAAAAAATGCTTATTATCATTACCATCAAACAAATGGACATAGTACAAAATATTGTAAGCGTCTTAAACATCTTGTGTGCAGGACCTTATTAACAATAACCAACTTCAAATCAGAGGTGTGAATGATCAAGGCAATAAGTCTGTAGCTCCTCCTAATCAAAATTTGCAAATCTTTACAAATCCCATGCCTAAGCACAATATTTCATTTGTCAAAGCTAGTGAAACAAAGAATGATGTGATGAATGTTGACACAAATGATGATAATATGAATACCATTGAACAACATCCCACAAATGAGGTGATAGCATTTATGGAAGCTAAACCTCGTAAGGGCTCAACTAGACAACCTCTTGACATTGCTTTCTCCAAAATGACATACCTAAATGTGCACTTGATGGGCTTCTTTGCATAGCTAGTCAAATCAATAACAAGCCCACTAATGGGATATTGATTGATCCCATATGTGGAGAGAATGTGATCATAGAAGAATTCTTATGTGCGCATGAGCTATATCAAGAAACATATGATAACCCGAAAGCATGGATCAAGACACATAACAAAGTTGCTTGCCCTATGATAGGCTCAATAGATCTCCCTTTAAAGGTGGATCGAAAAAATTAACAGTCTCATTCTCCATCATCCCACAATCGGACCAATTTTGTGTGAAGCTAGGCTATCCATGGCTTCGCTCCATGAATGTCATTCATTTGGTTGTGCATAAATGTCTAAAGTTTCCATTTGACAATGATATCTTCACTGTGCATCATAGCAGATTTAATCCTACCTCAGCAAAAGATAAATTTTTACTAGATTACTTTTGGCCAGAGCCTATAGAACCTATCAAGCCTCATGAAGATTTCTTTTTCAAATCATATCCAAAATTCAAGGCAAAGAAAATAGCGAAACTATCCCTTCACAACATGCCTCAATCTATGGCCAAACTAGCCATCCTTGATGAGACAATGATTGAACTGAAAACATTTCCAACCATACAAGAACAATCTATAGAACAAACTTCTGCAATTTCCTACAAGAGACCATGAGATAATACAAGCAATCTCATTGTCCCTCCTAGATTCAAACAAGTTTACAAAGTCAAAGATAAAGCAGTTGAGCAACCTCCTGTTGTTTCTTCTAGTCCTCCCAAGGAAAATAAGGAACCTATGATTGACAAACCCGCTCTTACACAAAAATAAATTGACAATAAATTGAAAGTAAATCGAAGTGGTAGAGAGTGTAGACGTAGACGTTGTGCTATTGCCCGTAGATTGCAAACTCAAGAAAACAACCGTAACATAGAAAATCAAAATCCAAACCTACTTGAAGCAATGCATGATGACTCTCAACCCTCACCGCAACATAAACAAGAACATTGCATGGACATTGTTATTCAACCTCTTGTTGTGATTAATTTAGATGATGACATTGATATTTTCAAAAATTGATGAACAAGTGCATGATGAGTTGAATAAACTGTTTTCTTCTTCTATGAGCTTAGATGAAAAATATCCTAATAAGAGTGTTGAACTTGGTACGTGTCCTAATTCGACACTTCATGTTGTCCCTTTGGCTAGTTGCCCGCCTTCCATTTATACCGAACAACCTGCTTTAGGTTGACACACCTATACCTTACTAGTCTTCTATTTTTCTTTATGATTGCATGTGCGTAATGTGATCCACCATGATGTTTCATTTGATGTCTCTCTCTTTTTGTGCATTCCTCTATACGTACCTTCTTCTCTATGTCACAATCATTTTTCATTTGTCTTGTGTTTTCCTTTTGGGGATGACACAAGGCGTCGAGACATTTAGGTCTCTTCCATGTTGACCCAAAAGATTTTCCTTTATCTTTTTTTCATTTGTCGTGTGTTTTCCTTTTGGGGATGATGCAAGGCATCGAGACATTTAGGTCTCTTCGATGTTGACGTGAAAGGATTTTTCTTTGTTTTCACTTTCTTTGTATCATTCTTCCAGTTCTATGAGTATTTGGGGAATGATGACAGTTCCATGCTCTATGACAACATTGTAGCACAAACATATTGACCCCAAATCCATAGATCCCTTATGTATTTGTGGGGGAAACCCTTCCTTCCTATTTCATGATGCAACTTACTTCAGAAACATATGACTTGGCATAGGGTTTTCTAAGGAAAGTTCTCATGTCTTAGGATCAAAACATTGGCTACTTTAAAGCAATTTCTCATGGTGATGGTGTAGCAACCACTTTAAAGTGGGGGCATACATAGATGATATCTTTTGGAAAAAAATTATGGCATGATTTTTCTTTTTTCTTGTGATGTGTCCTCTTCTTGGTGGTGTCATTGGGTTTGATGTCATCCAAGAGTGTACAATCTCCTATCATGGCATGATGCGAACGAGGCATCCCATGGGCGACAATCTAACACTTTTGACTTGTCCTCTCTTAGAGACATTAGGCACAATGCTCCCTAAGAGGAAGACCATTATAGAAACAAAGAAAAATCCCCTTTAACAAATTTTTTACATGATATTCAAAAGCATTTACATTGTGGTGCCTTATTGAAGTTATCAGGAGGATAACTTTGGTATGGTTAGTATGATGAGAAGTCGATACACTGGCATGACTTTCTCATTATACAGTGAGAAGCCGATACACTTGCATGACATTTTTAGTAAACCACTTCATTGGGACAACTCACCTAGTGGACAGAATGAGGTTCCACTACCCTAGAGTCAACAACATATGTTATGGACAAACAATCTTGTTCTACATCACGTTGGAAAGGTTGTGCTTGTGCTTGATCCTTTGTTTTTGTTTATTTTTCTTGGCCTTTGATAGGGTATGATCATGTATCTTTGTTATTGTTGCATAATTAAGTGTCTTGGATGTCTAATTTAGTGTGAGTTTGACATGGGTTCATCCTCTCACTAAAGCGGGGGCAAAATGTAGTAACAGATAAAGTAAGCCTTTTTCCTTACTTGGTTTGATAATTGACATTAAAACTGAATTAATGATGTCTTGGAGTGGTGTTGTAATGTTTTGTACACATTCACACTATTCTAGGACCTTTATTTGACTAAAATATGCCTTAATTGATCATTTTGCAAAGGTGTTGCAAATTGTTGTAACACACTTTCACACTTTTCTAGGATGTATTTGCTTAATTAAGCTTAATGGGCCCCTTCTTGGAAAAATGTATTTAAATTTGTACCCTATTTAAGTTTTGTAAAGTGTTATAAGGCCCTTTCACATTTATCTAGGTGGTCATTAATTAATTGTGGGTAATTGGAGTAATTAACCCCTTTTCATTCAAATTTAAGCCTTAATTATGACACCTCCCAAAGATCTATCCCGACACCCATAATTTAATTAATAAAATATTTCATTGGGAAACATTAGGTCCTAGAAAATGGTGCAGGATAACAGGACCCCCCATTTTTTAGTTGATTTGAAATGGGTTTTTAGCCTCTTTCAATCCCTCAAGGTTAGATCCTAGTAAATTGAGCCAGGACCCATTCACACTAGGCACTAATGGGTCCTCCCTTAATGAGACCCCCTTTTTGAATTTCATTCTAGCAAGAATTTAATAAATGTTTGTTTCTAGATCTGGTGTCAGCCTTAATTGTTTGAATTAACTTATGTGAGTTCATGAGATCAAGAGCAAGAGCATTTCAAGAGCATTCATAAGGTATTTTAAGGCATATTTCAAGAGTTTATTGCAGCAATTCAAGATCATATCATCATGACAAGGGTTTGATGCATGCATTCATGTTGTTGAGCTAAAGAAGTGGATGTAGCATTGAAGATCTACTTGCAACCATTGTTCAAATCACATTCAAGGATCCAAGATCTACATTCTTCATGGCCACTACATGTTAGATTGCATATTTGTTTCACAAGACACCATCCAAGGTGACATCATTTACATTATTTCATATTCATGCTTCATTTCATCATTTGGATTAATTACCTACAAGGGGTTTGCTCGAGGCAAACCCCTATTCACTAACAATCAACAAGTTTTTCTACCCTTGAGTGTGTGATTGCAGATTTACAAGTTGAAGATCAAGTGGAGCAAGTTTGGAGCAAAATTGTCAAAGTTGTCAAGTTACAAAAGTTGTCATTCAAAGTGCAAGATCAAAGAATTGAAGCTACGAAATTGCATACATACTTTCAAAAGTTGATAACCGGGATTTTGAGAGTGCATACATCAAGGAATAGGACCCTGATCTCAGTTTCAGAAACCCTAACAGGGACCCATTCGCCACTGAAGGCGAATGAGTCCTCTGTAGCTCAAAAATAACAACTTTCTGACCAGGTACTTAGCTTTTTATGCTCAAAAACTTCCCCCATAGTTGCTATAACAGTTAGGCAGCATTTATGATTGTTATTTTCCTCTTTTGGCTCTCATAATTACATCTTTTTGTTGTGATTTTGGTGGAAAAACTTAGTGGTTCATCCTCTTGCTCATGCATTTGGGTCAACTACTATTTTTCACCTAATCAGTTTTAGAAGTGTAATGGATTAAACAATTGGAAACAATATCCTTTAGTTTATAGGAATTATTCATGAATTTTAGTACAAATGGACAAAAATATAAACTTATAGGATAAAATCACCATCAAGTCAAATTATTAGATCCCATAGGTTGGAAAAATTACGTAAGAAGAGTTTTTTTGACATAATGACACAACTACATTTTGTAGAGACACAAGATGTGAAAAATAAATATCTAAGAGAACTTCAAGAGATTATCGACACCCTTAACAAAGTTTTCAAGAACCCAAGGGATTTCCTCCAATTATAAACCATGATCATGCCATTGAATTAATTCTAGGAAGTATTCCTCCTAGTTATCCATATGAACACAAGAAAAAGTAAAAAACTTAGTCAAGGAATGTTGGGCTCAAAAATTGTTTGTCCTAGTAAAAGTGCCTATTTATTTCTAATGGTTATGGTTAAAAAGGGATGAGTAATAGAGAATGTGCCTAGATTACAGGGAAATCAACAAGCTCATAGTCAAGATAACTTTTCCATTCATGTTATCAATGAATTATTAGATGAATTGAATGGTGTAGTTATTTTTACTAAGTTATACGTGCTTTTAAATTATCCTCAAATTTGAATAAATGAAGAGGATAAACATAAAAATTCCTTCAAACACATGAGGGTCATTATGAATTCTTAGTTATGTCATTTGGTCTCAGTATTTCCCCATCAACTTTTTAAATCCTCATGAATTCAGTATTTTTCCCATTTCTTTGAAAATTTGTGTTGGTATTCTTTGATGACATATTCATCTATAATAAAGCATGGGAAGAACATTTGCAAATTGTAGAGAAGATATTACAGGAATTGAAAGTTAATCAACTCTATGCAAAATAATCCAAATGTCTTTGGGGTGAAATAAATGGAATAATCAGGACATGTGGTGTCACGTGAAGGTGTTAAAGTGGACCCTAAGAATATTTCAATAGTAAAAGAGTGACCAAAACCTAAAAATATCAAAGGTATGAGGATATTTAGGTATAATAGGATACTATAGAATATTTTTCATAAGTATATTCGTATATAACACCCTTAAACAACATTATTAAAGAAGGATTCTTTTTCATGGTCACAACTAGTCATCCAAGCATTTCAAAAACTAAAAAAATCTCTTACCTCCACTTTTGTACTAGCTAACACAAAATTCTTTAAGACATTTATGGTAGAATGTGATGCTTTTGGACATGGTATTGGGGTGATGTTGATGCAAGAAGGATGTCCCTTAGTATTTGAGAGTCAACAATTCAAAGGAAAGAACTTGTAAAGGCACATACATGATAAATTAATATTAGCTTTCAAAGTCAAACTAGATCACAAGAGTCTAAAATATTTTTGGAGCAACAACTATCTTCAAAAGAGCAAAAAAATGGGTTACCGAGACATTATGGTATGCCTTTAAAAAAAATTACAAGATCGGTATGGAAAATATTGTAGTTGATGCCCTTTCGTGACAAGAAGTAGAGAAAGGAAAGATTTGTGCTATTTGTTTATTACAACATGATTGGTTAGAAGTTACATAAGAAGAGTGGCAACATGACACTCTAATGAAGAAGCTTATTAAAAAACTTCAACATGACCCATCTTCTTTATATGAGAATGTTTGGAAAGGATATTTATTACGGTACAAAGATATCTTGTGTAAAAATGCTCAGTTGAAAGCTAGCATATTATATTGAATGCATGATTCACAAATAGGAGGACATTTGGGGTTTTCAAAGACCTATAATCATATAAATAAATTCTCTTCTGGGAAGGTCTTAAGGTGGATGTAAGGAAATTTGTGGCTAAATGTTTGACATGCCAACAAAATAAAGGTGAAAGAATAAAGACTCTAGGCCTCTTACAACCATTAGGCACTCTAGCACAATGTTGGGAGGAAATATCAATGGACTTTATTATAGGGTTGCCAAAGTTAATAACTTTGAAGTAATTTTGGTTTTCATGGATAGAATCACTAAGTATGTACATTTTTGTGGTCTCTCTCATCCATTTCAATCTAGTACTATCGAAACAATATTCATGTAAAATATATAAAAAATTCATAGAATTCTTAAAATCATTGCGAGTGATTGTGACCCTATATTCACCAACATCTTTTGGAAAAAACTTATTTGTAATGTGGGGTATAAAACTAGCACATAGTTCATCTTATCGTCCATAATCAGATGGATACAAAAAATTGTAAATAAATATTTAGAAGGATATTTACATTGTTTTACCTTTGACAAGAATACACAATGGTCCAAATGACTACCACTAGCAGAGTGGTGGTATAACACATCATTTCATACAAAAAAGAGTGACTCATTTCAAGGCTCTTTATGGCTACCCCCACCATCTACTACTTATTTATAATCTCATTACAAAGCTTATGCAATAGAGGATTGTATTCAACACCAATAAGAAATGTTATAAATCCTTAAGGAGAATTTAGTTATGGCTCAAAATAGGATGAACTTATAAGAAGATCAACAATGTAGTGAGAGGCATTTTTAGTATTTCTTCAATTGTAACCTTATAAATGTCACTTAAGCAACATAAAAATATTAAGCTTGCACCCAAATTTTATGGTCCTTATAAGCTCCTCCATTGATTAGAAAGTGTAGCTTATAAGTTATATCTTCCACTCTCTTCTAAAATTCATTCTATCTTCCATGTCTCTTGTTTGAAGAAAGTAATAGGTAAAAATATTCTAATTTAATTATAAATGCTTGAGTTAGATGAAGAGGACATGTTTATTTTGGAACTTGAGGCAATCATTGAGAAATGAGCTACAAAATTATGAAATAGAGCCATCTCATAATTCCTAATCAAGTGGAAAAATTTTCCAATCAAAGATCTGCAACATGGAAAGATGAACAATTCATACAAAAACATCCAAAGTTGCTAAGCTTTGAGGACAATGCTTTTTTGAAGGGGATAGACATGTTAGATTCCTAATATTCTATCTTTCAAAATATAATAAGGTGAATCACTTGTGGCATGCTCAACCTTAACATTAGTTTTAGCTACTTCCTTAACCCCTCTTGATTAAGATGAAGGGGTGTGTCCCTACATATTAAGCATTTAAATAAGGAAGATAAATATCTCCCAAATGATCATAACTATAAAATACTAAATTCATATATTATTTTTTGATTATTGAAGGTCACCCCTTGAAGTGGTTTGTCATTTTGTGGGGTATCTATAAGCCATCCCATATACACAAGTATGGAGCCATACTTACTAAATGTGGAGGTATGAGAGTTGATTGTGGAGTCACACTAATTAAATATCTTGACATTTGATTAAAACATGTATGGTTGCATGTTGAAAAAAAAGTTGATTGAAACACAAGGTTCGTTGATGGTGTTCTACAATTGGGGTCCACCATCACCACCTTCAATCAACCATAGTTTTGAGTCTAAGAAAAATAGTCTCCACTTATCGACCTTGTCCATCATGAGTCATACATTGCTAGAAAAACATATTAAAATTGTCCATGTTCCTATATACATGACTAAAAAACGGAGCCCACATGACACATACATGACCATACCAATCCAAAAATTTACAATGCACCAATATTAAGCCCTCTCCCCTAGCACTCATTGCAAATGGGGCATTCACTTATGTATGCACCCAAATAATAAGAAATAAGGACCTTTGTTATAAATAAATTTTACAAGTCTATGTGGGAAAAACCTTTAAGGAAAAAGAAGTATTATCTTGACAAATTTAACCCCACTTATGATCATTAATAAAAGTCTTAGATAAGAACAAATATACCTTGAGGCGTGAATATTCTTATAGCTCAATTTAAGACTAGCTCACACCATTTATAATGTCAAAAAAGTGGACATAAAAGACCTAAAAAGGAATTAGAGGAAAAAGTTTGTATCTTTTGTTTAGCAGGAATAGTTGAATTAGAGAAGCACTTTATTCTAGAGTGGGAAGCTTACTACGATGTTTGGGATAAGTATGGAGATACTTTGACAACTACTTTAGTACAAGATTTGTTCAAAGAAGGTAAGGTTGAGGAAATAAAGAAGCTCACCATCAAGTCTTTTAGTAATCATTCAACATTTTTTAAAACCAGAAAAACAAAATCTGTTGTCTCATAGACTATCTTTGACCTCATGAACGTTAAAATTCTTCTATTCTTTTCTCACATATTATTTTTATTTATTTATATTAAAAAGGAGTGGTTTAACTAAGCTGCAAGCGAGAACCCTACCGTCGACAAACTAACTAATATTTCCTCTACACCCTATTCAAATGTTAAAAACAAAACAAAGTGGGCTGGAATTTGCGGTCTGTAAATCAACTTGAAGTGGGCGGGCGCCTGCAACTGCATGCATTGATATACATCTATCACCTTCACACTCTGCGTATATATACTCTCAAATCTACCCACTACAGGGCGTCCCTCCTTTTCTCATTGAAGCAATAAACCAGCTGACGAACATATACAGCGTGAATATGAGCCGCAATGAATTTGGCTGATTGTCTCTGATTAGATACTTATAAGGAAGAAGAAGAAGATATAATACCGGTGAATATTGTAGCAAAACTACAGAGGGGTTGGAGCACTGCTGATTGCAGACATGGCGAAACGAGAGCTATCTAGCACTCTGAAGAACCTCAAGGCAAGTTAACTTTTTCTATTTTTCTATTTTGCCCTTGAAGGGTCTTTTTTCTCGGTTCTGTTTTTTCGATTTTGGAAATTGAAATTTGTGGGTAGTACTTAACCTAAGTCGTTAACAAGCAGAAGTTCAATGCAGCTCCTTTTTCCTCCTTTTTAACTCTTCAGAATAAGAAATATATGCTCTACTGGCAATTGAGATGCGCTGTTTGTGTGACATGTTCACATTTATTTACAATCTCGTAGAAGCCGGAACGATGTTTTTAAACTTTTTATTCGTACAAACAAGGTATAAATCTTTTACCGGCAACGGAAATTTGTGCGTAGTTAAGATTGCCCTGGGGTTTTTATGATTTCAAGGTAAATGCAGCTGAGCTCTCATTTTAAGCGTCACTTTTGATTATATTACAAAATGGGTTCATTCTTATTGCACATTCAAGCAGTGATTTTATAAATATGAAAGAAAAGTAAACAAAGAACAAGGTAGTAGTATTTACGATTACCTAGCAGAGTGTTGTGGCATCTGATCTCCCTGTATTAAGCATTTGGAAAGTAAACACATCAATGCATAACGGGCAACTTTATTCTACTCTCGAAATCATTTGCTGTAAGGTTTTGAAATTGAAGTTCTCGATCCGGATGGTTATCATTTTTAATTAACTTATAATTTGGGTACTCTTTGTGTAAAATTAGCTGCTCTAATCAGATTCTTTGAATCATAGATAGAATTGGAGATTTGGAACTTTCTGTGACTTGGAAGCCATAATGGTGATATGTAAGAACCAAGAAGGTATCAGTTAAAGATTCTGTTGTGCTTAGGTGTAGGGACTCGTGTAGCTTATCAATTCGCAGGACTGTTTATATCTCCCTGCATGCCTTGTTTCTGTCTTCCTGTCTACACTGTTGTAGGCACTTGGAAGGTTATCCTGTTTGAGCTGGTCTGCATATCTTTTTATTTGCTGTGAATGGCATGTTAAAAACAGGAAAAACAAAAGTTGGCACCTTTTCTACGTTAACAATGACATTTTGCAGCAGGGGTATCAGAAGAAATACCTTTTGAATAGGAAGAGCTGTGTACTTACAAGTTACAGTTGGGATCTCAATTAAGGAGTCCTAATTTACCACTTTGTGGGGATCAGATTTGTGGCAAAAACTATGAAGAAGTGGATGCTGGAAGATTGAAAAATGAAGGAAGGGGTTGCGGTCATTTTATTGCCTACAAATCATGTTTAAATTCTTGCTGATTGAGTTTAGTTGTTTGAAAACAGATTGTGACTTATGTATGTTGGAGTGAGGGATTCTTTCTCATAACACAGGATTGATAAATCACATACTAAATCATTTCTTGGTGATTGATTTTAGGTGTTTGAAAACAGATTGTGGTTTATGAGTGTCAGAATAAGGGATTATTAATTTATTTCTCATAACACAGGATTGATAAATCACATACCTAGAAACTAGCATGTACAGAGAGAGATTTGGTGCAAACTTGCACCAACTGTTTGATTGAAAAATTTCTTATGATATATTCAATAAGTCTGTCTCTCTTGCATATCTGAAACTAAGAAATCCATGTCCTTATGAAAATTAATCCATGGGCCTATTAAGTTATGATTAAAAAAGAGATCAAAGTGTTTTCAAGTAAATCTTACACTCAACTTGGAAAAATAATAAGTCAAATTTATTTTTCTCTTATAATGTAAATGTACAAGTTTCATAATTAGTACAAATTGCATAATTTTTAAATTTTGAAGAGTAAATAATAAATTACTCTAACAAGTTTTCTCTAAGATTGACTTCAACAAGAGGGGAAGGGAGGAGGTATTATGCACTGTCCCCCCTTGAGGGCATTTTCCTTCATGGCTATAAAAGATTGAGGATGTAAAAACTTGGCTGTAGTTAAGGGTTTAGTGAAGATGTCTAGATTATGATCCATTGTCCAGCAAAACCATGGTCAATGACTTGGTCATGGATAAGTTGCTGAATATAGTGCATGTGAATCCTAATGTGTTTAGTATATTTATATTGTGCCAGATTGTGTGCAATGAATGGCACTTTGATTGTTGCACCAAAGAGTAGTAGGAGTGTCATCTATCAAGATCCAAACTTTGAAAGTATAGATTGAATCCAAAGAGATTACTTGGCTCAGTGAACAACATGAGGATACCGACTTATGTTGAAGAGAGTGTGATAGCAATTTGTTTCTTGTTGGACGGAGTGATTGGACCCAAACAAAATTGATATCGTAACCTGCAATGGGCTTTGCATATTCAACATTGCTAGCCCAATTGGAGTTTGTATACCCTTGTGAAGGTGATCACCTTGCAGATTCTCAATGCCAAATCCTATAAGTGAGATCCACTTTGTTGCTTTCTAGTTGCCCTCATGTGGATCTTGTAGGAAGCAAGACACTAGGCTAGTAGCAAAGGTGAGATCAAGCCAAGTCTAAGCTTATCAACCAACCATCTAAACAAGGTGGTGTCAATCCTAGGTGAAGCCACAAGTCAATTGAGTTGTGAACCTTATTCTTGATTGAAGGGGAAAGGGGGCTAGTTTGCGATCCTCCATGTGAAATCTTTGAAGAAGATTGAGTGCATGCCTGGTTTATGAAAATGAAATCCTAGAAATCGAAAGACCAAGAGAACAATGTAAAAAGCCCAAGCTAGTCATGTCAAAGCAACTTATTGTTTTGACTTCACATGGATCATCATCTCTAGATGGCTTCCTATGATGATGAGACCATCAATATATAGATTTTGAAAGAGGACCACATGCTCATACTTACTGAGTATAGACATTAAGATATGAGCGACGTTAGGAAAAACCTGTTGCTCAAATCAAGAAGAAACATATTCGTTTTCTCATACTAGGCTCATGGATCTTGTGTGAGTCCATAGACAATCTTCTTGAGGTGGTGGACAAGTGAAGAGCAAATCATGAAAATCTAGGGGTTGTGCCATGTCTCCTTGCAAATTGCCAGGCAAGAAGGCATTCTTCACATCCATGTGATGAAGATCCCAACCATATGAGGATGCCAGTGAAAGATGATCAATGCGATGTTTATTTGCAATCATCACATGCCACATGCACTATTTCAATCCTTCTCCGAGAAGTAATTTATCAAACTTGTTGAAACTAGATATGCATCCTACTTCATTCTATTGGGGAGGATGATTGAGTTGCAAGAGCCCTTGCAACTAATGATCATGACATAGGAGTGGAATTGTTGGGCCAAGTCAAAGATATGGTAGGGGTTGAAGGTGAAGGAAATGGTGAAGAAGAGTCCTTACAACTAATGATCATGACATGGGGATGGAATTAATGGGTTGAGCTAAAGATAGAGTAGGGATTGAGGGTGAAAGAAGTGGAGAAGAGTGACGCTTTTTGGTCAGATGCCAAATACATCACCTCTATTATATCCCCATTTCTCATGTGATAAAAAATGGGGACTCTTAACACTCCCAATCCTTGGGAGATATATTAGTGCATTGATAGCATGCCTGGCCAAATGAAGGCCATTGTACAAAAGAGAGACCCAACCTTCCAATTCTACAATGAGCACATTTAGCATATCATTCAACAGAGGCTCAACACTCCTTTACATGTGGGTGCATATGCATTGAACCCAAAGTGGTATTTGTGAAGGCGTGGTCGAGTTCTCCCCATGGATGGCATGGAGGTGAAGGGAGGCTTCATGAAGGCCATTAAGGAGATGCATGGTACATAAGAGGCCACATTGATTATGGGTGGACAAATTTGCCAAATTAAGCGGCTACTTGAGTTCAACAAAGATAGATAGACTTTGGTCAAGGAGAATTGAGTGAGTTGTTGCGGGTTGTATGGACCTCCATCACTAATATGCACACTAGCCATTTGACCCTTATGATAGGTTTGAAGTTCCTCTATTGTTGATATGAGTTGGTCTATATACAATGTTATCCACTCTATCAAGAGGAACCAACTTGCCTATAGGAGAGCAAAGAAGCTTGTGCTTGTACATGGTACCTTACATCTCATGGATCTCAAGATGATTGAGTATAAAGAGATTCTAGTAGTAAGGTGGGATGTAGCTAGAGGAGGCAATGCAAATTGAGGAGGATAAGGTAGGGTTGGTCGGCATCTATTTGTAGGAGCTAGATGAGTCTAGTAGCTCCAACGATGAGTATGTGAGGACATTTGCATTGGACAATGAGTTAGATTAGCCATTATACTTTGTAATAGTTTGTATTATGAACTTGATGAATAATTATGTAATATGTATTTTTGGATCAATTGATTGTCAAATTGTTTAATAAATGATAACTTGTAACTTTTACCATTTTGTGGAATTAATTTTTTAAATATTATTTGAATCATTGTTCCCCCACTATTTTCAATTCATGATCATATTAACATTACCATGGATGTTTCTAATGTTTGTTCACCCATCCATGTGAGACCCATGTAGCCTTAATTTTCTCCATTAGTAGATTTATCTTGAAATAGTTCTGATCCAAGATAGCATTCCTCAATTTTGTCTTCCTTGGTGCCACATATGAAGGTTTTGCTCATATGACCTTGGACATGGCTTCTTTAAAATAAGGAGAGCAAGCAACATGGAATGAAATGCCATTGTCAAAGATAAATTTTCCAATGGCATCATCTGACTTATCTTTGGTCTGTATCTACCACTGGGCTACCACTGGGCTTGGAATTGATCCTGCTGTTTTAGGTTTCCCCTTAGGCTCTATTGAATTTGATGAAAATATTTGAACTTGTGCATATCATGTGCTAGTAGTAGTAGTAGTCCTTGAAGAAGGTGTTGGTGTTGAGGTGGCAGAAGCTATGGAGATGTCACCAGTAATCACTTTCAATAGCTCTGCCCCTGATGTACATTCCAGTCCCCTTGACCTATTCTTGGTCATTTGTGGACATTAATATAATTTATTTTCTTTCTTTCTTTCTACCCTCTTTTGAAATGGGAGATCACCACATATCCCAACCCCTTTAATAATGTAGGAGGTGTGTATTCACTCTCTAATGCTGCTGTAGTATAAGTCTGCAAAAGTGACATTTCCATAGGCAAGCCCCTCCTGAATTAGCAGTTTTTTAATGGACCCTTGGCAATTTTTTCCAACAGCTTGGAAGGGCAATGGAAATCATGACACCTTCAATTGAACTCACTTTGAGTGTTTCCTTCAGCTGCCCTTTCCCCTCGTTCATCTCTACTGCCAAATTTGGATTGCTCAAAATATTAAGCCCTGCTTATTGTCAGTTAAGCTAAAAGAACTCATACACATGTTGCAAAAACAAAGTGAAACTTACTGTTTACTACATAATACAAGGACTCGAGTAAGTATTTTCTTTCTGTTTTTTCTTAATTCAAGTTGCACAAGACTTAGAAGCAGAGGACACACAAAAGTTGCAATCCTTGTTTGAGTTATCTAAGATTCCTAGGACATTATTTCATTAACCAGATTGAACTAAAAATTAAAAAAACGATTACTAGTTGTACATGCTACAAACACAAGAATATTCCTTCTGTTTTTCTTACTTCAGGTCACATGAGTTGTAGAAGTAGAGGATACACAAAAGTTGCAATCCTTATTTGAGTTATCTTAGACCCCTAACACATCATTTCATTAGCCCTACTACATGTACAAACAGAAGGATTTTCCTTCTATTTTTCTTACTTGAAGTCCCACGAGGTGCAGGAATAGATGCTACACAGAATTTATAATCCTTTTTTGAGTTATTTAAGACTCCCAAGCTATTATTTGATTAACCCATTACATAAAAAAATTATAAGCAATCACTAGTAATTCAAAGACAGGGATTTTTCCCCCATTGCATCTAAAAATTAAAAACAATCACCTGTCATACAAAGACAAGGATTTTTCTTCAGTTTTTCTTACTTCAGATTGTGCAAGGCACAAAAGCAACGGATACAGAGAAGTTGCAATCCCATTTAGCAATATTTTGTTTAATATTCAGGATTTATGGGACAAAAAAAACAGCTATTTAGTTTGAACTTTGAAGTAGAAACCTGAAAATGGGAAGATGAATGATCAATTGGAGTTTGGAAATAGGAACATACCTCAAGGAGTTGGTGCTGGTCCTCTTCCTTTTCCTCATCTTGTCATTTTTTGATTGCAAGAGAGCATGGGCTAGGGCTTTTATAGGTTTTTTAAAGGCGCCCCCTTTTAGGTTTATGGTTAGGAATTAGGATTTATTACTTATTTTTCTTCATTTATTGTAATGTTCAAATGTTTGTTTCTTTTTTAATGGCCCCAGGGATGTCATGCCCCCACCCAAGTGAGAAATAAATTGAAGCATCTAAAAAGGATTGCAGCACATAAAAGTCTAGGCAAAGACAGCGATTTTATCAAGGGACTGATTCTAACAAGAGCTGCGATCTTTTGAAGAAAAAAATACTTGATTAAAATTAAATTAAAGGGTTCAGACCAGCAGTCAAGGGAATAGTTGTGACTCTTTGCAAAAAAAGGTTCGAGGAAGAGGTGTGACCCCTCCTAGAGAAAGATATTAAAGAGAAGTCATTTTATTTGTGAAAACTTCAAGTGGAAAAAAGGAGAAATAAGAAAAAGAAATCTAGACATCAATTGGGAATAGAAATTGTGAGCGGTCCTTATTAATATTCAGAAATATAATTGGTGACAGCCATTTAAGAATAAATTTGTCATTTCATCAAGAGGCATTTATTTAGAAATAATCTAGCAAATTCCTTTAGGAATCATATCTTGAATTTGTGAAGTGTCTTGCAAATAGGAAGGACGGCCAGCCTTTTGAGTTCACAAGGGGTGAAAGGACGACCACCCTTCATACTCTTATCAAGTACGCCACCTAGAGATGAAATGGATTGTAAGAGACCAGGTGTCTCTCAACCCGACCGCTGGCTGACAATATTGAGTTTTTTGTTTGTTTTCTGTATTTTGATTTTTTTGGTGTTTTGCAATGAAAAGACAAATTGTGATTTTGCAAAGAAATGCTTGGGAAAATAATATAAAATACCAGATGCTTAAAAACTACAGAATACTACTTAGATCTTGAAGCTAGATGATTTATTAATCTTCCTGAATGATTACAACTGCAATATTCAAACATTCAGACAAAAAGGCAAGCTATTTATTGAAAACCTGGATAAGCTTGCAGGCGCCAGAAAGAGAGCCTGAGAGGGTACGGGTGAAAGGAGATGTGCAATCTTCCACCTCGAAATTGATGCAATGGCTCCAGAAACCCTAGGCGTCCAACCTGAAGTAGTCAAAAGGTGAAAAAACAAGGCGTCTTGTCCAGTAAAGAAGGTATGGCCTTTGCTGCAGCAAATGTATGGCCCAACCAGCATTAAATAAATCCGTACAACCTTGAAGAATGTGCCAGATGCCAAATGAAACCTTGCCAAAGTGATATTCTCCTTCTGGAGGAAAGATCGATCTAGAACACTGATAATAAACTCTGTAATATGCCCGAATGTGACTCCTGTGTGAAGCCACTCTGTTGACAATCTTCAACTGGTATTTCACAGTCTTAGTATGCCTGATTCTGAAGAGGGAACGTTCTTCAAAACCTGATGATCTGCAGAAACCCTTGTTTCTCAAACCCCGATGCTCTCAGAGAGAAATAATGACAAATTCGAATAATCAACATAATGAGTTCGATTTGCCTTGAGGAATTATATAACCTCTCTCAAAAAGTCGACCCTTCTCAAAAAGCTATTAAATGAGCAATTAAAATATCATTAAATCGCCATTTAATGACTTAGGCATATTTAATTAAATAATGGCGTCCCTTTTCTTAAATGAGCATTAAAATACTCATTTAATATTAATTTATCCTTTTTTTTAGAAAGTATTAATGATACTTTATAATTTGCCATTAAATAATTATATTTAATTATTTTCATTAAAGTGACTTTATATTATAAAGTCAAATTAATAAACTTTTAATAATGATCAAATGCCTTAATAATTACTGTTTGCTCATCAGATCATCAAATCGGGTCGAAGCTGAGCTGACCAGCTGAATTAGGTGCCCTGCCAAAAATAGCAACTCCTGCCTGCCTGACTTACTATAAATAGTAAGTACCTCTAAATCACTCTGTGAGTGTCCGCAAAGGCCCAAGCCTGAATCAACTGCTAGAGTGGTGTTCCCCAACACTGGATAACTGCCTCAAGTGATCCTCTAAACACTTCTGCCAGCCTACGAGGATCAGAATGATAGGCTAACCTCATAAATAACTGTACTGCCTAGGAAGGGGACATTACATGGATGGCCAACTTTCCATGCTTGTGGGCCAAGAGGTGGAATGGACGGCCAACCTTCCATGCTCTTTGGCTTGATCAAGGAGGATGGCCAACCTCCAAGGTGGATTGGAAGGGCGGCCCACCTTCCATGCTCTCGTAGTACAAGGATGACCAGCCTTGAGATTGCCATTTGCAAGCACTTCCAATGAATTGACAATGTGATTTGCTATAAGGAATATGCTATGATCTAAATATTAATGATGTTATTAATTTGAAATTTGAATATTAATGATATGATTTATTAACCTTACCACTGTATTTTTTTCAATTGCAGTAGAAGTGGCATTCCTCTTCCCTCTATCACAGCTCTCTCCAACTGATAGATTGGAATAGTCATACCAATCAATAGATTGCAATGTTTTTGATGACAGTTTCTTACGGTGAGTAGTACCAGTAATTTTTACCTCGCTCACACCAACCAACCTTGCCATTTCAACCTATTGTTCCAATGTTATATCTGCACAAACTCTAATCCCATGTCCACTCTCACCCAATAGATGTTTTATAACTCTACTATAGCTCACATCGTAATCAGTTTTGCAAATATGACATAACCAATGCCTGCTGCCCCCTGTAGTTTTACCCTTATTGATTGGTTAAATTAGTGGAAAATTGGAGCAAGAGTTTTTGGGGTTGAAATGGCCTTTTGCAAATTTTTGAAGAGAGGGTGAGGGCATGCAAAACGGTCTTGTAGAGTTCCAATAGAACCTGTGTTTGGATTTTCAGAATGAGAAGAAAGGTCTACTATGTTTACTTCATTTTCTTCACCGCCCTTATTCACATTGTCATCACTGCTGCTAGTGCTCATTTTATGGTGTTTCTTGTGATAACAAACTGAAACCAAAACACTTTTAAAAGTTTAAAATTAAAACTAATTACAAACCCTCTCTAACAAGCTAAAAAAACAACAAAGAAAAAGGGAAAAACCTTGACACTGTGGTATACTCTTTGAAATTTCCTCACTGTTAAACTTCAACTTAAGTAGCTGGTCTTCAAGATCTCAACTGCTATTGAGGCTTGAAGTTTAGGGCTTTAGTTTGTAACTGTGTCACATGGGGAGGTGTGCCCACCCCTTAAGTCCCCTTCCCTGTAATTGGTAACATTGAAAAGCAATGGCGTAGCAGCAATGGAGGTCCTCAGCACTCAGCAGTGCTGTAACAGTCAATGTTTTACATTTATTTCATTCACATTGTGATTTTAGGGTGTAAAAGGGGCGTAAGGGGGTTTTTTGGGACCCCCATGCCCCTTTACAACCGAATGAAAATAATTCAAAAAATATATTTTTTAAATGATGCAATATGTTTCCTTTGCTGCAAGGGATGCTCAATCGTCCTGAGGATAGTTGGGGGATGTCCCTGGTCATCCTAGGGATGGCTAGGCATCCCTATCGTGTTCTCGGACGTCCCCGATTTTGGGGACATGTTCCAGGACGTTTCCGAGAAATGGTAGATGAGGGGGGATATCAAGGGGATGTTCCCTAACATCCCGTTGTCCCTAAAACGCTTCAGGGGACAGGGATGGGGGTTTGAGGTGTGGGGACGTGTCCCCGTGTAACACAGCTTTGTACAATTACTGGTATCAATTTCTTATAGTTATTGATATTCATGTATCCTGTTTACTCGGTTATATTCAAAGCATATTGAATTAGGGAGTAAACAGTAAGAAGTTCTCTGTATAGGTTTGTCTGAGTAGCAATTATAAAATTTCAACTGCAAATCAGTGGGAATTATGGTGCTTGAGGCCATTATAACACAAAACAACAAAGAAATAAAACTGACTGATTTGAGAATGAAAGAAAAAAGATCCAATTTTATCTAAGTTAAACGCTACCTTTTGATTCTGGTTAATCAATGACCAGTTTTGAATTTTGATGAAATAAAGTGCTTGAAAAGATTATTTGTTATTACCCTGGGGCCTATATGCCATCCTAAGCCCAAAATTGGCAATGGTGGATCTAGAACTCTGGAGTCTGGCTTTGGAAAAACTGGTGATGATTCTAATTTCTGACTACATTGACTGTTCTTGGTCTGCTGGTGGATTCAAAAAAAATTCAGGGTAGATGCAGACAGAGAAATGAAATTAGTTCTTGCATAGCTCTGATTCCATAGCAGAATAAAATATGCTTTCTTGTCACACAGGATGAATTAAATCATACATCTTGAGACTAGTTAACAGACTATTATGCAAGTAATTGGTAAATTAATTGATGTATTAACAATGAGCAAGACGCTCAATAAATAGTTTACAAGATTTACAAAAACTGGAAAGTTTCTAAAAAGAAACTTCAGATAAGATCGGAGACGATCTTATCATTATCTTACAATAATTTACAATATTGAGCATTAATAAATAAATAATAAACATTATTTTAATACCCTCCCTTAATGCTCAATCTATCAACTACACCAAGATGCCCCCCTGAATTTTACAAACTTATCTGTACTGAGCGACTTGGTGAGAATGTCTGTTGTCTGATCCTCTATCGGAACATACAGCAACTGAACTGATCCGTCTTCAACCAGCTTCCGAATGAAATGACAGTGAGTTTCCACATGCTTGGTTTGCTCATGGAAGACCGGATTCTTGGCAAGTTTGAGAACTCCCTGATTATCACAGAACAAGGGAGTCGGACCTGCTTGAGATATTTGCATCTCGGCAAGCATCCGGCGAAGCCAAACTGCCTCACATGCTGCTTTTACTGCTCCCCGATAT
Source organism: Sequoia sempervirens (assembly GCA_007258455.2). Taxonomy (NCBI): domain Eukaryota; kingdom Viridiplantae; phylum Streptophyta; class Pinopsida; order Cupressales; family Cupressaceae; genus Sequoia; species Sequoia sempervirens. Next base: position 322,656,593 of record VDFB02000003.1, on the reverse strand, counting down.
TCTGCTTCTGTCGAGGAGAGAGCCACTACCTGCTGCTTCTTACTAGTCCATGTGACTGCACCGGATCCCAAACTGAACACATACCCAGATGTTGATTTCCTGTCATCAACTGAATCTGTGAACCCACTGAGTTTAGGATCGTGACTCCGAGTGTACAAGAGTCCAAAATCAGGAGTGCCCTTCACATAACGCAGCACACGCTTCGCTGCTACCCAATGATCAGCCTTGGGGGCTGTCATGAAGCGTGATATGTAGCTCACTGCAAAACTCAAATCAGGTCTAGTAGTAGCAAGATAGATGAGGCTGCCTACTAGTTGCCTGAACAATGTTTCATCTACCACAGGTGAATCGGACTTAGCTGACATCTTAAGTCCTTTTTCCATGGGTGTAGAGGCAGGTTTGCAATCCTGCATTCGGAACTTATCCAGAAGACTTCGAGCATACTTGGACTGGGAGATGAAAATGCTGCTCTCTGTCTGCCAAACCTCAACACCTAAACAATAATGCAGGAGGCCCAAGTCTGTCATGTCAAAAGTTTTACACAAGTCCTGTTTGATCTCAATGATCAAATGTGCTGAACTGCCAGTAATGATCAAGTCATCCACGTAGACAACAACAAGCAGAATCTCATTACCAGTATTCTTGACATACAGGTTCGAGTTAGATGGACTCCTCTGAAAGCCATGATTTGTGAGGTACGTGTCAATTTTTATGTACCAAGCCCGAGGAGCCTGTTTTAGGCCATAGAGTGCTTTGACCAATCTGCACACCTTCTGTTCTTGACCAGCAACTTTGAAACCTGGAGGCTGCGTCATGTATACTTCCTCCTTCAACTCACCGTTGAGGAAAGCACTCTTTACATCCATCGATGGACCTTCCAACCAAATTGGGCTGCTAAGGCAAGGACGAGTCGTATGGTACTCATTTTGGCTGTAGGAGCAAAGGTCTCCTCATAGTCAATGCCTTCTTTCTGTGAGAACCCTGCAACCAGACGAGCTTTGTACTTGTCAAGGGTTTCCGTCAGCTTTGTACTTCACCTTGTACACCCATTTGCAGCTAATGGGCTTCTTCCCTGAGGAAGATTGGAAAGGACCCAAGTGTGATTCTTCTGAAGACTCTGGTATTCTGATTCCATCGCCTTTTCCCACTCAGGTATCCCTTTTGCCTCTGAATATGTCTGAGGCTCATAAACACTGTGAATGTTGGCCATGAGAGCAAAATTCACTGTAGACTGCTGTTTGCTCTTGTTTCTGGATGATCTACCCTCGATGAGCTCATCAGCACGAAGATCACTGATAGTCTTAGCCCACCATTTTGGCCAAAGAGTAGAGGGCCAACATCAGATGTAACAGGAGGAGCTGGATCTGGTGTGGATCTGGAACAGGTTCAGCAGGGGATGTTCATTATCATCTGGAGGAAACTCAGGTTGAGCATCATCAAAGACTAGGTCTTCGTCATCCCTCCCATCAGGTGGACCTAATGGAAGTCGGACACTCATATCAGGAGCCTGTAGAGGCTGATCCTCTGAATGCTGAACAGGTGAAGAAGAGTGAAATGGACCTCGTTCCTCATCAAAGACAACATCTCGACTGAAGATAAGACGATCAGTGTCTATATCAATCAGCCTATATGCCTTGTGGTTGTCACTGTACCCTGTGAACATGAGTTTCTGGCTCTTGGAGTCCAGCTTAGTGCGCTTGGCCTCTGGAATCCAAACATACACAAGGGAGCCAAAAACTTTCAAATGACTGATCCTAGGTTTGTGACCAGACCAAACTTCCTCAGAGTCTTCCCCTTAACAAAGATGAGTGGGTGACCTATTAAGGAGATAGACTGATGTATTGACTGCCTACCCAAAACTTGGTAGGAACACTCCTGTGTTGCAACATGGAGTGAACATGCCATCTCAACAATCGTACGATTGTGTCGCTCTACAACACCGTTTTGCTGAGGAGTGTAGGGTGTGGTTAACTGACGTTTTATCCCATGAGTATCACAGAAGTTGGAGAATGCACTAGAACAGAATTCCCCCCCATTATCTGACCTAAGAGTTATAATACAAGAATTGGACTCTTTTTCAACTAAGGCCTTAAACTTCTGAAATACATTAAAAACCTTTGATTTCTGTTTAAGAAAGTACACCCACATTTTCCTACTATAGTCATCAACAAAAAGTAGAAAGTACTTGCAACCAGTTACAGAAGAAATAGACATAGGGCCACAAATATCAGCATGAACTAATTGAAGTACCTTAGAAGCCCGCCAAGAGTCACCATCCTTGAACGGTGTGCGATACTGCTTCCCAGCCTGACACGCACCACAAATGCCCTGATGCTGAGTCTGAATGTCAGGTAAGCCATCTACAAGTCCCTCTCGAGCAAGCTGAGAGAGATAATGCACGTTCAAGTGCCCATACCGCTGGTGCCAAAGACTGGTGACAACTGAATTTCTGGCTGCCAAGGCTAACTCCGGAGAATCACCAGTGTCCACAAGCCTGTAAAGGCCATGATCCTCTATCCCAACGGCCACCGTTGTGCGAGACTCACGATCAACAATTGAACATCTGTGCGAGCTGAACACCACATCCATTTGGGGAGAATGCCGCATAATCTGACTGACTGAGAGAAGATTGAGCTCGATATCAGGTACATAATACACGTTAAGGAATATGAGATCCCTCCCGCCAGATTGAACCTTAACAGTGCCTGTGCCGACAACTGTGTATTCCTCACCTCCTCCAAAGATCACTGAGTCAGTGCAAGGGGAAAAGTCTGTGAACCAGTCACGCCTATGTGAGAAATGACGCGAGGCACCATAATCTATGTACCAAGCAGAGAATTTGACATGGTCTGCGGGCCTTTTTTCCATGAGTGCATAAAAGGCAGATTCCTTCTGCTCAGAATGCTCGGCGACATTCGCTTTCTGCTGAAACCCTCCTTGCTTCTTTTGCTCAGAAGCCAAACGAGCACGGCAATCCTTCTTGATGTGGCCAAATTTATGACAGTAGTTACACTGAACATTTTTCTTCTTCGGACTGGTCTGACTGGAGCCTTTCTGCTGTGAAGGCTGACCTTTTCCTTGATGCTTCGGATGGGTTTTAGCTGCAAAAGCCTGTTCCGTGGAGGATGATGATTCACTGCTACCGAACTGTTGTCTCCAGCGATCCTGCTGCAACAAGATAGTGCACAAATTTGAAAACTTGAGATCAACATTAGCAGACGTAATGTTGAGAGTCTCTATGAAGTGTTCATAGGACTTCGGTAGACTCTTCAGGGTGATCACGACCATGTCTTCCTCCATTTTCCGACCAATCGCCTCCAACTGATCTCTGATCTCTTGGATTTTATTCAGGTGCTCTTGCAGAGTTGTCTTCTCATCCATCATGATAGAAAACAGCATATTCTTCAAGAAAAACGCACGGCTCTTGTCGGAAGTTTCATGCAAACCCTTAAATTGATCCCAGATCTCCTTAGCTGATTTTCCAAGTGGAATCTGTGGGAGCTGATCATCAGTAACTGAGAGCTTAATAAGCATGACGGCTTCACGATTCTGCTCATCAAACTTCTCCAGATCCTTACCCGCCGCTTCGGGACGAGTTGCTTTGCCGAGGATCATCTGATCAAGGCAGCGGTATTCAAAAATTGTTAGCATCCGCTGCTTCCAGGTGCTGTAATTTTTGCCATTAAATCTCTGACTGCCCTCCAGCATTAAATTGCTTAAACTGGCCATCTTCATGCTTTTCGAGGTACGAAAAACAAGGTACTGAGAAGAGGCTGATGCACGAAACTTGAGGCACGAATTCCAATGCAGAAAACAGAGGCAGATTCAGGTACAGACTGCAGAAAGTATAGTGTACGGATGGCACAAAATTTGAGGCACGAAAAACGATGCACCCAGAAAATTCGGAGACCAACCCAGTTGAGCTCTCAAAAAACCCACCAAGAATCTGTGATTGAAAATTTTTTTTGACTTGAAATAGATGGTCAAAAAATTGGCCGAAGTCGCAGTATGCCCTAGGCGGCCATGAAAGCTCCAAAATTTGCAGAAAATCTTCTGAAAAAACAACACAGCCACCAGAGAGGGAACAAAGATTTCGGATTTTGTAGAGCAAATCACGAACTGAGAAATCATGAGCTCAGACAAATCAACCAAAACGCGAGCCAGAAGCTGTCACTGAAAAACGCGACCAAGATGTAGATTCAAAACACGAGCTCAAACAATCTCTTCGAAATGAGAACAAGACACGTCAGGAGGACGCGAATCCGACCAGAGCAGGCACAAATACAAAAACCGCTGAAATCGTGGCCACGAAACTTGCAAAAGAAATCCACGAATAGAAAGCACAAAAAAAAAAAAAAGCGATTAAAAATCGTGCCCAGATGTTCCTCGCACGGTAGAAAAAAACACGCGCAACCAAGCCACGAACAAATCACGCCCAACCGGAAACAAAACGCGCCTACAGATCCACGAATTTTTCAGAAGAAAAAAAATTTGAATTTCTCAAAAGAGCCACGAAGAGATTTCGAAAACAAAAATTCCGAAATTAAGCTCACAAAAATCTTCGAAAAAATTTCAAAGAAGATTTTATTAAATTTTTAATTCAATATTCAGAAAAAAACTTTAGAAAAGATTTTTATGAATTAAAAATTCAATATTGAGCAATTTGGCTCTGATACCATATTACGCAAGTAATTGGTAAATTAATTGATGTATTAACAATGAGCAAGACGCTCAATAAATAGTTTACAAGATTTACAAAAACTGGAAAGTTTCTAAAAAGAAACTTCAGATAAGATCGGAGACGATCTTATCATTATCTTACAATAATTTACAATATTGAACATTAATAAATAAATAATAAACATTATTTTAATAGTTTTGTATTAAGTGGCACCATTTTTTGTATCGAAAAATTTCTTAGAGTTAATAGAAAGTTCTTGTCTTGTTTGCACATCCAAAACTAAGGTGCTCCTGTCCTTATAAGAAATCAATGGGCCCAAGTTTAGGACAAAAACAAGAAAGCACCAAAGCAATAAAACAAATTTTAAAAGTAAAAGCTTCTTCAAGTTGAGTTTGCACTCAACTGAAAATAAGGTTAAGTCAAACTTATCATTACAGTGCAAGTTGTATAATTAATTAGATACCAAAGGGTTAATAACTAGTGACACTAACAACTGCTGAGCGACCATCAGAAATTCTAACAGGGCCTCACCTATTCCTAGAAAATGAAAACCCAAATCCTCACACTGCATTTCCCTCTCTTTTTTCTTATTCCTCATCTCACCAATCCAAAGTTTCAGTTTTCGAGCAAATCAGCCTAAGAACAGGCATATGTTACAACAGAGCAGCCATATTTTTCAAGGCTTTTTAATTGTTGAAGCATTTTTCTAGCAGGGCGATCACATTTTTTGCAGCTTCCTAACAGGTTAGGAGCTAAATAAATCTACATTTTCATTTCGGGAGCTTAACAGTTTTATTGGAATAGCTGAGCAAGTTTGAACTTCAATTTGAGCTTAGAGAAGTTTTGTTTTAGATTCTCAGCTTGGAGTCGTACTTTGTTGCCCTTGTTTTCTCCTTAATTTTGAGCTTTCATTTTAAGGCAAAAAGTTAAAAACCTCACCCTCAAACAAAAAAAAAAGTCAATAAAGCTGTGGTCCGTTGGACGCCAGGGAACTGATAACCTTATGGCAAAGTCACATAGCAGGGCTGCAGGAAATATATGGCATGTAACAATATGAAGTTGCAGATAAAGTTATTTTTAAAGCTTGGGTTATCCATGACCTCCCCATTCATACTACTTGTTCTCTGTATCGTGAGGTGATTGCAAAACAATGTAATTGTGAGACCCTCATATGTGCCTTAAGATTGAAAGAAAATGAGGAAGCTGGGCTGGAAAATTTAGTGTCAATGATTAAGATACAAACGGAGAAAATTGAGCAAGACTTGGAGGAGGCCAGGGTGCTCTAGTTTTATGGATGGGTGGATGATTTTGCCGGTTGGTTACTCATCAATGTTAGTTTTACATATAGAGCCGGTCCCTTCCTCTCTAAACTATAAAGCATGATTGTTTTGGAAAGTTCAAAGACACAACTTTCCAATATGAGCTTCTTTGTGATGGTATAGAGGAGGCTGGGCTCTCTAATGTATTGCAGGCATTGACAGATGGGTGTATGTTTGCTAAGCAATGGGGCTTAGTAGTTTAGGATAGCGTCAAAAGTTTATTTTGGATTACATGTTGCCTACACCACACAGTTTGCTTGGGCAACAAAAACGCCTTTTGGAACCCATGTTGTATGCAGTAAAAACTCTTGCTATTTGGTTTGATCATGAGAGAATATTGTGCTGCATTTGAAGATAACTTATTCAAGGTCATTCTAGATTTAAAGCTTTGGATGTCTTCAGTTTAATTTTGACAAAAATAATTCATTGCTGCCGCAAACATCTCATTGACCAGATAATGAAATATGTGGCTGACAGATGGTCTCAGATTTTTGGGATTATTGTATACTGGTGGCTTTTGGTGATAGAAGTTTGAATGGTGCCAGGCTTATGATGTGAGGGAGTGTTGTAGCCTGGAAATTGTGTGGCCCAAAGGCAACCTGTTGGCATCAAGTTGGTTGCACCAGCCTAGTAACAGACTCAATGACCATGGTCTAGAGCAAAGGAATGGGAATTTTTTGGTTAAACATAATCTATTGATTCTCTTGAGATCACTTCCAAAATGTCAGTCTTCTTAGGTTGTGTCTATTAGACTACAACATCCTCCTGGTTGCATTCTTGGATCCCATTGGGGGACATGATCAACTTTTAGTAATGAAGAGAACAATTTTCCATTCAATTGGTGATAGATTCTGAAAATCTTAGTTTACAGTGCTATTATGTCAAACAGTTGTCTTTTAGGACAAAGGCTGAATACACTCTCATATTACTTATTATTTTTTCTCTTTTTCTTGTAACAGTTTATGCAAAGGGCACGTGAAAAAGAAGAGATAATGAAGAAAGAAGAAGAAGAAGAACAAAGAGACAGCAAAATAATTCCCCCAGCAAGTGGTAACAAAAAATGGTATAGTTTCCAATTTCCATACATTCTGTTTACAGTTCTACTGCTTTTGGGGTTTCTGTGATGACTTTTCAAAACTTCTCATTCTGCTATTTGACTTACTAGCATTATCAACTATTCATTTTCATTCTCATCTTCAAGTCATCCATTGAATATTATGATTCATTATTAGTCTTATTGTTGGTAATATGCTTTTGTTGTCTAGGATGCTTGAATTTTTTGCTCAGTGGATATATGTTTTCTTCAATATGTGGAAACACCACGATCATATATACTATAGGATCCCTTTTATGAAATGTCTCCAGCACATTTTTAGCTGAATCCTTAGACTTAGCATTGTCTTTTAAAGGGAAAAACAACACAAAGAGATGCAAGTGCTCTGAATCGGCAAAAAATACAATAACCACATAAGGGAAATTTTAACGATAAAAGTACAGTCTTGTGTAATAAATCAGCAGACCAGGTCAGCAATAATGGTCTAGCAAAGAAAGAAGGATAAGTAACCTATTATCTTGGAGGATAATGACAGTTTGCAACTTTGGACCCACCATTTAGTGCATTAACCTAGCCCACCCATGTACGTCTGGCAGGTTCATATCGAGTAAGAGCTTTTTTGGATTTTCCTTGTTGAACCCAAACTATAGATGGTAGAGAGGGATAAGATTCCTGGCTTTAATGCTAATCACCCCACTTTATCCTAAGGACTAAACAAGGTCAAATACTTTGAGAATCTAGAAAATTAACCTCAGCCAATACTAAACTGCCTGTTGCTTCTATGAATTATATTCCTCCTCAGATGAATACATCTCAAGCCCATGAAAATGCATGATCTTGTAAGGATAATGGGAACACTCCAGATGACACAAGACTAGTTTACTTGATTTTAGGCAATCCTTGCATTCCTCAGTTGTTGGGAAATCAACCTGGGCGTGAGACTGCTGTTAACTCTAACAAGACTTCAAAGGCAATGCACATGCCATTGTTGAAGCTCTGGACGCCACAAATGGAAGTCTGAAGATTTTAACTGACAACACTGGGCTCCATGGAGTCTAAAATCCTGTTTCAGACAGGATAACTGCCAACATGGATGAATGTTTTGTATATTTGGTTAATGTTTTCCAGCAGCTAAACAGGGGAATTGATATGTTTGAAAAGCTGTTGTTTGGAGATTGGGCTGAGCAGAGGCTAGAGGAAGATAGGCTTCAGTGTGGATAATTTGAGCCCACTTCCACACAAGAAGCCTATCAAGGTGAAGCCTCTTTAACTGAATCTATTCATTGATCCCCAGGTAGACAGGACTCAGCAATCTAGTCTGATTCAGATATCCTGAATGGTTTTGACCAGGCCTGGCCAAGAAATGATGGAGACCCGTCTGGTTAAATGCTTATTTCACCTTCATTGGTTGGGATAACAGTTAACAGCATCCAAATTGATCACATATAGATGAGCTGTTATCATATTTAAATAAACAAATTCTTTTGGGATGATGCTAAATGTAAATTGGTTATAATATCAAAAACAAAAACAAATCAATAGATGCTACATATGTAATAGCGAATAGTATGGGACATGGTCTTTCATGTTTGTTTCCTTTAAGTTTAATCATGAAGGCTTCAGGATAGTTTTCGGTTCTCTTTCTTTTCTGTTAGATTTAATTAAAAATCTAAGTTGCCAGTTCTGGTACGGGTATGCCGGTATGACAAAAAAATATTTTCCTTGGGTACAGTACGTTTCGGTATATATATATATATATGCAAAAAAATAAAAAACGTACAGAACTGTAAATACATTTGATAGTATGATACTGAAATATCCCCTTACAATTTTTTTTCAATTTTTCCACAACAATTTCACCCGTTAACATTAGATAATCAAGATAATCCAGCTGAAAGTAACCCTTCACTTTCTAATCACCCAGATCCCAGTGAGGGCAAGGTGAGAGTATACAATGGAAAGGGGATCGTTAGCTTGTAAAATTGAAAATGCTGAAGAGTACAATATGAGAGATGGCTCAGCCGATCAGAATGTTATGTAGATGCAATTTGACCACTTATTCAGCGGGAGTGTATTACAAAGTAATGAACATGAAAGACGGCTCAACCAATCAGCAATATGTGAAATGCAACTCGACCACTTATTCAGAGGGAGTGTAATACAAAGTACTGAATAGTAAATGTGTGGGCGGCTAGCCAACCGCTTCCGCTTTTCAGCAGGTGGTACAAGAACTTAAAATGTTGAAAGTAATAGATGGCGAGGCCTGTCTCTTCCACTAAAAGTGGGAATACAAAATGTAAATTGCAGAAATATAAAGAGCTGATCAGTACTATTGATTCAGCATTACAATATGAGATATAATTTGAAAATACAATGTGATATAGATATCCTATGGTCACCAAAATGTTAGAGCATAATCTCCTAACAAGAACTTGATATCCAACATATGAAATATGGCCAAAATGACTGAAATAACAGGTCTGATATAAAATTGCAGCAAACTGAGAAACCAAACCAGCAAGTACAAATTTCACCTTTATGCTTGTAACTTACTTCCAACACCTCCAATTGATGTGAAACCAAGTGCAATGGATGCCAGAGAGAGGGGCGACCAAGTTCAAGCCATCAAACATCACCAAACAGTCCAAAATGTTTTAGCATGCTTCCCAATGCATAGTATGAAGGAAGTACGGCCTCCCAAGAAAGGTGATCAGCAAGATAAAACCCAAAACTCAATAAAATCTGCAAACCTGCTAGAAGGGGCGCCTAGGGTAGAGGAGAAGAAATAGCAAGTACCTAGAACCACAGAAAATTCGTGCAAGGAGCAATGAGTGAAAATGTGCTTCAGCCAAACTCAAACCAGCAACACCAAAATGTGAAATATCAATCAAACAACCAACTTGAAGCTCAATTTGCAACCTTTGGATGAAGAAGCAGTCTCAAATCAACTAGGTACTATCTCTCAAGTACGAAACTGATATAAGCTAGGAGGTATGCATTCCTCGAAGCAAGGGTTTTGAAATAATTTCAGCAGCATTTTGTTACGATAAGCAATGGATAATCAAAGGTGAGAGCAAGGCCTCATATTTATAACTTTCTCCACCCAAGAATTCAAACTTCTTTTCCCTCCAAATAGGGCGCCCAAAATGAAACTCACATTCACCTATTTTCAATTTGCATTTGAGTTGCATTTGACTCCTTGACCAAGTTGTCCAAAGCATGAGAGGGACATTACTTTATCAAAAAGTAAATATATCATAAAGTAGGCCTTCAAATACATATGAAGGATATAACTTATTTAAATTGCAACTTATCACAAGTTAGGCGTGCAAGACTTTGAGTGAAATGACCTTATAATATGTAATTATTTTCTCCAAGCTAGGCGTCCCATTTTTGCCTTAGCTAAAATTTCACTTAAAAACACGAACTTATCAAATGAGGCGTCCAACAAGAGAATTACTTAAAATACTGAACTTGCCAAAACAAGCTCCAAGAATGTTGGAGACCAAATTGCTCATACTCCCCTACCAGAAATAGCCACCACACTGAACTGCTAGAATTGTTGCTAATAATAACACTGCCAAAAATAACACTTACTAAAAATAGCATACTGCTAAAAATAGTAAGTGACTCCAAACGCATTTTGAGCACAAACCGGGCAACCATTGCAATTTACTAAAAATAGTAAGTCTGGAAAAGGTTGTCAAATGCAGATGCATGTGATACCACTATAAAGCTCTTTGAAAACCCAGAAAGAATCCATAAACCAATCCTATATGCAAATCCCTGATTGAAATGCATGTCACTTTCATTTTAATGCATGTCACATCTCTTTGAAGCTTTTTGAAAACCCAGAAAGATCCAAAAAACACACTGCCAAACTCCTACATGCAAACCCCTACTTCTACAAAAGAAGCCTCCTAGAAAATAGGAAACACTAATTCTACCTCTGACTAGCCTACAAGCATCCGAAAATAGGCTAACAGTCACTGGAAAGTGTAGTGCTAAAAATGGGGACATTATAGATACATCATCAATCATCATTGAATCATTGATCAATTGTAGTGATAAAGATAAATGCCAATTGATAGTTCAAATTTTCAATATTATGTCATATATCATATATGTTTTGAGTCATGATTCAAATGAAGATCATTACAATTACAAAATTGAAATAAATACAATAAAAAATTTGTATAATTGTCTTCAATCTTCATCAATCATCAAAAGGATTTAGATCAAGGTTGTCACTTGGTTCAACATCATTTGAACCACAAGTAAATGCATTGCCACTCGTACTAGGTGTGTCATGTGTAAGAGTCTCATCATCATCCTCTATAGTGACTCTAGCAAGCTTTGCAATAGATGCATCCAAGTTGGCACACTCAAGAGCTACGTCCCAATGCTTCATTGAACCTTCCTTGTACTCATCTTGCTTATGTGATAGAAGACACAAATTGGAATGGACATAAACCAAGTCTTCTGCTCTTTTTGCAGCCAACTGGCTATGCTTCACCGAGTGGATAAAGGAAATGTACTCCAATTCCGTTCAGCCAAAGAAGAACTTGCAACCTATTGAAATTGGAGAGAAAACCAAAACAACTTAAAAGTAAAAAATGCAAAATAAATTAAAGAATATTAAGTACTAAAGTCTACAATACAAATGTTAAATAATAAAAAATAAAAATTACTTGTGATAGAATCTTGATTGCAAGAGGTTGGGGGAATAAATAATCTTGCCCATGGAGGTACCACCGTGTATGAGCATCTACAATGTATCGGTCTTGAAGAGCACAAATACTATGATCTTGTCTTGATATGAACATGCCAAACTCTTTCCTAACATTTTCCACCACTTCTGGGTTTGAGAAGAGTTCTTTTTAATGTTCGCTTGTACCCATTAGCAACTTCACCATCTCTATATGGTGGAATTCTCCTTGACAAAGCAAGTATCTGTGCACTATAGTATTTGGGAGACAATGCATATGCAAGGAGATGCAATGGTGTGTTCATTTTGTTCCAACGGTGATGAATGATTTTTTCAACACTTAGAAAAAATGTTTCTTCGGGGTCATTCTCTTTTTGTGCTATTATGACCTTTATTTTTTCTATCATGGAGTCAATGCCATCATAGATTTCCCCCAAACATGGTTGATTTGTATCAGCAAACTTGATCATACTCATGATAGGCTCGGTGAAACTCAAGACATAGTCCACATGAGCCCACCAATTGTTATCTAGGATCAATGACTTGACCCTCTGGGCCTCTTTGAACTTGATTGCTTCCAAATATGTCATATCCCCCAAAACTGTAGCACCAAATGTGTCCACACCCAATACGTATCTAAGTAAATATGACTAATTGCGATTTAAAAATAATTATGATTATCATAGATAATATCATAATTATAAATACGATATTAATAATAACAACCGTTTTATCTACATCACGATTATCATAGACACACATTATAGTTACAAGATAAATATTATAGAATAACCCATAAATACAAAATATAATTATACAAATTCATATTGAAAATATAAGAAGAAATAATAATGATTTAATATTAAAATTATCAAATATATAACAATATAAATATTTACAAAATACCATATCAAAATATATATAAAGATAATATATAAAATAATAATATATATTTTAATAAGAAATATATAAATATAATTATATAATATATTAATATAAAATATAATAAGGAACTGCACAACAGGACAATGATTATGATAGAGGGCAGTAATTTAACATATATTGAAGCCATTAATTATTAAGAGGGAAAACGAAGGCTAAAAGCAGCGATAAGAAGCCTATGATTATCAAACACTATAATGTGCAAAAATCAATTAAAGTACAAAAGACTAGATATTAAAAAAGTTGTTAATAAGGAAAAACTCAGAAATAAAAGGCAGCGACTTTAGTAAGTGAAGAGCAACTAAAGGCAGCAATACATCATGAAGAGGTGTGATTAAAGTAAGACTTGCAAACGCCCATACCATCGATGAGTTAATGAAGCGCAAATATAAATATATTTAAATTAAAACTAAATCATAACTTACCAAAGGTCAGCGGTGGTATTAGAAGGTTATGACTCTTCCGAAATGAAGATATATCATATATATAAGGAGAATCATTTTATATATATGGGGGGAGGGAAAAAAGAAAGGAATAGATAGACATATCCTGAGCAAAGGTCACCGATAGAGGATATCTTCTGATTTATAACAGATCATCATCGCTGTGAAGAACAAAGATCAATCATCGTGGCTGGTGGAGAATAGGATGGACTGTTTCTGCAGATTGATTCAAAAGGTAAATGATTGATGTTTACAGAAATAGGTAATTAAAATGTATGTTAAGATTAGTCAAAGGTAATTAAATAAAAATGAATGAATGTTTAAGGATTTGATAATAGTTAGTAATCAACATGTATCTTTAATATATATATTATAAATATTGAATATAATATGGTTGCTGTGTATATATCGTAATTTATATGTTGGATAAATAAATTACTGAATGCAATTTACAATAAGATATTCATCTAATCAATGTGATCCATTGATGCCTTTTGGGATAAGGGAATAATTCATGTTTCTATTAATTCTCATAGCATAGCTAGTATATTTGTGGATATCTAGTTATTGTGATACATTTGTGATAATCACTATATGCAATTGTTTGCTATCATCAAACAATCATGTAGGTGGTTGAGAGGGAAAACCGATAGGTTGAGCAGGTACTAGATTTCTCCTCTAGGTACGCCACTCCCCGGATCGGATGACTAAGTGTCTTGCCATCGGGAGCTAGGAGGGATGGTATATCCGCTCTTGGGCTTAGATGGATAGCTTTGGGCGGACTTATCTTTCCCATCCAAACCCTATCTATGATTGAGTCAACCTGTACAGGATGTGGCTTGCCTTACATAATCGTATTGTGCAAATAGATAAGAATATTTCTTTCATGTTTGTTATGCTATGTGGATAAATGATATTTCTTATATGTTTTATATTCCGTTACTATCTAATGCAGTTGCAGGACCTAAACCAAGATTTATCTTTCTCAACGCATTTAGTTGATAAGTTTTAAACCCTAACTACATTAGCGTGCATTTCTAGGGTAGAAATTAGGGTTTTCCTAAAAGGGGACATGACAAAGTACTCCATTGGTTGCTAATAACTGTTAAATTTATGTGAACAGATTAAATGCACAGAAAATAATTCAAAATCAGACAAAATAACACAGCAGATACCCTGGGAAAACCCTCCTCTTGAGGGAGAAAATCCCAGCAACAAAGATCTCTCTTTTATTTATAATATCAGTGACAACATTTCACTTTACAATGAGGTCTAACACAAAACCAATATACAGCACCTGGCAATATCCGAATTGACTGAACATAGATCTGACAATATTCGCAATAACTAATGGTTCACAACCTGCTGTAAGGAGTTCGCTCTGGCATGATACTTTGCACTGGATAGACTTCGATCTGTAAGATCTCCACACTGTATTAAGTCCGCACTGAGTAATGTTTTAGCGCTGCATATGTTCACACTGAATCTTGTATTCGCACTTGCACTGAACTTCGCCCTTGATGACAATTCGAGCTTTGACAGAATTCGCTTTGGCAGAGATCTGATTTAATAGAGATCACAATGATTCGCAATCTCCTAAATCGCACTTGACTGGAACGATCTTGATGATGATGAACTTATGTGAATAACCGAACTAAACTCAATGAATACAATGGACGAAACAATTTGTATATATACAAATGAATGGGAGAGACACGTCTCTCCAAATCCTTCATGTCGGCCTCTTAAGAAATCACGTGTCTTCTTAAATGAAAGTCGGCCTTGATAAATATTAAATGTCTTCTAATAAATGATCAAGATGAATTCAAATCTTTTTCATGTTGGCCATAATATGAAATGAGGATAATACAAAACAATAAATTAAATAGCCAATGGCTATCATTTAATTTATGTTTTCACAATAGAGCTGAGCTGGAAGGAACGACTGAAGCTGTTATATCATTAACAATAACCATGGCACCCAATGCCTCTCTTAGCTTCACAAATCGTCTCAAAATGATCATGTGTGATGCAAATCGGGTCTCAACAACCTAGGATCATGTAAAAAATAAGTTAATAACACATTAAAATATATTATATATGTATACATGGCATAAATAAAATTAAAAAATAAATTAAATAATTAAATTAAATTTACCTTCAACAATTCCAAATTTGAGAAAGTCTTGAAAATGCCGTGTGACATATAGTGGTTTGTCACAAACATTTGGATATCCTCACCCTATTGGTATATAGCTTTCACCCACTCTATTTGAGTGCTAATTGCTTGCATCACCAAGTTAAGGGAGTGTATGATGCATGGTGTCCAAAAAATGTGTTCAAACCTTTCCTCAATCAAAGCATTTACAGCCCTGCAATTTTTCGCATTATCTGTAATGATTTGAACAACATTTTTAGGACCCACCATCTCTATGGACTCAATGAGGATTTTAGAAATGAATTATGCATCCTTGATTTGCCTCTCACAATCAACTGCCTTTAAAAACATTGCCCCTTTGGGGGACACTGCAATAACATTTATTGAAGGTCGGTTTTCGCAATCTTTCCATCCATCAAAAACAATAGACACTTCTGTTTCAATCCAAGAATCCCTAATTGATTTGAGTGATATCTTTACGATTTTTTTTCTCTTGCTAATAAGGTGGTGCACACCTTTTCATACCCAAGACCTGTGAAACTAGAAGGTGCACTATTGATTGCCACCACCATCACGCCAATATGGTGATCTCATCAAGTTGAAAGGAAGACCATTGGAATAAATGCAATGTGCAACTTTTTCCTCTGCAATGTCTCTTGCTTCATTTTGAAATGCCTTATCCAATGGGCCTCTTTTGCTGGAAGGAGTGGGATCTTCTACTTGGATAGAGGGTGTCTCCAAGAAAGGATGTTGAGAGGCCGTTATTGAATCTGTGGGTAAAGTCATTGATGTTCTTTTTGCTAAAGGATGAGATCTTAATTTTGCTCTTTCACTTATAGCATCAGCTTGTTCTTGTTCACTAATGAATGACATAATTTTTTCCATTGGCAACCCCTTCTTATTTTGCCTTTTACATATTCTAATCCCTTTCCCACTTTGTGCACATAAGGGAGCTTTCACTTGACTATACGAGCTCTTAAATTGGACTCCACACCCACCACAATTCCAAATGAATGCCCCACCTCTTGAAAGTTGTTCAAATATCATAACATAATTCCATAAAGGAGATGCTTGATCAATTTTAAATTTTTTGTTTCCATCAATACCCACTGACTTGAACTTGTGGCCATTTCAAATAGATTGCAATTTGATTTTGCTATTACAAGAAATTATAAAACTTTAAATTAAAAAAAATAAAAATAAATACAACCCTACAATATGTATAATCCATAAAGTATAAACTAATGAAAGTTCAAAATGAACACCAAAAAACACTGTAACAAATAGTGAAACTTGTTTCTTCTTTTCTAAAAAAATTATAAAAAAAAACTTGAAAAAATTCATCAAAAACTCGAAACAATTTGTTAAAAAACTAATGAATCAGTTACAATGCTTATCTTAGATGATTAGATCTCTTTTGTGCAAGGCGTCCTCAATCCTTTGGCATTTTGTGATCGATCTCCTTCAAAAAACCAACAACCCTTAAAAATGGAAAAATGAAAAAAAAATGCTTGATGAATGTCTTTGAAGAGAGCAATGAAAAGTTAAATGGGCGAAATGGGGCTTTCGAGGGCATTTTAGGGTTAAGTTGCACTTTTTGGCAACTTTTTTTTTATGTTTTTCAATTCATTTTAGGTGCCCCCTAGGCGTTGGCGCCTCGAATGCCCTGGGTTCCTTGTGGGTTTGCGTCCCGAACCCACAGGGAACCTGGGGCACTCCTTGGGCACCCCTGGGTGCTCTTGAATTGGGACACTTTCGGAATGGACATGGAACCTGGACCGGGAGAACCCGATAACATAGTTAAAAATGGTCAAAGTGTTGTAGTTGTTATTTTGTGGAGCTATGGTGAGCTAAAACAATTCTCGCTGAATAAGCGGATGATTTACTTTCATGTATTTGATTTGATTAGTCACCCCATTGAAGAAGTGGTAGCATAGAGGAAATTCATAATTTGTAAGCCTTCTCACTGTATGATCTCACCTTGCCCACATCGGGAACTGGGTGATTAGAAAGTGGAAGGTGTTTACTTTCAGTTAGCTTGATTTTCCAGTTAATGCAATATCCCCTTATCATCATATGTTCTCACCTTGCCCACATTGGGATCCAGGTGATCATAAAGTGGAGGGTTGCTTATTTAGTTATTTATCATTGCATTTTGGCTAACACTAATGGGTAAAGGTTTGAAAAAATTAAGGGTGAGTTATTGCAGTGGTATCAAAGCTGGTCATCCTGCTAGCCTGTGCTTTTGACACATGCCATGCAGTTGTAATCATCTATGAGTGAAAGAGAAAGAAGGTATTATGATAGAGAATAGAAGAAACATCAGTGGCAACCACCACCAATTCCAGAAAGAGAAACAGTTTCAAGGATTCTTGGAATCCATTCAGATCCTTCTAGTGGTAGTGGCAATTCAGTTGAGGTTATGGCAGACAAGGGGAAGGCACCAAGCCAACCCGAAAATCTAGATGATAGAACAGAGAGAAAATTTGACACTATGTTGGACATGATGTTGTAGTTGTTGGCAAAGATGAATCAAGGTATTCCTTAAGTTAACCAAGTACCACAAGGTGAAACTAGCTCCATCAACCAGACAAACACTGGTGGACACACTACTATAGTAGTTTTGGGGTATGTTCCTAGACATTTCAGCCCACATTCACACATAGGGAGGACCCATAGGGTGCTCAAGAGGAGCAAGTACCTTTGGTGGATCAAGTTAGGACAACCTATATGGAGTATGTTTCTCTAACAGTTGAGATTCGTGAGTTATTTGACCTTGGATCAGTACCTCCACCAAAGGAAGGAAAGGGGTAGAAGAGTGGAGAATATAGGACAACTAGTGCAAAGAGATTTCCAGAATGCTCTAGGAAAGGTAACACTAGCACACTTTGATGGGAGTGATAAGTGCACGGCTAGATCTTGGGTGCAAAAGTTGGATAATTACTTGTCACTGAAACCTATGCCAGAAGATGAAGCAATCAAATTTGCCACTTTGCACCTTGATGGAGCAGCTCACAAATGGTGGTATCATGGCCTTATCACACTTGGCCATAATTTGATAACTACATATGATGAGTTCACCAACAAACTCATTGAGAGGTTCAACAAAAAAGATCCTCAAAATACATTTTAGAGAGCTCGCGCAGTTGAAGCAATTTGGTTCACTTGACACTTATATTTCTAAGTTCTAAAGACTCTCCGTCATGGTTCTTGGTATTACGAAGAAGAGGCTTGTAGTCCTTTTCAGTGAAGGGCTAAAGGAGCCATTAAAGGGTTGGGTTAAAGCTTTTGACCCACCAACTCTTCATGCAGTGATAAAGAAGGCAAGAAGCATGGAGTATGCAGCCCCAAAGAACAAATTTCCACCTAAGACCCTCCTGCATGATAGATACAAGAGGCGTGATAGCAAGGAGAACATTCAGCCCAAAGAAACCCCACTAAGGTGGTGGAGGAAGATTACAAAAAAGAGCTAAGGAAGAAGAATCTTTGTTTCACATGCAAAGAGCCATGGGCCCTAGGTTGCAAGTGTTGGGAAAAGGCGAAGAACCCTCAATTGGAGGCCTATTCAACCGATGGAGCATAATCAAAAAATTCAGATTGGCAAGTTGAAGCAGAGGAAATTGAAGAAGGGTTAGAAGAAGAGATTGGAAAAGCGAAGGAAAGTGGTGGCACTCTTACAAGGATCTTTAGCCTTCAAAGAAGCAATTCTGTCAAACTTAGAGGGTTGTTGAAAGGGCAGCAAGTTGTTGCTCTAATTGACACTGGTGCTAGGCATAACTTCATTGACGAGGATAATGTGGCACAACATGGGCTCAAGACTAGAAAATTTGGAGGTTTCGAAGTCATGGTTGCCAATGGCAACACAATGTCTCGTGTAGGATGATACCACAATTGAGGATCCTGTTAAACCACTACGAAGTCAATGATGACTTCTATGTTGTCAACACTCGAGGCACAAATGTTGTTTTGGGTATGCAGTGGCTTCGTTCCTTGGGGGAAATCACCTTGAACTTGAAATCCATGGAGCTGAAATTCCACGATGGTGATAGGAAGGTAGTATTGAAAGGAATGACTAATGGGGGATCCAGCACTGTTACGTGCAAGTTGATGCAAGGAATGGGGTCCAAGCAAGAAGATGGAAATAGTTACCAAACTCACGATAATCCCTTGTTTGACATGGAAGCAGAGCTCACATTTCCAAATTCTTTATTTGAGATGTATGAAGACAAGGTGATAGAAGAACCATTATCTCTAATTGATTTACTTCTTGTGATGAGCTGTGAATAAGTGGATGATTTACTTTCATGTATTTGATTTAATTACTCACCCCACTAAAAAAGTGGTAGCATAGAGGAAATTCAGAATTTGTAAGCTTTCTCACTGTATGCTCTCCCCTTGTCCACATCGGGAATTGGGCGATTAGAAAGTGGAAGGTGTTTACTTTCAGTTAGCTTGATTTTCCAGTTAAAGCAAGATCCCCCACATCGGGATCTGGGTGATCAAAAAGTGGAGGGTTGCTTACTCAGTTGTTTATCATTGCATTTTGGCTAACGCTAACGGGTGAAGTTTTGAAAAAATTAAGAGTGGGTTATTACACCTATCAAACATGATTCCTAGCTAAAACTACAACTACAGAATAATTCTTTATTCATCTATTTTTAGCATGAGTTGCAATCAGTTTGATAACAATAATTCTTAATCCTTGAATTGTAGAATCACAAAAGAGTTGAAATTCTGAAGGGATTATGCACATATGTTCTGAAGTAAACTAAATTAATGTCCCCAAATCAAGGAAGAATTTTTCTGTTCCTGACACTAGGAGAAACGCTGACTAATTTGGTCTTTCAGTTTCTCTCTAATCTTTATGATGGTCAGGGACATAGTATGATACATTATCTGTGGTGTTAACAGAACTGTGCCTCTGGGCAGGTAATATAATATCTTGTTCAGATTGAATTCAGTGTACCAGGGATTCTGCTGAGGCCTGCCGACAGATTTTCTGTTTACAGATGGGATCCTAGAGGGGTTCTTACTTTTTCCCAAATCAATGAATATCAACAGCCCTAGTGACAATACTTCACCAAAACCAAAAATGGAAATTCATGATGAAGAGCAATTTTTAAAATAGTATTAGAAATCATACGATCCCCTTAAGAACCATAAAAGAAAATAAGAGAGCAAACTCTTACTTAAACAATCAGGTGAATCCCCAATAAGAAAAAAGTTGGCATGCATTTGTATTATATAGATTGTCTCCTCATCCCCAATTCTGGTAGTATTGACATTTTTGTGCACTTTTTCAGTGTCGTGTGCATTTTTGCAGAGACTTAGGATTTGGGAATATATCTTTAAACATGAATATTGAAATATATTTATCGATGTTTTTTGTGAATGGCCATTATAGCATTGGGAATACAGTTTCTATTTTTTACATTTTTTTGCAATTTAGTTGAAGCAGCACTTGGCTTTTCAGTGAAATGGATCATTGTGTTGAGACTACAGTAATTACTCTGTTGCTCCTTAACTGCAGTGTGGTAATAATGGAAGGGGATCCGAAACCAGAAGCAGTTTCAGGGCGGATGTCATTTCAAAATTTCAATCCTTCTATTGATGTATGGAGAGGAAAGGATGCTCTGTGTGACCGACAGTTGTGATTTATTTTTTCTCTTTTTAAAGCTTTTTATTATTTGTAGTTGAAAATGCACCACTTTAGCAGCAGCTTCAGAGATAAGTTTTGTTCTTACAACCATTGTTTTTCAGAAACTGAATGAGCACAAGGAAACTCTGAAGCACAGGTTGTTCGCTATAAGCAGCGCAGATGGAAATGAAGTGAACATTCGCAGGTGCATGTCTCATTTTCTTTTGTTCTGTAATTGTATGTAGTCATCTGCAAAAGAACTATCTAAAGATCACACATTCTTATCTCTCTTTCTCTTGAAGAATAAATGTTTTCATGGTAAAATGTTTGGCATATGTTGTTGACTGAGGGAAAGCTCTTTTGAAGTAAATTTTTAAATTATTGTATGTCAGAGAAAATGAGGCATCAGAGTATGGAAATGATTACTTAAACAAGGACCAAGAAAATGATGTTTCAGAAGATCTTAAAAGAAAGAAACAGAGAGTAGATGAAGATGCACAAGGCTCATATTCATCCCCAAGGGATTCTACACGACATGATGAAAGTCAATCCTCCTCAGAAAAGGGAAAAAATAGTAGGCAGGAACGGAGTAAATTAGATTGGAGATTGTTAAGGCCACCTTTGGGGCGTGCAAAGCGATCATGATGGCCATAATTGGATCTTGGTTTGAAAGGTGTATGTATTTTTAACGTAATCCCTCTTAACAATTAACAATTTGTGGTAACCGACCCATTTCCGACAAGAAAAGACAGGCCATGGGAAATTTATTTTTATATTAATGTATGCATGTAATGATTTTTTACACATGTTATGTATGAAATTACCAGTAATCCACATGTAAGCTGGTAACTTTTGAAGTGGATTATGATCATAATGTCTGATTGATATATTCTGTGGGTTTGAGTTTGTGGCCAGAGTACGTCACTAAGAAAGGAATGTTGAAGCAAATGTTTTTTGTAAAATGTATGCATAAATATACATTATTTTCTACATTTCTGAAGGCAAGAATTATCCTGCAAATCTTCTAGTTATGGTAACCTGTGGATATTCTGTCAGATCGATACATTACATGGATTTAAGTTTGTCATCAAATTTAAATATTGCAAAAGTCTCGGATGTAGTTTACTTAAAGTGCTCCATTACAAATCATTGGTATGTCAAGTTCTATACTCCTTTTTTCTGTGCAAGGAATTTAAAAGCACTATCTTAGCAAATTCTTACAGTTAATGAACCAAAAAAAATGAAGGTATTTTAGGAATAAATAAACTTCATTTCTGAACTAAGAATATTGTGAATGCTTGGAATGAAAATTTAGAATGCAACTAAGTAGTACGTATCAATTAGAAATTTAGAATAGTACGAATTACCAATATTAAGGAAAGTAGTAACTGTTCTCTTCTTATGGTGCAATGCACTTTTTGAGGTTTACTTGATACAACATTTAATTGTTATAACCATAGCATTTCATTGATGAGTTGGAGGAAACACAAGTCCTCTTGGCTCATTCCTTTTGTCTATATCACGAAATATTTAAATAATAAACAACGAGCAAGACAATGCATTTTGTATACTTTAAGCCCCTACTTCAAATGCAATGATTGACATATAAATATTAAAATCTTAAAGAGTTATTGGTTGCCAATCTTATGCGTAGAGGAACTCAACATACTAGAATACATTAGGCTCTGCGTAGAGACAGCTCGCAAGATGTTCTTGTTAGGACTAGGTGTTGTATAATTTGTAAACCTTAAGGACATTGTAATTATTTAATTAATTGTAATTCGTTGTAATTTTGGGCCCTCATGGAATTGGGCTCTACACTTGAGAGGAATATTGAGATTCTTTGGATGACACTCTGCAACTTGTAAGTTGTATTATGACAGTTGTAAGAGAGCATTGAAAAATAGGTTACATAGTGACTAGGAAGAGCATCTTTGATCTACTAAAAATAGTCATTTATAAGAAGGTTGTTAGTGTAATTGGTATTCCTATATAAGAACATTTTTCGTATTGTCTATGCAGCCAGCAGGATGCACGTTTGACTGTATTTATTAATTAATTGAAAATAAAAATCAAACATATTTTTTATTTTCAATTAATTATTAAATACAATCAAATGTGCATCCTACTGGCTGCATAGACGTCGCCAGCACTCTAGGTTTTCAACCTATGTTCCACCGAGTTTCTGGGATGGGGGATAGGGTGATGTGTTTTGGGGACAGGATTTCTTGGTACGGCAAAGGGGACGGCTATATATATATATATATATATATATATATATATATTTAAAATATAGAGAAATTTCAAATTTCAAATATTCATATGAATAATGATAACAATGAACATTGATAAAGTTGTAAATGTACTCATATTGACATATACATTATAGAGTCGAACAAATTAATAGTATTACAACTACTTAATTGCTTCCATAATTCATGTCAAACAGTCAATGTGCATATGATATAAAAAATTTAAAATAAAATGCCCAAAGGCTACAAGTTTGCACTGCAAATGTCAAAATGACAGTCACAAATGTTAAAAACATAGTAATAGAAAGTATGGTGACTGCCTTTAGTCGACATCTGCCAACATTGATGGGTCCACTTAGAAACAATTAAAAAAAAAAATTTAAAATTTTAGAATGGTTTTTTTTTTTGTAAAAACTTGTTGGAAAAAAGGGAATGGCCGATTGTTCCCTTGCCGTCCCCGATTGGAAAAAAAATCTAGGGATGTCAGGGAAACGTCCCCAAAGCGTCCCAGGGACAGGCACAAGGGCCAAAACCCCAAGGGACACATCCTCGTGTACCCTTGTTTACAACATATAGAGATTGGTATTCACAATTTATGAGATCTAATAATGCATACTTTGTTAGACAAGGTATCAACATGTTTTAATGTAAGGACAAAGGAAACATTCTACAAGGAAAGGGGATCATCGATCATGGTAGGTGCATATTTGGTTGAAAGTGTAACATGCCAACCCTTCACTGAAGTAAATATTTCTTAAGTTTTCACTTATGTAAGTAAATAAACTATGTAACAAGCCATTGCAATAAAAAAATATATATATTTATTGAGAATATATGAACAAAGATGCCATAACAATATACAATAAGGATTCCATTTCAAAGTAATAATTTCACAAATTACAATATTCCAAGAATGTACACAATTACATACATAGTTCAACTGAGCTTCAGAGCAATAGATATAGATGGTCCAAGAATCCACCTTTCAAAACCTTGGTCTTTTGTCCCCTGTTGAGGAGGAGAAGCATCACTCAAACATTTTTCCGCCAACCACAAACTCATATGTGGTCCCCCGCACATCTATCAATGATAGATGGCCCTACCCTTCGACAAAGAGCTTGGTTGGGTAACCCCATATGACAAACCATACTGAGCTTAGTGTTGTGCCCTACATGACTATGATTTATAACCCTACACTCGGTGACTAGCATGTACTACATGGACAAGGTGAACTGACAGTGGAGCCCAAAACAATCACACTACTTTGGCCAAAGTGTTCTCACTCAGTACTTCGAGTGAAGGTCAACTATTCACCTACACTTCTTAAGCTTGTTTTGACTTAAGGCCACTATAATCTATGCATGGGTAATCCTTCCCATGGGTAAGCTAATCCCCAAGATTAGCCTATCACCTTTTACACAAACTCTAAGGTATCTCTACTTATTAAGCAAAAGTACAAGTTCCCTCCCTTCAGTGGCCTGGCTTAATCGACACACTCTAAGGGTACACTCCTTAGGTGGTCGAGCCCACAACCCCTTTAAACCCATCACTTTTTCTATTTTCGTCACTTTTTCCGTTTTCGTTTTCACTTTTACCTATGTCATTTATGTTCCGGGTACCCTCTCAGCTCCACCAAAGAATTATGTATTGATTTTTAATCCCACCGGCAACTTACAGTGTCTAGCCCCTTCATAAAATATTTTAACTTTCGTAGGCTAACATGCTTTTTTATCCCTCGTGACTAGGTATATCCTATAAGTTTTTGTTTTTTGACTTTTTAGATTTTATTAATTATTAGCAAATAAATTATTAATAATTAATATTATTAAAAACATTTTTTTTTTAATTTTAAATTTTAAATTTTAAAAATAAATCTATTAATAATTAATTATTCATAATTGATATTTAGTTAGATTTTTTTTAAAGATTTTTAGATGATGATAATAATAAATAATCAACAACCAATAATAATTAAAAAAATAATTAATTACAAATAATAATAATAAATTATTAATTAAAAATCAATTTTAAAAAACAAGTCTAATTAAAATTATTTTAAAAAATAACTACAAATAATAATAATAAATTATTAATTAAAAATCAATTTTAAATAAAAATTCTAATTAAAATTATTAAAAAAAATTATTGATTATTAATTATTTAAAATTAAAAAAATTAATTACATATAATAATAAAATTAATAATAAATCATTAGTTAAAAATCAATTTGAAATGACAATTCTATCTAAATTTATTAAAATAATCAATAATAAATTTTTGATTATTAATTATTTAAAATAAAATTGATGAGTAATTATAAACAATTCATAAGTTGAAATTCTAGATTTTGATAACATGATCTATTGATAAGTAGGAGGTATTTTCCACAGTGTGTCAAATTGTGATATTGCTATCAGGATTCAACTGTGTAGTTTTACAAGTCAAACTCATTGACCCATGTTTCATGAGTAGTGTTTCACAAGAACCCATCTCTCATGATAATGAATGGTCCACTTAGCACTCATTACATCTAGATGATGCTCACATAGATGAAGCACTAGGCCTTCCCGGGAGGTCACCCATGCCAATATTACATGATCTATGATTTTATTGAAAATTGATCATTTTGGATTTTGACAAAGTGACATGAATGACAATTTGATGATGAAATATTTAATGTATCACAATTCAAATTGAGTAGCACAATAGAAACTAAAACAAATTGAGAGATTGTTATGAGGGTAGTGATGCAACTTTTCTAATTAGAGTGTATTCCATGAGATTACAATTCTTTGAGACATTTTGTCAAATAGTTCACAAGTTTTGTCTATCCTCCCACATTTTGCATAGATTTCAAAAGGGCATCTACAACCACAACATTTTAGAAAATTCATCTTCATATTATGCTTTGATGGATGTCCATACCTTGTTCCAAATCTCCCATATTAAGGAAACCAACAAGGATTTTGGTGAAGGTTGTGAAATTTGTCTTTGCATCTACCAATTGCATTTGATTGAAAGTTTCTAAAACCTTTTCAACAAATCCATTATGTATATTCTACAATCATTATAATCCACAATTTCACATTTATTTGGCTTTGCATCTACCAATTGTATTTGCTTGAATTTTCCTACCAACTTTTCCATGTCGATCCATTTTGTGTATATCTTACAATCCTTGTATGGTCCACATGAATTTGAATCCTTTGTTGAAGAAAATATTACAATATATTTCTTATTTATGTTTTTATTTTGCATACATGTTTATAAAAGTTTGAAATTATTAATAATATTAATTTTGGCAAGTCATTAAAAGAGTGTTGATTATAAAAATATATGCATCCCAATGTAAAAATGCAAACAATGGAAGCAATGAATGTAACATATAAATTTTTATGTAGCATCCAACTCAAAGAATCATGTTACCCTCTACCTTGAATTTGTTAGTATATAGAGATAAGGAAATGCTATAAATAAGATAATAAGAACTAACTATTAGCATATACCAATTTTCATAGAGATGTAGATATCTTTCATTTCAAAACAAGCAAAACAATATTCAATAGATAATCAACCATCTTTCATTTGTATAGTGATTAATTTCTCCCTATAGGAAACAAGTAGAGTAAATAAAGCAAACCAACGAAGCCACAACTACCCCTATTTTGTAGTTTGGTGTGTGTTCCTTCCTCTCCCTAATCTTCTCTAATTATTTTGAATAGACCTTGAGGTTTGTAACTAAACTACAACTCATTCTATGTGCATGTGCTTTTGAGCTTGATAGAGAAAACTAAAAATGTATTAATCTACTCTAGTCAAAACACAAACAACACTCAGATTTAGTATAAGAGTCAACCAATCATAATGAAAACATAATATGAAGATGAATTTTCTTAAATGTCGTGGTTGCAGATGCCCTTTTGAAATCTATGCAAAATTTGGGGGGATAGACAAAGCTCGTGAATTATTTGACACAATGCCTCAAAGACTTGTAATCTCATGTAATACACTCTAATTAGAAAAGTTGCATCACTACTCTCATAACAATCTCTCAATTTGTTTTAATTTGTATTGTATTATTCCCAATTTGTAACATTGGGTACAACAAAATAGACACTAAAATAAATTGAGAGATTACAATTGTTTGAGACATTTTGTCAAATAGTTCACAAGCTTTGTCTATCCTCTCACTTTTTGTATAGATTTTAAAAGGGCATCTACAATCACAACATTTGAGAAAATTCATCTTCATATTATGCTTTGATGGATGTCTATACCTTGTTCAAAATCTCCAATATTAAGGAAACCAATAAGGATTTTGGTGAAGGTTGTGGAATTTGTCTTTGCACCTACCAATTGCATTTGCTTGAAAGTTTCTAAAACCTTCTCAACAAATCCATTATGTGTATATTCTAAGATCATTATAGTACACAATTTCACATTTATTTGGCTTTGCATCTGCTAATTGCATTTTCTTGAATTTTCCTACAAACTTTTCAATATAGATCTATTTTGTGGATATCTTACAGTCCTTGTAGTCCACATCACTTTGAATCCTTTGCTGAAGAAACTATTACCATATATTTCTTATTTATGTTCTTATTTCGCATACATGTTTATAAGTTTGATATTATTAATAATATTAATTTTGGCAAGACATTAAAAGAGTTTGTTGATTTAAAAAATATATGCATCCCAATATAAAAATCCAAACAATGGAAGCAATGATTCTAACACATATTTTTTTATGTAGTATCCAATTCAAAGGATCATGTTACCCTCTACCTTGAATTTGTTAGTATACAAAGCTAAGGAAATGTTATAAATAAGATAATAAGTTGACTATTAGCATATACCAATTTTCATATAGATGTAGATCTCTTCCATTTCAAAACATACAAAACAATATTCAGTAGATAATCAATCATCATTCATTTGTATAGTGATTAATTTCTCCCTATAGGAAACAATATCTAGTATATAAAGCAAACCAACGGAACCACAACTACCCCTATTTTGTAGTTTGGTGTGTGTTCCTTCTTCTCCCTAATCTTGTCTAATTATTTTGAAGAGACCAAGTTTCATAACAAAACTAGAGTTCATTCTATGTGCATGTAATTATAAGCTTGATAGAGCAAACTAAAAAAATATTAATCTAATCTAGTCAAAACACAAACAACACTCAAATTTAGTATAAGATTCAACCAATCATAATGAAAACATAATATGAAGATGAATTTTCTCAAATGTTGTGGTTGTAGATGCCCTTTTGAAATCTATGTAAAATGTGGAAGGATAGACAAAGCTTGTGAACTATTTAACAGAATGTCTTAAAGAATTGTAATCTCATGGAAGACACTCTAATTAGAAAAGTTACATCACTACCCTCATAATAGTCTCTCAATTTGTTTTAGTGTCTATTGTGTTACCCAATTTGAAACTCAATTGTCATTGGCTCTAGGAAAATTCATCGCCAACAATTCACCTACGGAAAATTCACTGTGGGAAAATTCACCGCCATGACAAATTTACTACAAGTAAAATTCACCACCAACAATTCACCGACCCTGAAAATTAATCGCTTTAATATTTTGAATTTAAAAATGTCTCTGAAATGCTGGTGGTGAATTTGCATGTCATTATCATTTGTGTGTCAAATTTGTCAAAATCCAAAATGTTCAATTTTTAATAAAATCATAAATCATGTTGTCAAAATTAGAATGTCAAATTATTAATTGATTGTAATTTATTCATCAATTTTAATTTTAAATAATTAATAATAAAAAAATTATTATTGATTATTTTTAATAATTTTAATTAGAATTGTTAGTGAAATTTTATTTTTAATTAATAATTTATTATTAATTTTTTTTTATTTTTTTTAGACTGCAGGAATCGGGTAGCACGACCTATAAACTGCAGTACTGGTAAACTTTTTAACGTGACCGGTGGTGCTGGCGCGACACGCCGGTACCACGGGACGGGGGGAGACTAGAACTCGTGACCAGCAGAGCCGCAACGGAATTACTTAGCCAACCGAGCTAGGGCCCCCGCCCAATTTATTATTAATTTTAATTATTATTGATTGGTTATTATTTATTATTATTATCATCTAATTTTTTAAAAATAAAATCTTATTAAATATCAATTATAAATAATTTATTATTAATAGATTTATTAAAAAAATAAAATTGAAAAATAATTAATTATGTTTAATAATACTAATACTAATTAATAATTTACTGTTAATAATTATTGCAATTTGAAAAGTCAAAAACTAAACTTAATACTCCACGAGGTATAAAAAGCATGGCAGTTCAGAAAGTTTAATATTCTATGACTGGGCTAACACACTTAAGTTATCGTTTATAATTTTTATGATGTCCTCCTCCCTTGTGTTGTTTCTCCAGGACGTGAGATTAAAAATGAAATACATAATCTTTTCGGGAGCTGAAGAGTACCCAGAAACGAAAACAGCATCGGCGAAAGTGAAAACAAAAAGGGAAAAAGTGATGGGTCTAAAGGGGTTGTGGGCCCGACCACCTAAGGAGTGTACCCTTAAAGTGTGTCGGATAATCCCAAGAGTAATCTACTTGCTATCTAGCATATCCAAATATCTAGCTATGAGTAACCCTTAAGCTACCCTTGTTTAATCATATCTAGTATGTTAATACCTATGACAAACAATCCCTCCTATTATGGAGTAATTACAAGCATTTCACAAACAGTATAAACAACTTCTACTTTCTTTCAAAGCAAATACTAGTTTTCGCTAAATGCAAGTATCCACAATATGCTAAATAAAACAATCATAAAACAATATTTCATAAGCTAAGACAAATAAAGGAAGATTATCCCCATGTCTATATTACGCTTGTCCAATTGACTGGCTACAACTTAGCTTTACCAGAACAACAACTAGCTTAGCTTTGATCTCTCAAACAAAGCCACAATAACCTCTATCTCACAAGTTGATAATATACTTCTCTCAAGATGTTGTAATACTCTCATCAATACTCAAAGCTCTCTCAGAATAATGTAGATAAGAAATGCAGATAGAATGCAGAATATTGCTTAAGGAATGTGTAGAAGAATGTGTTCCAAATGAGAGCTCAATCATACTATTTATACAAAAAATTAGAAACCCTTCAGCCTATAGAAAAGGCATGAGTTTTGACAGCAAACTCCACTCATATCGACTCACTCAATTTATCAAAGTGGTGGCAGCAAGTTGAAAGTGTACTCAGCAAATTAAAGCTACAGATCGCCCTCTAAACTTGACAGCAGCACAAGACCATTTCAAAACAACACATGATGAAAACAAGGCATTTGAATTGCTTTTAGAACATACTTCTAAAGCAAACAAACTTCATAAGGTGGCGCCAAAGCAAGCAACAACCTTTTTTGCAGTTGGCGCGATTTTCCCATAGTTGAATCAGTCAATAACTCAAACATAACACTTAGCATAAGTCTACTCAGTCCAAGATGAGTCGCCATGTCTCATTTAAACTGATTTGACCAATTCATCGATTTGGAGAAACTTTTCCTATCTTTCAACATTTTCATTTACTTTGTAGTTGATATTCCATTCACTGATGTGGTGTTGAAAGTAAATATAGTTTACTAAGTTAAAATGTATTTACTCACAATGCATCGACTAAGTCATTCACTTCAAATCGACTTACTTGTTACACCTTATATTGCTCATAACATGCCCTTTATCCTTTGCCAACATGTGATATATTTGACCCTTTTAAAATGCTTATATATGTTGTATATATTCAGCCTATGATTTAGTAGTAAATTAGCCTCTAACAATGTTAATGATAATCGATTTCATAGCATAAAGTCATATTTAAATATATAACATATATTTACATATACACACACATATATATATGTATGTCGACACACACACACATATATGTATATGTATATATATATGTTAATATATATTCATATATACCATATGCCAATAAGTATGTATACATTCGATATAGAAATCACATAGTAATAACAATATATCGATTGTGTGTATATATATATACCTCTATGTACATGTATACGTATGTATACATATATCGTTACATTTGTATGGGAATATATCTATTTGCCATCATATGCGTATATCAATACATATATACATATGGATATATGTATATACTATACACACACACAATAGCCATACACAATTACTATTGCATTGATAAGCACCTACGTGTGATGTATCTATATATATACATATGCATGTCGTTAGGTCCATTTGATAGTTCCATGCATATAAGCAACTCATGCATATGTGTATATGTATATATACTACATATGGTCCACTCATCAATACGAGCATAGTAATATAGGGAAGAACTCACAAGCTCAAACAGATAAACATCACCCAATAGTGCACTCAAAAGTAAATAAGACTTACTAATGTAGACACTTCAAGCTAAGGATGACTTACCAACTTCCCCCATAATAACTTGACTCAACCATTCTACTGTGAGTGTGTGAAAGCTCAGATAGGTTACGTTGTTGGTTACCCGACCAAGACCTTCTCCTGAGTGATACTTCCCCTCCGCCTAGAGGAACGAACATATACTTGCATCCACTAACACATGCCCACAACAGTCAGCTGTTCACAAAATATGCATTACACATAATACATCTCCATAGTTAGAATATTAATTCATTATCCATCCACTTCACATATAGCATCTCTTCACATAACATTAAATGAAACAAAATTCATTCATAATACATTGATAACAAAGTGCAAGCACAATTTATTCATCATTAGAATACAAATTGCATTCATATTTACCTTACATAGTAATAGTAAATAGTAATTACACAATTGGGGTGTAATAAAAAGTAACTTGTTTTTTTTCCATTGCTTCAAAATAACTTGCCAACAAGCATGTAACTTATGTTGTAGGGGTAGTGAGCACCCTACATGATGTGTGATATGTTGCAAGAATATTGAAATATTACACATTTTTCTAATAAACATTTACATATATTATTGTTACACCACCATGAGCCCATGTTTTGTTGATATTGAAACTAGGTTTAATTATCCACTTAAGCTTTCTGCGACAATCGTTTACAAATTTATGTAGATTAAAGGGCATATTTTTTCTCTAGTGATTGGCTTGAATGAAAATTTTGAATGTTACGTAATGCATTAATTGGAAATTTGGAGCAAGATAATGTACACGATAGAGCATAGTATGTTAACGCATGAATAAGATCCATAATAGCAATATTTTGATAAGCTAAAGGACATTTCTTTAGATTTTTTGTTAAAGTATAAAACAAATTTGTCATTTAAGACATGCATATTCTAGGTCCAAACTCTTGTTCACTTTCACCGCCTTGGAGATTGTAATGACACTTAAAGGGCATTGAGAGGGAATATTGGAGTACTAGTCATGTATATTTTGATATCATGAAAGCACTCTATTCTTTTTCAGTCTATTTGTAATTTGTTTAAATAACACCATTGAATATCTCTCTAGAATCAAATTCGCAAGTTATAATAATGTGGCATTGGTGTCGTACAAAGTTCAAAGTTGTAGCCTTGACCGTTTTATTCAAGACAATCACTCTCTTAGGTAATGTAATATTTTTACCATGTTAATGTTAGCTATGTGCCATAACAAGTTGTAGATTGTCTACCAAGCATGACTTTGGATTATATTGAATAATTTACTAGAGAATAGATCATTTCTACTAAAGCTTCAAGGTAAATGAATGAGATGACATTACATTATAATTGAATATCATATTTGTAAGCGATTTTTTAGGGACTTTCTTACCTTGTAATTGGTATATTGTAAATGTTCATCTATTTTAGGGTGCCTTCATATTTGTTTGGTTATGGTTGTCTGTAGAAAAAATCTTTCATTTATTATACTATAGTGTTATGATAGTTTTCTAATGTATAACTCAAATTTCCTACCTGTGATCATTACATTGAATGATAGGTCATTTAGTTGTTGTTACTTGTAGTTTTTTCATATTCTCTACAAATAAGATTATGGCAGTTTAAAATTACTATAAAAAGCGGCCTTTGTTGTTTTGAGAGAAGAAATTAAATGAAACACACATTAGATGAGGATAAATGTTCATTAGTAAAAGAGCACTCAATGTTGATAAATTGAATGATGAATAAGGGAAATAAATCATGGAAATTTGGTGTATGTAAAATTGAGTCATTTCTTCATAGTGATTGTTTAGTTTGGAAAAGATGTGAAAATCATTTAATGGTAAAGCTAAGGTAGGATTGATGGGATCTTGACAATTTTATTTTAGCTTAGTCACACACATATACAAAGACACACATAGGGACACATGCACAAACAAACACAAACATGGATAGACACAAACAAATAGAGACACATGCACCCACATAGAGAGAGAGAGAGAGCAAATACACATAGTAAACATACACATATACATACACACACAAGTTAGACATACATACACACATATTGAATATATATATACATACGTGCATATATTAGATATACATATTGACACTTCATATATACATAAATACATAAATGTACACACACACACACATATATACATACACACACATAAAAATATACACATACATTTAGACATAGACATGCACACAACCATAAATACACATGCATACATGCACATGTGCACACACAAATACGTAAATACACATATTGTTGGCAAATAGATTTGTTGTTATGATACTTCATTTAAAACAGTTTGACTGACCGAATGAATAGCGACCAAGTTTATAACACAAATTTATTCCCATAGAAGACTATTTTTAAGGAAAATTGCATTTGGGATCTAAATAAACAAATGCTACCCAACATAAGAGGAGACATTCACCTAGGGTTTTGAGATGCATAGATCATGGAATCACTCAATATTACATCAACTGTTGCTTTGAGAAGAAAATAATATTGAATGCATTCACCACACAAAGAGATATCCCATAAAAGGTTGCAAATTTGACATGAAAATTTACAACACAAAATTGTAAGACACCAGCTCATAGATGAGCAATACCCCTTCTTCATTTTATTCCAAAATTAGAGCTCAAAGACTTGTCCTCTCTACGATGTGCTTTTACAATAAATAAGGAAATGAAAGCAATTGCCTACTTTTAACTATCTAATGTCTTATGCAAATTTTATGCATCAGTATTTAATAAAATTAAAAACCTCTTTTCATGAGCGTACACCATTTAACTCATTAATAAAATGAGTTCAAAACATTATTAAAATAGACTTTATAATTAAAAAACTAAGATCTTGTTTAAAATTGACAAGTGCACGATTGTCACAACATTTTGTCAAACATTTTAAAAAACATCTTTTGCATGTGCACGTTTTATATAGCTTTTCCATGAAGATTCCATTTCTATAAAGAAATCATCGGGGATGATTGAAGAATTGTAGATTTCTTGATCTAACTTTCCTTTAAAAACAATTACTTTTGCAATTGGATCTGCAATCTCTCTACTTTTTGTCACCAATGTTTCAATATCAATCTTTAAACATGTTGCCATCCATGTTGGATCTATCGACTTGTTAGCAATGATTAGCTTTTTCATGCATGTACAATATGTCCTTTTCCATGTTTCAAATTCTATAAAACTTGATGTGATTTGCTTCCTTAGCTCTAATCAAATTCACAATCTTTGGATGTGGCCAGA
Organism: Sequoia sempervirens; assembly: GCA_007258455.2. Lineage (NCBI taxonomy): Eukaryota > Viridiplantae > Streptophyta > Pinopsida > Cupressales > Cupressaceae > Sequoia > Sequoia sempervirens. The sequence continues at coordinate 322,621,697 of VDFB02000003.1, read as the reverse complement.
GTGGGAGATCATCCTCGTCTGACTATTGTCGATGTCGCACTTAGCGGCACCGATGGTTCAGATGAGGACCAACCCGAGGCACTGGCGTCCAATGACGTCGACATATCAATTGGTTTTGTCAACTAGTGGCAGACATTATGTCTCACCCCAATTTTCCCAATAGATGCCCCTACGGGAAATGTTGGTGCACAGGGGTCCAAGAGCGAGGCGCTAAGGAGAGATGGCGAGGAGGATAAGGCAATGACAAGGAGGGTAGAGGAGAGGTTGATGCAACAATAATGAGTGGCATCACCAATACATACTTTAGCCGTCTTGGTCGCACCACCAACCATCTAGTCGATTGTGCCCCCTTCAGTAGAGGCGACAGGGTCAAGCTCGCTTCCAGCAGTAGTGCTCCACCTCCAGACCCACACTAGCAGGCTAGGGACCTAGGTACAAGTATGGCACATGCTATTTCATTTCATTTATTTCATTTTCTACTTTCTCATATATATATATATATGTATACTCCAATGATATGGTATTGACATCGTCCACTATCTCTGTGGTTGCAATGTTCACACATGAGTGACTCAATTTCTTTGAGTAGTGTATTTCAGAGGTGATCTCAGCTATCCAGATTTGGAGGGTCGTCCTAGAAACCTACAGGCCACACACAACAATTAAACCATGCCCCATTGTTTGAGCTTATAGTGCATCTCAAGATGGCCTATGAGGAGGCACAGGTGGAGGTAGTCCAGTAGATTGCTGAGCTCACCGCTAGAAACCTACAGGCCACACACAACAATTAAACCATGCCCCATTGTTTGAGCTTATAGTGCATCTCAAGATGGCCTATGAGGAGGCACAGGTGGAGGTAGTCCAGTAGATTGCTGAGCTCACCGCGATGATCAGGTAGAGGGACCAACGGGGTGCAAAGCTCTTTTTTGCACTCACTAGGAGAGATCAAGCCATGACACAAGCTGAGAGTGTCAAGCAGGCACAAGACACCCTATAGAGCCAAGCTAATGACCTTAGGAGGAAATTAGAGATTTCTAGGACAACACCCATTGACCTTTAGCACCCTCAGGTGTAGCAACTCAAAGATGAGTTGCGACAGGCTTGGGAGTGAGAGGCTTCACTGCCAGATCGTGTCGTGTCACTGCGAGAGGAGGCAACAAATCTACAAGGAGAGATACAAGGAATACAATCACAGAGCATGTTTGTGTCACAATCTCACCGATCGTACTTGTATGCATCCATCCAACATCCTCCTTTGCCACCGCCACCGCCACCGCCACCGCTAGAGGGCTTCAAGAGCCATGCACCTAGGGGCTAGAGATCCATTTTTGTTGTATTATATCATCAATGTAGCATTTTAGATTCATATACAAATATGCATACACCACATTTTTTCATAGTGGTATGATACATGTACATGACATTATTTTTATATATATGAGATTTTTGGATCGGCCTCATAATGTTCTTTATGTGTATGTTTCTTTTATGTATGATTATGTGATGAATATATGTTTATATATGTATGCTCAGATTAGATACTATCATGATTTAATACACACATTGGATGTATGCTTAATTAAATACAATGATGATCTAATGTATGGATAAAATAATTAATCAAATACAATAGATAGATACATAGAATAGAAATAAAACACATGTATATATAATTTCTAATTAAAGAAATTAATTACACACATATGTCTACATCATAACACAAACTAAAAAGATAACGTGTTAATGAAGGAATGTCATAGCATAACGAACTATGAACCCTAAAAAAGGGGACAAGTGTCATGCAAATGCCGCATAGACCTTATGCATAGTATCGACAAAGATGCATTGCATTGACTGGTTTTTTTAGAGGAGTACCACTCATAGACAATAACCCATATGCACCAAAACCATACATGGAGGTGATTATGTAAGGACCCAACCAATTACAACTGAACTTCCCCTTTTGATCATGTGGCACATTTACATTTCTCTAGTTCTCATAGAGAATGAGATCACCTACCTTAAAATTATGAGAAAGAACACCTTGATTGTAATGCTTATAAATAGAATTTTGATAGGCTTGAAGATGGTTGAGGGCCCATAATCGGCTCTCATTTAGCAACTCAAGCTAGTTTAGATGTTCAGCACAGTAAGTGTCATCATCAATTAGTCCTTTAAGGGAAACTTGTAGAGATAGAATTTCCAACTCTAAAGGCATGATAGCCTCAACACCATACATGAGGTTGTACGGAATTGTGCCAGTAGTCGTACGGACACTCGTATGATAGGCCCATAAGGTGTAAGTTAATTGAGTATGTTAGTCTTTACTATGTTTATTCACTATCTTCTAAAGAATTAGCTCAAGAGTTTTATTAGACACTTCTGCTTGGCCATTAGATTGAGGATAGTAAAGTGTAGAAAATCAATGTTGAATGTGAATTTTTCCAAGAATTTCTTTGCCTCTTTGTTCTTAATGAAGTACCATTATCAAAAACAAGGGTAGAAGGCAATCCAAAGTGAGCAATGATATTGTTTATAAGAAAGCTATAGATTGCTTCTGCATTAGTGGATTGGAGTGGAATAGCTTTGAACCACTTCGTAAAGTAATCAGTGGATATGATGCTGAAGGTATGTCCTTTAGAAGGAGGTGATATTTTTCCGATAATATCCAACCCCCATTTTGCAAATGGCCAAGGAGAGGTTTGATTCTGAAGCGCTTGTGCGGGAGCTCGAATGAGATTATTGTGTTGTTGACATTGGGGACATTTCTTGACAAAGGAAAAGGAGTCCTACTCCATTGTTTTCCAATAATATCTCATATGAATAAGTTTACAAACTAAGGATTTGCCACCGAAGTGTCCACCCCTAGAGCTCGAATAAGGTTCTTGAAGGGAAAGGTGTATTTCAGCCTTACTAAGACATCGAAGAAGAAGGCCATTGTAGGATTTTCAATAAAGAACATCATATAAGAAAGAGATTAAATTCGAATGAAATGAACATGTTAATTGGCATTTGTAATTAATTCTAAATGATAGGAACATGTGGGAATGCCCATGAAGAGCTCCTACAAAATAGGATCACATGGGGCACCCACATGGAAGGTGGAACTCACCTTGGGTTAAGTTAACTATTTAGAGTAAAAGATAACACTTCAGTAATGCATGTAAAGATCCTAGAAGTTACAGATTGATGTTTACATGCATGGAGTTCAGTTCAGTTTAGTTCAGTTTAGTTATGGTTCATAGTTATCTTTAGTTGCATTCAGTTAGTTTCAGTTGAATGCTAGTTGACTTCAATTGACTTGTAATGCATGACTAATGACTTGAGTTGCATGACAGATAACAAGTGATACATTCAATTAAGTGGGGATGATCAATCATGCATGATATTTGCATGAATGGTAGAGAAATATGCTTTAGTTAACAAAGATTGACTTGGACCCACCTTGGGTGCCCAAGTTGGCATCTTCGAGTTAACACTTTTGAATGATAAGATATTTTATAAGGCTGAGTTAAGTGGGCCCATTCTTAGGCACCAACTTTGAGGAGAAGCTTACAAGATATCTTTGTAATCAACATTGAGTTATGAATTTAGTTTGGGACACCCAAATGGATGAAGGACTTGTTTTGACATTATTCTTCACAATAGAACTCTACTTGCAAAGAATAGGCATGGGTTTTGTGAGATAAGCATTGTGCTTTGTAATTGTAAACTCTTTGGATTTTACAAGACTCGTTATTGTCTATTTATTGCAGCAAGTTGAAGAGAGTTTATCATATTTTATTGCAGGTTGTGAAGAAAAAATATTGAAGTAAAAAGAAGCATCTCAAACAAGGATTGATAAAAAATTATTGTAATCTTGTTCTAAGGTTAAATAATACAAGCACTATTGATTCTGGTAGTGGATTTTTTTTCCGAAAGGGTTTCTCCATGGTATATGCTATGTAACTTCTTTCTTCGGGTCTTATTCTTCTACAATCTTCTGTCTACTTCTACAAATGGTAAAATGAATTAAACGGATAATCATCCACAAAGAAATTGTAACAAAGAACACTTAATTAGATCTATAGCTACAATAGTGTTTTACAAAGTATTAAGTTACATAATTACCTCCATTTTCAACAACTAAGAGATCGAAGAAGAAGGCCATTGTAGGATTTTCAATAAAGAACATCAGATAAGATAATATATCGAGTTGAAAGCTTTCGTATCCGAGTGTGAGTGTTTTTAGTCGCATCATTGGGAATATTTCCAATCTTTAGTTAATTATAGATGTGAGAATACTATTCCCATAAGTGTACATGAGCATTCATGAGACTATCAGGTTTAAGTTGATCTAAGACAATGAGAGTGGAGAATATTAACCACAAAGTTCGAGAGTACAAGGGAGGCTACACTTGCCATTTCATTTGCGTGGTGATTTTCTCTTATAGGAACACTATCTATTGTAAAGGAAGAGAATTAATCAAGCAAGGATAAAGCCAAATCCTGATAATGAGATAGCTTGCTCTACTTCTAGATTGATACGTTCTCATGATTTGATTTACAATAAGTTCAAAATCTCTATGAATGCGAATATGTTTAATGTTTAATTCTATCGCGGTATGTAGACCAATAATGAGGGCTTCATATTTGGTGATGTGATTAGTACAATGAAATTCTAATTGAAAATATAGTGGAATCGGCTTCCCTTCGGGAAAGATTAAAACTACACCTATCTCAGAGTTGGTTTGAAACCTCGATCCATCAAAATAACTTTCCCACATAGGTTCATGATCCAATTCGAATTGATTTTCATCCGAAAATAAATCCAAGTGAGGAAGGAGTGAAATGAAGGAGATTTTCCCAATATATCGACAACATCTTGTCCTTTCATTGCTTTTTGAGTCACAAACTTGATATTGAACTTAGAGAGCAACATTACCCATTTCACTAACCTTCCTGAAATATCGGTTCGAATAAATAGATGTTTAAAGAGATCACATTTTATGATTACATGGGTTTTTGCATGGAGAAGATAATGTCGTAACTTGTACATTGCAAAAACGAGAGTGAGACATTGTTTCTCATTGTTTCTCAACGGTAGAACATCAAGTCTCATAATCAACTAGAATATGACTAAGATAATAGATCGCTCTTTCCTTACCATCATCATCTTGTTGAGCTCATAAAGTTTCTAAAGCATGAGGTGATGTAGAAATATAAAGTAAAAAGGGTCTATCCTGCATAGTTAGCATCAAGATAGGAGGATTGGCCAAATAACTTTTGATAGATTCAAAAGCTTTGTCGCCCTTATCATCCCATAAAAAATGGACATCTTTCTTCAACAGACGTGTGAAGGGAAGGGTACAATAAGCCAATTGGGATACAAATCTATGAATTTCCTGAATCTTCCCTTGAAAACTACGTAGTTGAGAGATGTTTTTAGGTGGAGGCATGTTAACAATTACATCAATTTTATTGATGTCGACTTCAATTCCATGATGAGAAACGATAAATCCTAAAATCTTGTTAGCATCTATGCCAAAGACACACTTAAGAGGATTTAGTCTCATCTTATAGAATCAAAGCCTTTCAAAGATAAGACAAAGGTTTTTAATGTGATCTTGATGAGTTGTAGATTTAGCCAAGATGTCATCGACATAATATTCTAGGATCTTGTGAATGAAGTCGTTAAAGATGAGAGTCATCGTTCGTTGGTAAGTTGCTCCAACATTCTTTAATCTGAACGACATGACTACATAACAAAACGTACTCCAAGCGCTAGTGAAGGTTATCTTATACTAATCTTCTGGGTTAATACGTGTTATGCCTTGCATAACCACCCCATTTTGTTATGGAACAAAATAGGTCCCCCCTTTTTCTTTTGTCTTCTTTCCCTTTTAGTTGTCTGTTTTGATCTTTAGAATTCTTTTGTTTTCTTCCTAATTTTGACTTTTGATCTATTTGATTTAATCTTGGTTCTGTCTCAACCTAAGTTGGTTTTCTTCTTGCTAGGAATCCAGTAAAATAATTATAAGCAATGGTGGATTTATTATAATATGTCTTATTTGCTTCTGAGGACTAATGCAGACCTTTCTTTTGCAGGATTAAATCCTACACATGATGATATTTCCTAAGGGAGCTCAGTTGGGAGACATGCCTCAATCTAGTTGGTCCTAAAAATTAGTTAAGGAAAAGTTGGCAAGACCCTAGAGATGTCATAGCGAGCGAAATTCATGTGCAGTCAACTATCGACAAGATATCAATCGAGGTCATGATGACTAGGAGCTTCCCTTCGACATGAAATTCTCATTCAGAGAAAGGTCTCAGCCAGATCTAAGGGTTTCACCAATCAACAACAGAGAGAATGCATTACCAGCGGGAGATCCTGACTTTGTGGTGAAGTCTCGGCGACTTCACAAAGTCTCACCGACCAGCGAAGCCCGGGGTAACACTTCGACAAGAGCTATCTCTTCGGTGGAAGGTCTCCCCGGGTGCTTCGTGTCTCACTGACCACTGATAGGACATACCTTTTAGGGAGAAGGCTTGTCTTTGGAGTGAAGTCATGGTGAGCTCTTCGAGTCTCGTCGATTGGCTCATAAGTGGATGCCTCGGCCAAATAATCAGCATTTGACATGAGGTCTTGGCAAAGTCTCTTGGTCTTGCCGACTGACGGTGAAAATTGCCCATTGTGGGGAGATCTGTTCGTCGGTATGAGGTCTCAGTGAGCCCGAGATGTCTTACCAACCGCCAACAAAGTAACCCTTCGGCAAGACTCAACTACATCGGGGTAACGTCTCACCGAGCGGCTTTGGTCACACCGACATAGCGCGAAGGATCCTATCAGTAAGTCTTCGGTGATAGAATCAATATGTCACAACGATAAAAGAGTGAACTTGTAAAGCTTTCGCCGGGACATGTCAATATGACTACAAAAAGGTCTCCCTGAAATGAAAGATTGCCAAAGGATGATCCCTTTGGCATAATGTTTGGCCGAGAAAAGGAAGTCACACCGAAGAAGGTTGTCATCAAGGAGAATAGAACGAATTCGGTAAGATGTCTTACCGACATGAGGGAGCCCTCGCCAAAAGGTTATTAGTTCGGCATAACATCTTGCTAAAAGGAGTAAGTCTCACCGACGTCGAAAGAGCTTGAGCTCGGGGGAATAAAAGGGACTCGCTGAGACTTTGAGTGGATGGATTGTGTTTAGTAAGATGTCTTGCCGACTCGATAGTGTCTCAGCGACGGGAGATGCTATAAGGGGTCTCGCCGATCCGAAGGAGGTCTTAGCGAAGTAAAACGACATCGGCGTAACAATTTGAGCTCGCTAAGAGGGCTTGGCAACCCGGGAATGTCTTGGCGACGGAATCAAGTGGATGTTTCACCCAAGCATATTGAGCTCGGCAAGGGTAAGTGAAATCGGCGAAAGGTCCTGCTGATACAAAAGAGTCTTGGCGACTGCAGGGCAATGTCGCCAAGAGGTCTCGCCGAAGTGGAAAGGTCATTCCCAAATGAAAGAGTGGAGCTCAAGGAGAACATGAGGTAGTTAGAGACTCCAAATGAATGAGGGTGTGCTCGCTAGAGAAACGAAGGCTCGCAAGGAGGTCTCGGCGAAGGGAGCTGGTCTAGTCGATACAGAAGGAGCCCGACAAGAAAAGTCAAGGGTGCCATGAAGTCTCACCGACCCGGAAGGGTCTCACCGAAAGAGATTTGAGCTCGGAAGAAGCTCCCCGAAGAACTAAGGAGATCACCATGAGCTCACACCTATAACGATTGTCTCGGCGACCTCGGTGTGTATTGATATAACTTCTGTAGCTCACTAAAGGGTTTCATTGACTGGTCTGTGCTATGCCGATAACTGTTATAAGATGAAATCACATCGGGGAGACACCGATGGTGTCTCACCGACATACAATTTAAGGAAGACCACTCTTGACTGCTCAGGAATCTGGCGTGGCATGTGATCATCTAATCAGAAGGAGCTAAGGTGGGCCATTGACCGATTGACTACCCCTGTGGAAGAGACTAACAAAATACAAGCAAGATGAATTCCTTCTGAGAACATATGACGATGGATCGGCTCAAGCGATGGTGTTCAGATCTGCAAGGAGGCCCGATGGTGCTTCCAGAGGACGATCAAAGAATAGAGAAGTCTAAAACAGAAAGGAAGCCGAAGGGAAACAAATAACCATGACTCACAGGGACAGCTGTAGTGACTACTGGCAAGGAGGTAGATCAGTATTAATGGAGATATTCTGAGTATTCAAGGCGACCCAAATAGAGTTCAAAGATAGACACGGAGACAGAAGAGTTAATGCTGCAGCCACAAAAGATCTACAAATCACTCCCAGAACAAGCCGTCATCAGCATGGATAGTAGGGCTTCACATTGAATGCAACTTTGACCCTCCTCAGAAAGATCCAAGAGCCGACCCTCTTGCAGTCAAGAGATATTTTTGGAAACCCTAATACAGGGACAACACATTCTTTCGGTAAATTCTATATGTATGGCCTTCTGGCCTCTTGGTAAAGGGTTAGAACTTCTGAAGTTAGAATTTTTAGGGAACTTCTTAGACAGTAAAGGTTAGAAGATATAGGATTAGAAGTTAAGAGTAGCAATAGAATAGGAATTTTTGAAGCAGAAGGAGATAGAGTTGCATCTTGATTCTTAGTAATGAGAGCTTCTTTTGTCTCCTCAGTTAGGATTTAGATTCAACAATAGACTATAATGCATTTTCCAAGTTCTCTTAGTGTAAATGGAAACAATCTGGAGCCATAGATTCTCTGTACATTGGTGATTGTGCCAACTTTGTAAACATTGCTTATCTATTTTTTATTAACAGTAGAAGCAATCAGACCTTAATCTACTTTAGATTATGTTTCAGAATGATGTTTGTCTACAATTAATCATTTGATTTATGAAGCCTTTGAGGAATGAAATGTTATTTTGTGTTCTACTTAAACTAGTAACTATCAATTTGTTATTTGAATTAGCATTGTGAATGAAAGAGGTTGTGTGTCAATCACAAGTTTACTTTGTTCTGTAGTTTTAGTTTACGATTCCTTGAAGCTAACAAGTCTGGTTAAGGTTGGATGAATTATTGTTCTTTTCTGTTTCAAAAATCTGACCTATCTTTTTTTATGTTTCTTTAAAAACCCCAGCTAAATTAGGTTTTATTTCATGGTTGATCTTAGAACAATCCAGAAGCTCACACCAGCAGGCCCCTTGAACATTACTTTCACATTGACCATTGAAGAATATCAGCATAGTTGAGAACCAACTACATAGACCTTGGGAGCTAAGATATCCATGTGATCATCCTTCTCTTTTAGGAGAAACAAAATAACGATATTTTTTTTGCATGTTGTTGTGCCAAAAGGGACGTCAATAGAGAGTGGCGCTAGAAGGAGGGCCTAAAAGGGAAAACTGGATAAAGATGGGTTTTCTTCTCTAGAAAGGTCCCATAGAGTTCTCCGATCAACTGAAAATCTACCACCCCTGATAGAACTCAAGACCCCAACAAGACACAAGAGTCATAAGGCTGGCCCAACTATCATACCACCCTTGTCAGCTCCGCTCACTCCACGAGGCTTTTCACCAATACCCCAGTGGGTACCCATCAATCCACCACATCCATCTCAGTTGTCATCACAGCTGATTCGACCCATACAACAGCTGGCTCAACCACCACCACCCCCACCAATGGCATTATTTCAGAATAATCCCTCTCCACTGGGGACTATCCCTGGAGGTTTTCATGATATGCCCAAGAACCGTGAGAAATTCTGCCCCAAGTATATTCATGGTGAATCGAGAAGTGTTAAAGAGCACATACAAGCTTTTAAGGATGCTTGTACCAGAGCTCAAATAGCTCACCATGATGTAGTTTGTAGGTTGTTCCCTTACTCCTTAGGGGACATGGCATACAATTGGTACCTTAATCTTCCTCAACGTTCTATTCTGAGCTGGACAGACCTAGAAAATGCTTCCATCAACCAGTTCAAGGTTTATGTGGATCCAACTCTTCTATATCACCAATTCGCTACCATCAGAAAGGAACTAGGTGAGTCCTTGCCTTTATTCAACACTAGGTTCCAATGAATGTATAGGAGATTGCAAGACCCCTATCTGGTCACCGAGAATAGTGCCATTCAAGCTTACTTTAGGGTTATAGACCCCTTGCTTGGCTTGTTCTTGCAAAGGACTTATCAACTAGCTGATATTGATTCTCTATCCAAAGTCTATCACCTAGCTATCAAGCTGCAGCAGCAAATTAGCTCTCAACAAGGAATTTTAGGAGGAGGTTTCCCTCTAATAGGATATCAGATGCCTAGTCCAACTCCCTTGTTCAATACTGTCCCAGGGATGTCTCCTTCCCACTATGGGCCTATATCTGAATTGCAAACTCAGCCTCCCATTCCATTCTTTGCTAATATGACTCCTGACCCTTTTCAACAACCGCAAGTCCCTCAAAATTCCCATGGTCATCATAGCCAAATTGGAACACCAAGTCATGTTGATCAGCCACCTGTTGTTAAGAGCGTGGCAAGTGAAAAGACAGCCCAACTTACTAATGAGGTGGAGACCTTGAAGAAAATACTGTCCCAAGTTACAAATGACATGGCTCAGCTTCGATTGAACCCCTCCCCAAACCAAGGTAACTATCCTAATCAAAACAACAACAATCAGGGTACTTATCAAAATAACAACAATTACAGCCTAAGGGGTTATCAGGGCCAAAATCCCTCTAACCAGGGCTATAATAATCAAAATAGAGGATATAACCAAAGGCCAAATAACAATAGACAATGGAATACGAGGCCCAATAATGGTGGAGTTTCTCATAACTATCAAGCAAATGAGGAGAGAACACATACTACAAACGTGGTCGATCTCAACTTCATGACCAATTGGTGCAAGCTGCATGATACTGCAACCCCTTCTGAGGTGAACTGCCCTCAAATGGAGAAAGTTGTCAAGATGGCACAAGAAAATGCCCACACATTCCAGGGGAATTCAAACAAAGGAGGTGACCCAATGGATACTGCAATGGCTTATGACCTTTTTGAAGAAGAGCCCTCATTCCCAATGCAAAGCGAGAATGAACCAGAGGAAGACACATATGATGCCCAAGCCTTTCAGGCCAAAGGAGGACACTTCTTGCGAAATCATAATAAAGGTCCATTCACTACATCAACACCCCCTAATCACATGGTGCCTCCAAATCAAGGTGCTGATAATAATCCTCCTCCACCAAAAGGCCCGCCTGACTTCCATAATAAGGGTAATTCCTCTGCCATTTTCAAAAGTAATTCAAGTTGTAATATAGAATTTGATGTTGTTTTTGAGATGCAGAGACAAAAAACTTCTTTGTCATTCTTTGACATCTTAAAGTGGTGCCTTACTCAAAGGGAGATAGTGCTGAAAGCTTTGGAGCAAGCTGACAAATCAAAAGGAAAGAACAAGGTGGCACCTATTGGGGACATGAATGCAGCCTTGTACAAAAACAAGTTAGGTACTCGACCATTCCTTTTGAGTTTAAGAATTTGTGGAAATAATCTACATAATTGTTTGTTAGATTTAGGAGCTTCAGGCAATGTTATGCCATTCTCCATATGCAAGAAGTTGGGATTGAACCCCATTCAAATGAATAAGAAGGTCATTCAACTTGACAAGATAGAGGTTAATGTAGTGGGGGAATTAAGAAACATACATTTGCAAGTAGGATCAGACCCTAGGATCCTAACCAACATAGATATTCAAGTAGCAGATATTCCTGAGACCTATGGTATGCTGCTGAGCAGAGATTTGATGAAAAATCTAGGGGGATATCTTTCCCTTGACTTCTCACATATGTGGCTACCATGGAGAGGGATTCCTACTCAGATTAGGATTGAGAGTGAGCCCCGCCTCAAGCATATTATTACTGAATATGATTGCCCCAATTAGGTAGCCTATTTCAAAACTGGGATAGGGGTTTATAAGAGAGATGAAATTTTAACCTTTTTTGTCCTAGATCCTAAAGAACTGCCAATACCTAAGTCTCCGGATCTTATGATTGATGAAAATCAGCAAGCATTGTTCAATAAATTGCAGCAGGATCAGCTGGTGTTGGGAGAAGATGTAGATCTGCAAAGTCTTTTGCTTCCTAATTGGTGCAGGGTACACTACCAAAATCATTCTGAATTGGCTTGCCAACCCTGCATTGACATTCTAAGTCATGTTTCCAAAGCTGAGGAAGCTAGCACAAGCCACCCTGAGACCATTGCAGGCCGCTTCTCATTTGAAGCCAAGGAAGCCACAATGCTAACCAGGGATGGGACACTTCCAAAAGAAATTCCTTCCCAAATTGAATTGGCCTCAGTCACATGCCTTAACCATGATACTCATGTGGAACAACCCCAAGGCTTGCCCGACATTCCTGTATTCACGAGTGTACGAAAAACCAAGGGGTCAGCCAAAGAAACAAGTGACTATCAGGAGGACAACCTTGGGTCACATGATATAGCTGAGTAGGAATTGGAAATTGTATCTAAAGAACCCATTGAACACATCTTACCAACATCTGATGCAAAAGACCAACTAGTCCCACCCCTGGCTCATTCTACCCAAATGCTCACAATAACTCCCAAAGGACCAATCCCAACTTGTGATCAGCTATGGACCCTCACCTTTGATGGATCAAAATCTAAAACAGGTTGTGGTGTTGGGATTGAACTAACCAGCCCAAAAGGGAAAACATTATTTGCTTCCTACAGGTTGCAATTTGGGTGTACTAACAGCGTAGCAGAGTATGAAGCTCTGGCACAGGGACTGATGTTTGCACACAAGAAGAAAGTTACAGCCTTGATGGTCAAGGGAGATTCAGAAATTGTTGTCAAGCAAGTGCACAACCAATATACATGTCACAACAGAAGGCTGGCAGCTTATAGGAATCGGGTGTGGAACCTAATAGAGGACTTTGATGCCTTTGGGATTAGCCTAATCCCTAGAGAAGAAAATCAGGTAGCTGATTCATTGGCTGTTGCTGCAAACACCCTGGAACCTATGCAAGGCTCCAAGCTAAATAAATTCTTCATGGAATTTATTTCCACCCCTGCAGTCCCTAATAATATCAAGAACTTTCAATTCTTTGAAGATGATCGACATATTCTTGCTTTCTTAGCAAGCTCAGATGTGTTTGAGGGGAAAATTATTGATGAGTCCAACAAAGATCAAAGGGATTGGAACCCTGAAAAATGTGATACTGAGGGGGTCCTCCATTTAAAAGGCAATAACATCCCTAAAGGAATGGTGGCCCTAGAAATAATTTTTGATTCAGACCCAAGGGCTCGAGAGAAGATATCAGCTGAAGAAAAGGGAGGTGAATATGAAACAGTTAACTTGGGCAATTCTGGCCCTGAAAGGAATGTCTACATAGGGAAGGCTTGCACTGAGGCAATCAAGAAAGACATATTGATGGCACTTAAGAAAGATATTTATGCAATTGCTTGGGGATATGAAGACTTAAAGACATTTGATGCCTCTGTCATGACTCACACTATTCCCTTGAAGCCCGAAGCTAAACCCTTCCGACAGAAGCAGCGCCCTATCAATGCCCTGATCAAACCATTGATCTATAAAGAAGTCCAGAAGTTGCTCTCTGCAAGGATAATCTTCCCTGTGCGTCATTCAACTTGGGTGGCTAACTTAGTCCCAGTTCATAAAAAGAACGGGGAGATCAGACTGTGTGTGGACTTTAGGAATCTAAACAGAGCTTCAGAAAAAGATAACTATCCACTTCCTTCACTGGATGAGGTCTTACAGACTGTCAATGGATCTCAAATGATATCATTCCTGGATGGTTTCTCTAGATATAATCAGGTAATGGTCGATTGTGAAGACAAAATGAAGACAACCTTCACTACAAAGTGGGGAACATTCGCGTATAGAAGGATGCCATTCGGTATGATAAATGCTGGAGCAACTTTCCAGTACGCCATGGACATAGTGTTCAAGGACCTAATCGGTAAGTGCATCATTGTCTACATGGACGACCTGACGGTATTCTCCAAGGATCGACTGAACTATGCTGCGAACTTGGCCAAGGTTCTTGAGAGATGCATTCGATATGGCGTCTCCTTGAATCCCAACAAGTGCGTGTTCAAAGTTTCTGAGGGAAAGCTCTTGGGACACGTGATTTCTGAAAGAGAGATTTCAATTGACCTAGATCGAGTTGGGTCTATTCTAAAGATCACCAGGCCAGGAAGCAAGAAAAAAATGAGGTCTTTCTTCGAGAAGATCAATTTCGTGAGAAAATTTATCATAGGCTTAGCAGAGATTGTAAAGCCACTAAACGAAATGATGAAGGACGCTAGAACAGAATGGACTGAGGAGGCAAAGGCCACATTTGCGCAAGTTAAGTGATCTATTTCAAAAGCACCTGTGCTCACCAGCCTTGACTATCTGAGACCGTTTTACATCTACTCTTTTGCCTTTGAGCATTCATGCATGGCTGTTCTAACTCAACGAAAGGAAGAAGCAGAGGAGAGGCTGATTGCATTCTTGAGCTCTCCATTCAAAAACACAGAAATCAAATATCCACCCCTAGAGAAGCAAGCTTTCGCCCTGGTTCGTGCTGTCAAGAAGTTTCAGCATTACATCCTCTGAAGTCAAGTCGTTGCTGTAGTTCCTGATGTGGTTGTGAAGTCCTTACTCATGCAGAGCGAGCTGGGAGAAAGGAGAGGCAAATGGATGGCCATCCTGCAAGAATTCGACCTAGAGATACACCCTATGAAGCTAGTCAGGGGCACGGGTTTATCCAAGTCTATGACGAACAACATCATCTGTCAGCAGAACATGACCCAGTCTTTCTCTAACGACCCTTGGTATACTGATACCATTTGCTTTATACTCAACAATTGATGTCCAAAAGGATTGAATGCCACTCAAAGGAGAGCCTTGAGGCTGAAGAGTTCTTATTACATGCTCAAAGGAGGGTTACTGTATAGGAAGAATTATGAAGGAGTATACCTGAGATGCCTTGATCATCAAGAGGCTAGACATGTGATCTCTGAGTTTCATGGGAAACATGGCATAGGTCATGGGTTTGCAGATTCTTTGGCACACCAGATCCTCAGATTTGGTTATTATTGGCCCTGTGTATTCAAATATGCCCATTAGCATGTCAGGACATGTCACACCTGTCAAATTTCTGTACCAGGGGAACGCCATTCAGCCATGCCATTGCAGCCTATCTATGAGGTAAGGCCATTTGCCCAATGGGCATTGGATTTTATTGGGGTGATTAACCCAAATTCTTCTACAGGACACAAGTTTATCTTGACTGCTACTGATTATTGCACAAGGTGGAAAGAGGCTATACCCTACAAGAACAACACAACAGAGGTAGTGATCAAGTTCCTCAACGAATGCATCACTACAATGTTTGGGGTACCCTTCGCTCTGGTATGTGACAATAGCTCTGCCTTCTCTTCTACTGAATTCATTTCTTGGACATATGATCACAAGATTGTTTTGAAATATTCTTCAAATTATTACCCACAAGGCAATGGAGTAGTAGAGTCAACTAATAAGAATCTCTTAGGGGTGATTAAGAAACTATTAGACCATAACCCTAGAGACTGGCATACCCAGCTGAGATTCGCATTATGGGCAGATAGGACTAGGATTAAGGCTGCTTTAAACACCTTGCCATTCAAGCTGGTATATGGCCAAGAGCTTGTCTTTCCTATCCATCTGCAGATACCTATCCTTGAGTTCATGCAGAAATTCTATTCTAGTGACAATAGGATAGAGGTAAGACTAGCTGCTTTGATGAAATTAGAAGAACAAAGAGATGCTGCCATGCAGCAATTATTTAGGCACCAGGCTATTGTCAAACGTTGGTTTGAAAAAAGAGCCAAAATCAAAGCCTTTAGGATATCAGACCTTGTGTTATTATAGGATAAAGCTGGTGAAAAGAAAGGTAGTCACCAAAATTTTGACAAACACTAGATAGGTCCTTATCAGATTGTTGAGATCCTAGGGGAAAACACTTTCAAATTGAGTACTCTAACTGGAGAACCTATCCCATTGCCTGTTAATGGACAGTTTCTTAAACACTATTTTGAATCATGAAGTTGGCATTTTGCTGGGTGATGCATTTTGTATAAAGAATTTCTGCTTGTAAATAGTCTATGTGTGTAAATAGCTCTGTTCTTTATGTGAATAATCTGTTGCTTCTCTTGATGTGAATAATTTTCTCTTTGTCTGTAAATAGTTTGCTAATTGTTTGTTTTTTCCTTTCTGTCTTCTTGTTTCCCTTGTACTATGGTTTCTGTTTTGTTTTGTTCTTTGGGGGTTTATCTATTTGTTTTCATCTTGGAATGGTGGTTGATTATTTGAAGCATGCTATGGTCACTAGGAGAGAAATGGTTTAGATATTTTCAGGTCTGGTGGTCGAGTGATTTTGTCCTAAACTCTTTGCTTCATGCTTGTTGTCAATAAGAGTTGTGGGAGGTCTTGAAGACAAGGTGCAAAGTAAGTAACCTTCATTAGCTCCTCTGAATCTTTCACAAATCATTAAGAACATCTCCTCTTGTAAGGGTATATCTGTCCTAGGACTATGGTGTTGTAAGATTTGAGTGAAAAATTCGATCTCCCGAGTGTTGTCTTGAGGTCCATGGTAGTTTTCAACCCAGATCAGATGTTAAACATCTGACATATTGGAAAAGAACTAAATGAAATATCTAAAACTCTATGAGAAAAAAAAAGAAACAAAAAAAAAGAAGAGAAAAATTACCTAAAGAGAAAAGGATTCAATATGAATGGGTGACCCTAGTATCTCTACCGGGGCTATGGACGCCTGACTGGCAGTAGAGAAATGTTGTGAGGAAACTAGAGGTATCTCCGTCGGGGCTATAGACGCCTGACTGGCAGCGGAGAAATTTCCAGGATATCATTGCACGACAACTAAAAGGAATCAACTCATGTAGCCCAGATCTTGCGCATTGTTGTTCAAAAGGTAGGGAAAACTTTATGAAAGGATGATGCACTATCAAGCACACACATAGATTCAAGGCTAGTTACTGTTAGCTTACATTTGAGATTTTAGCTCAACCTTGCTTGTTAAAACTGACCCAACTGGAGTTGTGATCTTCATGAACCAAGAGTTCTGGGTAGCTGAAGCCTTCAGCTTCTTGAAAATGGTTAAACCATTTTCCCAGCCGAGTCGCCATTTGTTATGCCTTGCATAACCACCCCATTTTGTTATGGAACAAAATAGGTCCCCCCTTTTTCTTTTGTCTTATTTCCCTTTTAGTTGTCTGTTTTGATCTTTGGAATTCTTTTGTTTTCTTCCTAATTTTGAATTTTGATCTATCTGATTTAATCTTGTTTCTGTCTCAACCTAAGTTGGTTTTCTTCTTGCTAGGAATTCAGTAAAATAATTATAAGCAATGGTGGATTTATTATAATATGTCTTATTTGCTTCTAAGGACTAATGCAGACCTTTCTTTTGTAGGATTAAATCTTACACATGATGATATTTGCTAAGGGAGCTCAGTTGGGAGACATGCCTCAGTCCAGTTGGTCCTAAAAATTAGTTAAGGCAAAGTCGGCAAGACCCCAGAGATGTCATAGCAAGCGAAATTCATGTGCAGTAAGCTATCGGCAAGACATCAATCGAGGTCACGACGACTAGGAGCTTCCCTTTGACATGAAATTCTCATTCAGAGAAAGGTCTCAGCCAGATCTAAGGGTTTCATCGATCAACAATAGAGAGAATGCATAACCGGCGGGAGATCCTGACTTCGGGGTGAAGTCTCACTGGCCAGCGGAGCCCGGGGTAACACTTCGGCAAGAGCTATCTCTTCGATGGAAGGTCTCCCCAAGTGCTTTGTGTCTCACCAACCACCGATAGGACATACCTTTCGGGGAGAAGGCTTGTCTTTGGAGTGAAGTCATGGCGAGCTCTTCAAGTCTCACCGATCGGCTCATAAGTGGATGCCTCGGCCAAACAATTAGCATTCGACATGAGGTCTTGGCGAAGTCTCTTGGTCTTGCCGACTGACGATGAAAATTGCCCATCATAGGGAGATCTGTTCATCGGTATGAGGTCTCAGCGAGCCCGAGATGTCTTACCGACCACCAACAAAGTAACCCTTCGGCAAGATTCAACTGCATCAGGGTAACATCTCACCGAGCGGCTTTGGTCACACTGACATAGCATGAAGGATCCTATCAGTAAGTCTTCGGTGAGAGAATCAATATGTCACAGCGACAAAAGGGTGAACTTGTAAATCTTTCGCCGGGACATGTCAATATGACTATAGAAAGGTCTCCTCGAAATGAAAGATCACCAAAGGATGATCCCTTTGGCATAATGTCTGGCCAAGAAAAAGAAGTCACGCCGAAGAAGGTTGTCATCAGGGAGAATAGAACGAGTTCGGTAAGATGTCTTACCGACATGAGGGAGCCCTCGCCAAAAGGTTATAAGTTTGGCATAACATCTTGCCGAAAGGAGTAAGTCTCGCCGACGTCGAAAGAGCTTGAGCTCGGGGGAATAAAAGGGACTCACTGAGACTCTGAGCGGATGGATCAAGTTCGGTAAGATGTCTTGCCAACCCGATGGTATCTCAGTGACAGGAGATGCTATAAGGGGTATCGCCGATCCGAAGGTCTCAGCGAAGTAAAACGACATCGGCGTAACAATTTGAGCTCGCTAAGAGGTCTTGGCGACCTGGGAATGTCTTGGCAACGAAATCAAGTGGATGTTTCACCGAAGCATATTGAGCTCGACAAGGGTAAGTGAAATCGGCGAAATGTCCTGCCGATACAAAAGAGTCTCGGCGACTACATGGCAGTGTCACCAAGAGGTCTCACTGAAGTGGAAAGGTCATGCCCAAACGAAAGAGTGGAGCTCGAGGAGAACTGGAGGAAGTTAGAGAGACTCCAAATGAATGAGGGTGTGCTCACTAGAGAAACGAAGGCTCGCTAGGAGGTCTCGGCAAAGGGAGCTAGTCTGGCCGATACAAAAGGAGCCCGAAAAGAAAAGTCAAGGGCGCCGTGAAGTCTCACCGACCCGGAAGGGTCTCACCGAAAGAGATTTGAGCTCAGAAGAAGCTCCCCAAAGAACTAAGGAGATTTCCATGAACTCACACCGATAATGATTGTCTCGGCGACCTTGGTGTGTATCGATATAACTTCTGTAGCTCGCTGAAGGGTCTCATCGACTGGTCTGTGCTATGCCAATTTTTGTTATAAGATGAAATTGCATCGGGGAGACACCGATGGTGTCTCACCGACATGCAATTTAAGGAAGACCACTCTTGACTACTTGAGAATCTGGCATGGCATGTGATCGTCCAATCAGAAGGAGCTAAGGTGGGCCATTGACCAATTGATCGCCCCTGTGGAAGAGACTAACAGAATGCAAGCAAGATGGATTCCTTCTGAGAACAGATGACGATGGATCGGCTTGGGCGATGGTGTTCAGATCTGCAAGGAGGCCCGATGGTGCTTCCGGAGGACGGTCAAAGAATAGAGAAGTCTAAAATAGAAAGGAATCCAAAGGGAAACAAATAACCATGACTCATAGGGAAAACTGTAGTGACTACTGGCAACGAGGTAGATCAGTATTAATGGAGATATTCTGAGTATTCAGGGCGACCCAAACAGAGTTCAAAGATAGACACGGAGATAGAAGAGTTAATGCTACAGCCACAAAAGATCTACAAATCACTCCCAGAACAAGCCCTCATCAGCATGGACAGCAGGGCTTCACATTGAATGCAGCTTTGACCCTCCTCAGAAAGATCCAAGAGCCGACCCTCTTGCAGTCAAGAGATATTTTTGGAAACCCTAATATGGGGACACCACATTCTTTTAGTACATTCTATATGTATGGCCTTCTGGCCTCTTGGTAAAGGGTTAGAACTTCTAAAGTTAGAATTTTTAGGGAACTTCTTAGACAGTAAAGGTTAGAAGATATAGGATTAGAAGTTAAGAGTAGCAATAGAATAGGAATTTCTGAAGCAAAAGGAGATAGAGTTGCATCTTGATTCTTAGTAATGAGAGCTTCTTTTGTCTCCTCGGTTAGGATTTAGATTCAACAATAAACTGTAATGTATTTTCCAAGTTCTCTTAGTGTAAATGGAAACAATATGGAGCCACAAATTCTATGTACATTGGTGATTGTGCCAACTTTGTAAGCATTGCTTATCTATTTTTCATTAACAGTAGAAGCAATCAGACCTTAATCTACTTTAGATTGTGTTTCAAAATGATGTTTTTCTGCAATTAATCATTTGATTTATGAAGCCTTTGAGGAATGAAATGTTATTTTGTGTTCTACTTAAACTAGTAACTAGCAATTTATTATTTGAATTAGCACTGTGAATGAAAGAGGTTGTGTGTCAATCACAAGTTTACTTTGTTCTGTAGTTTTAGTTTACAATTCCTTGAAGCTAACAAGTCTGGTTAAGGTTGGATGAATTATTGTTCTTTTCTATTTCAAAACTCTGACCTATCTTTTTTTATGTTTCTTTAAAAACCCCAGCTAAATTAGGTTTTATTTCATGCTTGATCTTAGAACAATCCAGAAGCTCACACTAGCAGGCCCCTTGAACATTACTTTCACATTGACCACTAAAGAACATCAGCATAGTTGAGAACCAACTACATAAACCTTGGGAGCTAAGATATCCATGTGATCATCTTTCTCTTTCAGGAGAAACAAAATAGCGATATTTTGTTTGCATGTTGCTGTGCCAAAAGGGACATCAACAATACGAATCTGATTATAGCCCGAGAAGCCATCCATAAAGGACAGTAAGGCATAGCTTGCAATCGAGTCCACAATCATATCAATATTAGGTAATGGAAATTCATCCTTAAGAAGTGTCTTATCAAGGTTGTAGAAATCAATACAAATACGAATACAACCATCAAGTTTACTAATGATGACTATATTCATTATCCATGTTGAATAGTCAATAGGACAAATAAAACTAGATTTTAGAAGCTTTTCTATCTCAGTCTTGACTAATAAAGCAACCTTAGGATTTATTTTATGAATCTTTTCTTTGACAAGTTTGGCATCGAGACATAGAACGATATTTTGAACTACCACAGATTCATCAATACTAGGCATGTCCTCAAATGACCAAGCGAAGATACCAAGATGAGAATGTAATAAATTAGCATGTTGTTTAGATTCTTCGAAAGAGAGACACTTTCCAATCTTAATCGATTTCTCAAAATATTTAGGATCCATGAGAACAAAAAAATTACCCCCTTTAAGGAGAGTACTACAATTTTCAGGATGAGTTATAGGAGTACTATCATCCGTATTAGATAAAGGAGCCTTCTCGTCAACACTCATAATAGATTCTCCAAAATATGCATGTTTATTCAAGCATTATGGGAATCGTCATTTATGGTGATGAGAAGGTAAGTTAGAGTAGGCACGGTCTAAGAATTCTTCTAGCGCTTCATCAAAAGAGAAAACATCTAGAGGAACTTCCTTAGAGTCTACTTTACTTTCAATATATTCAGGATGGATAAATTTAAGAGAAGGAGATTCAACAGAAATCATGTTGACATTCAACCATGGTTTTAGCTTAGACTTCATGGGGTAGTATCCAAGTCCAATCTTAAAGTTATGTGGATCATCCTCTAAGGGGACTTTATACCTTACATTCGTTAAGCCCATAACCTTTACATCCATAACCAAATTTAGAGAAGATATTGAAACGTAGACCATAACTTGATTACAATTCTTGGAAAGGAGGATTAGTGTAAAGAGAATAATCCATGCTATAGATATCACACTACTTCATAGGGACATAATCATCCATATTAGTAGAAATACAATAACCATTCTCCTTAGCAAAAGCATGATCATCCTTCTTAGCATGAGGACAATCATCTTTCTTAGCAAAGAGAAATAGGATTTTTGGAAGATCTAGGTGGATAGGATTTACTTTATACTCCCCAATATAGGATTTGGTAAAGTTTAAGGATCCCCAATTGTCACCAAGACACACATTCGATTCAGAAGGATAAGTAGAATGGGTAGACTTTTGACTCTCCGCTCCAAGATGATATTTCTTAGGGACATTCATCTCAAGAGTAGCCTTTGTGATAGGTACTGTTGGAGTAGATGTGAATGCATCATAAGATAATGAAGGAATAATTTTTTTAAGAGTAGGAACAAGTGAGGTTTGATCAACAATTTCCATTTCACATAACATCAGGGTCAGCCTTGATTGTGATTACCTTGTTACTAGCAACAAATTTCACAGAACAATGCAAAGTAGAGGTGGTTGCTCCTAAAGCATGAATCCATGGTATTCCCAGGAGAATGTATAGGGTAAAAGACCTGGCATAATGCATACCACGGTGGGTATGATAATGGGTCCCAACCTCAAAGGAAATATTATTGTTCCTAAGGCTTGTCAACTAGTATTATTGAATCCGTGAATATATAAAGAAGCAACAAGGGAAGTTGAATCAATTTTAATTTTAGAAAACAAGTTGATGCTACATATGTTGAGAGCTGAATTGATATCAACAAGAGCAAGAGTACACCTAATTCCAATATTGTTAATGTAAACCATTATGATTAGAGGATATGCTTGCTTTTGTACTTTCAGAGGCTAGAGTTCATGTGGATGGAACATAATATTCAGCGAATTCACACAAATATGATCTATTAGTGCCTTAACATTTGTTAGCCTAGCAGAAGAACGCAAGAGGATCTTTTGAAAATCTTCCTAAAGCATATCTTGGTAAATTGGAGCATTCTAAGGAAAATCCAAAAGCGAGATCTTGGCAGGAGTAACACAGTTTGCTCAACAAGATCATACTCACTAGGTGGCTTAGCTGTAGGTTTAGGTGCCTGAGGAAGGTTTGGTTGAGAAGGTGAAAAAGAAGTAGGTTAATTAAAATTTTGTTGGTTCCTTCTAATATTATAGGTATGGGTTACCGCTCTATAAGAAGGAGCCTTATATTGTATAAATCTTGTGTAAAGGTTTGGCGTGTCACTTGCAACAAGAACCCCATGAATAGAATGAGTTCTTTTAGGAGATGGGCTAGTTAGAGTTACGTAAATGACCGATCTCTTAGGCCTTTGAGGGTCGGTAGAGACTACAAATACATTCACAGACTCTTTGACTTGCGAAGAAGAATATTTTGATGAAGAAATTTCTTTATTACATTGGTGAGTAAAAGGAGATGCCTCTAAGAAATCATCTAGGGCATCATACAACATATCAAAATCTTGTTTAGAGAAAGCATAGTTAAAAGCATTAAAATTTTGAAGAAAAAGATCCAACATGATTTCATTCACGTCGAGTTCACAAAAAATGTAAAGGAGGGGATTCTCTACCCTCAAGACCAAGGAGTCTCAAGGAGAAAATATCTCTTAGTTACCTCAAGGGTCAATGATCAAGTGAATGAGATAAAGAATAAAGAATGATTGAATAAAAGCTAAACTACTAAGAACAAGAATGATAAAATCACTTAATTACATAAATTAATGACATAATCAAAATCTCTTATATACATAAATAGAAAGTACATAAAACATAGATTTTACCTTCAGGAGGATTTAGCCTTGGCCATAGACGACAACACATCACAAGAATGTTTGCGCCCTGCACTATCATCTTCGGTAAAAATAGATAATAAAACCCTTAAATCTGAAATATCTAGCTTGTCAAGTCTTTACATCTTCACACAAATAGGATAGGAAAAATGTTGGGGGTTGTTTTGGGGTTTTTCCCTAGTCAAACCTTGTTTTGGTGTTTCCACCTCCACAAACAGCCAGATAGATATAGATAGATAAAAATGCATGAAATGTAAAGACATGTGATAGAAACAAACCCTACAAAGGAGGAAAACCACTATCACAATTATATAGACGTGTAATAGAAACAATCCCTACAAGGAGGAGAACTCCTATTACAAATAATATAGATGAGATCAAATAGATAACATTAAATAGACAAGATAAGAAGACAAGAGAGTATTACCAACAACTCATGGCTCCCGTCTTGGCTTGATAGACGTGATAAGATTGCATGCAATAGAGCCTTGACTATTGCTTTAGAGAAATCTTATAGAGCTTCACTATGGAAGTGAGAGAGAGTAAGATATAATGAGAAGAATGAAGTAGAATGAGAGAGAGCGAGCAAGATTGAGCATGAGAGAGTGAGAATGAATGAAAGAATGTAATAATGAATGGGAAAGGGAGTGAAAAATGAAGTTTTGTGAGGTTGCATGGGTAGGAGGATCCATTACATACGTGTTTCTACCATAATGACACATGTCATAGGTAAAGGATGTGAAATATTCTCATTTAAATCTCATAAAGTTTAGGGACGCTAGCGTGTCATAGGGACGTTTGCACGTCGTGCAAGTGTCCTACTCAAAATTTTGCAAAAATGAGATATTCAAGTTGCTAGTGCTTCGTCGTTGTTGCTTATGAAATTCGAATCGTGAAATCTCAACTTATAGGTATTTTTCATAAATGCGGTGGGCTAGATGCACAATGTGAAATTGCAATGAGGTACAATTTTTTGACACTATAGTATTAAAACATATCCTAAAGGAATAAATATTACATTAGCATATGTCATTTGAAATGCATTTGAAGCTTGAAATGCATTTTTGAACATTTGATATTGTATTAACCAATGGTTTATATAGCTTGAGCATAAAATTATATATTATATATGTTGAGATTGCTAGGATTAGAAAGCAAGAACCAAGATGAACTTTCACAAGCTATGAGCATAGAAATAAGCCTAATTAATATTAGTAAAGAGTTGAGTAAAATGTACAAACTACTCTTGCATATGTAGGAAAGGTACTGAAGGATGATAGGACACAACAACTAACTACCTTTCCAAAAGTACAACACTCATGAGCTCACTTGAAAAGTGTGAGAAAGTGGCATATGTACATGCACTAGGTGTCTCACAAAGTGAGGACACATGTCTCAACCACATGAAGCGAGAAAAAACTAAAAAAAATAAGTAGAGGCTTAAGCATTGTGAATAGGTCAACCTAGAAAGTAAGATTAACTAACTAGTTATGTAATGACCTTATTTACACTAACACCCACCCCGCTTAAGTGCAACTTAGGGAGCAATGTATACGATGTTAATGTCAGGTTTTGGCTACTATCCATGTTAGGTACCCATGTACGATACAATCACTCATAAAGCAAAGAAAGGAAGAAACCCTGTGGGAAAATCTTCCATCCAAAACAGAGATAATACAAGAAAATGTACGATAAATGTTCCCCCCATAGAAGAGAAAAGAGATACTATGTAGCCCCCCATAAGATGATGAATTATTTGAGCATTTCTCAAATGCTCCATGTGATGTTTGGATGGAAAGAATCTTTGGATGTTCTTCTTGAAGTGTCTTTGAACTTTGATGTAGCAACAAGTGATGGTGAAGGAGATGAACTATCCAAACTAGATGCAGGAGAATGAACTTGTGAGAATGAAAGTGGGAGAATGGGTAAACACAAGAGAAATGCATTAGGAATAGGTGTTGTACACCTTGCATAACATGGATTATTTTATTATGTAAAAAATATTTATTTGTGGTGCATCTAGGAGGCATGTTTAGTTGTGCTTTAAATATTTATTTGGGTCCACCTATAAAGTTGAATGTAACATTGGGTTAGTTATTTTATGGATGAGAGACATAGAATAATTAATTATAAAAATCTTTAATAATGTGATTTAACAAGTTGGTATCAAAAAGTAAATGAGGCATCAATGGTTTTATGTACTCATGGTTTTGAGACACATGGTTTTATCTCAACACTTGATTGTGTTTGTATGAACTTGATCTATTAAATCAAAAACATGTTTAGCAATTAAGGTTGGTTGGGGGAGTGGGTTGTCATTGTATTGAGTTTCTCTTGTGAGTGCATATGTGAAGCATGTCATGAGATATTTGGTTACATGCTTGGAGACATGGATGATATATTGGAGAGTTTTAATGTTTCAAAGTGTTCATTGAAACTTTGTAAGTGCATAATAATGTTTTATTGTTGCATAATACATAGAGTGTGGATGTTTTTGGAGGATAGGTTTTTTTTCCTTTTGAGGGTTTTCCTATGGTGTATCTTGTGTTATCTTGTGGCTTGTCTATTTGATCTTTGCATTATGGTTATTTTGTAAGCTTGCATGCATTATTTTCTCTCATGGCCGGTTATATAGGAAATGGATTAAACATTATGGGTATTATACATTGTTTCCTAACAAAATGATCAATCTTGCCAACTCCAACAACCTCTCTAATATGTGAATCTCAAATAATCACTGAAGTGCATGCAAAATCAACTATCTTCCCTGAATTTGTAAGATGATAGATGGAAATAAGATTGTTGACCAATTTAGGAGTGAACAAGACACTAGTGATATATCTATTGTCAATGCCAATAGTTCCTTTCACATAAAAAATCATATAAGAGTTGTTAACTATCAATATTTTGGATGTATTTCTAAGGTATATTGATTGGAAAACTTATAGATAAGAAGACATGTGATGGGAAGCTCTAGAGTTAAGAATCCATCAATCTATCTCAGAGACTATAGATGCCATAAGTGCTTTTCCCTTATATTTTTCTTTTACCTTAGAAGATTTTGAACTTGATGAACTTGCTACTCAAGATGATGTGTAAGGTGGTTAATCTATTTCTTCATATATTTATGTTCATTATGCCTAGATTTCTCACAAAAGGCACACTTCACTTTTTTGTCTTGGTTTTCCCTTGATTTGAAAAAGTTTCAATTTGATTGGTGGATTTCTCAGCATCCTTAATGTTGTTATCCTTTTGATAAATGTGCTTCTCTCATTTGTTGTTTTAATCCTTCTATTTTACTTTATTTGCAATGAGGTATTGCGGTTTATATGACTTCATGATGCTCATCTAGATTAACTTATCTTGCTCCCTTGTTAAATTTGCAATAAAGTCATCTTAAGATGGCATTTTCCATGTGGCTTCAAGAGCTCTCTTGGTGGGATGAAAGGTATAGAAAAAAAAAAGTAATCAAGACTTAATCCAGAAAAAATGGAAAGGATGAGTTGATCATCCTTCTCTATCCCACATTCTTTGAGTTGCAACCTTAATGATTTGAATTTGGTGAAATAGTCCTCCAAAGTGTCAAAAATATTCGTACTCAAAATTATGAGTTCATTTTCTTTCTCATCGATTCTTAATTCATTAGCCTTCCCAAAGAGTTTGTCTAAGGGTAGCCAAACTTCTTTGGGTATTTTCAAGGCCTCTATATGGAAAAAAAGTTTTGAAGATAGATTAAGACACGATAATTTGAAGGCTTGATCACACTTATTAAACCATTTTTCCTTCTTTTGCAACATTGGGTTCTTTTTCTATGGCCATAGTTACCCTATATAATCCTTGATTATTTAGCATAAGGAAAATGGGAAAATTTCCATTCATTATAATTGAAGGGTGTGAGAGGCCTAATGGATCTATTGACTTCATGCTTAATAGATTTTTTGTAGAATGTGATGTGCAGAAATAAAATATGTAAGGGAAATGTGGAAGTTTTTAAAACATGACTCACAAAAGTGCACAAAGGCACAACTCAAGACGCTCCTTGATTCAATGTTGACCCCCTAAAATTTTTTACTTTATAACTTAATGCATAGGTGTGTCCAATTTGGAATGAAAAATGGAACTTTATAAAAAATGTGTGAAATCATTTCCAGTGGATCAAACTCAAAAAATATACTCGTTCACAAACTTTCCAATCAAAACCTACAATAATTTTAATATGCTGCTATTTTTCATTTTAGAAAGGAGACTAAAATGATGTTAAAACAAAACAAATTGTAAAATATCTCAATGCTACTTTATCAAAGAAAGATCTAGCTTCTCGTTGACTATTTACACTTGAAAAAATGACTTCTCATTTTGAAGATATTGCAAAATGAAAAACTACCCCCTTTACAAACTTTTATGGTTAACTTGATGTTCAATATTAATCACTAGTGGTTACAATGTTTAAAGAAAAACATAAAATATTCAATAAAATAAATTGAGATGTAATAAAAAAAGACTAACTTAAAATGTTGTTGGGGAATCCGTTGGAGAGAATGGATCCATGAGCAAGTGTTTGATCTAAGAAGAGCCCAAGTTTGTGGAAACTCTTTGACAACTTGTAAAGACCAAGTCATAATGGCATCCTTCAACTACCTAAATTTGAAAAATTGCATGCAAGGATGGAATATCACTATGCCTTGCACACAAAATTCTCTTGCAACATGCACAAATCACTCATGTAGACGCCTCCAATATAGAACTCAGTGGCCTACAAAAGAGGATCACAACCTGTAATAATGGATTTTCCGCTTGTGGAAGATGGATTGCACCAATAGACATAGGATCATGCTCAAGAGAACATAGTCAGCCTCAATGATGAAATTATTGCAGAATGTTGTTGGTGATTGGAATGCTTGAATATGCTTGCTATAAAAACCTCACCTTACAAACACCTCGCTAGCTATAGATGCCTCTTCAAATGCAGGTAGAGGAGGTTGCATTGTGTAAAGGATCACACCTTCTATGCAATAGATTAATGCATCAATTTGTTGCTATGTAGCCTCTTGGTAGGTTTTCTCACTTTCTATTGGAAGATTTTGTGCCACCTTGACAAGGGACATTACGGTTGTAACATACTCACCCATACTACAAAGTAAATACTTGGGTTTTTATCATATAAGTAAATACAACATGTGATTAAAAATAGGATAGTAATTTTTTTCTTTTTCTTCATACATCAGTTATTGCACATGATCATAAATGTATATAATAAACTTTAGAAACTTAACTATATTAATTTCAACTTGAAAAATAAGGTATAACTTTTCAATTACAATTCATACATGTAATACTTTCAAGTATACAAGTTTACATAATACATTAATGATACAAGGTCAAATCTTCCATATCTAGAAAATGATTTTGTTTCACAAGCCTCGGGGTTGTCATCTACAAGAGGGAGAGAATCACTCGAGTGCTTTACCTCCAACCACAGACCAGTAGTCCCTCACACACCTTCCAACTAGAAGTGGCTCTACCCTTCACAAAGAGTATAGAAAAAGGAACCAACAAGTATTCCATTTGAGTTCTAGTGTTGTGTCCTACATAACCAATCGTCCATACAACTTTAAACATCTCTAACTAAGTATGACCAATCTAATTGGATATGCAATCTGGAACACAGTAAATTGACTAACACAAGCAAATATTTTTGCATCACTTTGGCCAAAGATTTGAAACATATCAAACACTTCCTTAACAAGCGAAGTCATGAGTTTTGTTGGCATAACAATTAGCACCTCTAGAGTGCAAGGTTGTATAGACAGCTATGCACACTGCATAATGAGTGCTCTTCAAATTAGGAGGGGAAGCTCCCTCTTTATGCTGATTTGCGTGAAAAAAAAAAGTAATCTAACTCCTATCTTTTTGTCTCGACTGGAAGAGGCACAAGGTTAAGAAAAACCACAAACATTGCAGCTAAGTATTTTCTAGTTTTACAAATCACTAACTACAACTAAACTAAATGATTTAATCTATCCAATTTTCCTCAAGAAAATAGAGTGAGAGGAAAAAGGAGCAGGACTGTCTTTACAATAAACTTCACAACAGGATTTCCAAGGAGGAGGGACCCCTATCCAAGGCATAGGCTGAAATAAATTTTATTAGGCACAAAACTTAAAACTATAATTCTTCTTTCCAAATTTCCAAGGAGGAGGAACCCCTATCCGAGGCATAGATTAAAAGAACAACTATTAACACAATAGAGAATAACCAACTAGGACAACAAATTGCATTGGCGAGACACACATACAATAAATGATCAAACTAGCCACTATATTTAACTAAGATGAACAAATACCATAAGAATAACATTCAGGAAAGATGGTGCAACCATTTATTATCACAGTAAAAGCTTGTGAACAGATACATAACAACAATATTACAAGTAAGGTAGGAGCAACATATATTACTATCTTGTGCAAAAGTTAATTACAAATGAGCAAAAAGCTCTTATTTATAGACATCAAAAGGTGTAGGGAACCCTAAAATCACCTTGAGTCAACTACAATCTTGCAAGTATGTAAGATTTTATTGCTAAACCCTAAATAAAGGAAACTATACAATTAACTAGAAAACTACCATCAGTTAACCAAAACAGGACTCAACTGAACTGGACATGCGGAACATGCAAGTCCTTATTGAAAATAAAAATAACTGATAACTAACATTAGTTAACTACTCCTAACTAAAAGTCTAAACTCCCACGAAGATATCTCCAAGGATGAGATGTGTGTGCATGAAATCAACAATTAGAACTCAAGACTGAATGTCGAGTTAACTATTGCTCTTGACTCTATCCTGAAAAATAATTGCGGATTCCAACTGACTAATCACTGCAAATCATCATGGTCTAACACCTCGTCCAGGAACTGGTCAATTACCTCATCCTCTAGTACTTTGAAACTATTCACGATGATAATTTTCCTGCTCAACTCTTTGTCACCATCCCTGATTGCTCTCATGCATTCTCTGACCTCCTCAGTCACCTTTTTGAAACTAGTTGTCATCACTAAGATGTGATCCAACTTAGATGCCACAGGATCTCCTTCGAGACTA
This sequence comes from Sequoia sempervirens, assembly GCA_007258455.2. Lineage (NCBI taxonomy): Eukaryota > Viridiplantae > Streptophyta > Pinopsida > Cupressales > Cupressaceae > Sequoia > Sequoia sempervirens. The sequence goes on along the minus strand of VDFB02000003.1, from coordinate 322,591,024 downwards.
TCACGAACCAGCCCCTCAAACTTAGCTTGTACTACTTCAAGTTCAAAATACGTACCATCCTCAAGATGATAATGGCATGCGATTCAAGTGACAAAGTTGTTGATGAGTTTGAGAGCTCTAGTAACGCTCTCCTAGAGTGTATTCAACCTAGTAGAGATACTCTCGCATATCTCCATCCTGAAAAGATGTTGTTCTCTCCAAGCGAAGATCTTCTTTTTCTCTTCTTCTACCTCCATGGCATCATATGCAATTGCTAACTGGGATATGAGAACATGATATTTCAACATGCCTTCTGCTACCATAATCTTGAGTTGTTGGATCCATTGATGAAGTCCATGCGCATCACTCCTCAAATGATATAACTTTGCGAGAAGATTTTGACCTATAACAATGAAGTTTTCAACCCAGTTGTCCAAAATTTTACCATGATTGACTAACTAATCCAACTTTTGTTGTTCTGCAGGTGTGCTTTGTGGAAGAACAAGTGCTCTGCTCAGATTCCCATGAACGAAATCAAAATTATATTATCGAAGCTACCTATTTTCAGCCTTAAGAAGCGCTTTATCTTCTCCATCCTTCATGACGCACTCTTCAAGATTATTTGTGACAATCTTGAGGAGGCTCACATCTGTCTCTCTAGTGCTCCTACCAAGATTTTCTTTGATGAAGGTGAAATCACCAACCTCAACCTTATCCAAGATCTTACCGTCTGGTGGCATAGCAACCTCTATGACAATCTCTGATTTCAGAGTCTTCTCAATGTGTACCTGCTTCTTGATTTTTTTGCTCGACCTCCCTTGATAAGGGTCACCAAACTCAGACAAATCAAGGTGATATGAAGGCTCTCGCCTCTATCTTCCCAAAGATCTCTCAAGCCAACATGAATGAGCAATATTATCAGCTCAAGGAGAGACTATTGTTGTTGTATCAATTTGTGGTGGATCAACTATCTCTGATGCTCCTCGAACTAGTGGTTCCATCTTTGAGTCTATATAAAAAGGAGGTGACTGTGGTGAAAATGGCAAACTAGGAGGTGAAAGATGTGGTTCAGCCTGTATGACTGTCTCTACTGGAACTTCAGGCTCCCTTTCTACCTATTTCTTTTTCCGCTTGCCAGTACTCCTCCCCTTTGTGTTTTAGTTGAGTCTAACCCCTTTAGGTGGCTTCAAGATAACCTTAACCCAAGGCCTTGACCTTGAGGTAGAAGGTAATGAAGAAAACCCTATTGGCGGCTCCATGACTGGAACTGTCTTATGCCTTCTTTTACTCTCCAAAAACTACTTGTTGGTTTTGATAACTAATTTAGACACGTCCTCAATGGAAGTACTCTCCCTGGCATACCAATCTGGTTGGTGAAGTGGCTGGTGAGAAAATTGATCTTTGACATATGAACTAAGCAGAACCTCTTTGTCATCATTTGACAGACCCTCAACATCCTGTTACCAATTTTTCGCTACAACTCAATTGGTGGAGCTGATTAAATATTGTTATATTTGAAAGTGAAAATACAATTATTTATGCATATGCTTAAGTGTTGTTTGCACCTTATTTATCATTTATCAAGTGACAATATTGCAAGTGTTTCAAGGAGGCTGAGTTTGAGAAGCATTGCTCAAATTTTCACCAAATCAAATGAAGTACAAAACTGAATATACAAATGATAAAGCATACTAGAATACTTTCATTTATTTCATGAAGTGATTCACATTACATGTTTTCATTTGATTGCAAGAATACAAATGATAATACAACATTGCATTTTAACGCTTTTCTTTTAGAATGGAAATGAAAGAATGAAATTAAATATCCACACAAGCTATGGTTTTAGCCATTTCCATTCATAACAAGAAATGAAATATACAACTGAAAGTGAAAAGAAGATAGCATGGGACATATCCATCAGTTTCTGAGTTGGTTTTTGGTTGATGCCTCGTAGCTTGCTCCATTCTGCTTGAGTTCCCAATTGTGCCTGCAAAAGATTGAGAAGAACGTCAATTAAGAGCTCGGTATATGAACTATACTACATGTCATACTAACAGAGATATATTTCAATCCTTGCAATGCATAGAGCAACTAAAACAAAGGAACAAAAGCATGAACTGAAAGAGAGAACGCCACCATCACATATTTTTTTTTATGCTAACATCGTTTGTTTCCTTGTGCAGGTATAGGAAAAGTCATGTAGCTGATTATCTTTTGAAGACCGAGCATGTGGAGAAAAACAGGCTCCCACAAGGGTAGAGCTCAGCATGCTGCCCCTTATACATTACAAGTGGGATGAGAAGGAAAATACAATCATCATGCTCTTCTGAGCTATACAACTGAAGGAGTAATCAAATTTATCATGCATTCATAACAGTCAAATGAAAGCATGAGATGAAAATTACAAATGGACAATAAACTTGATGAACTTGTTTCATTTGAAAACGATCATGTTTATTCTAGAAAGATTTGATATCGCTGCCATAATATTGTTTTGCTACTTTAAGTCTGTTCACATTAATGTTGTCTCATATTTTTTCTGTTTTGGAGCAACAGTGTTCTATCCCATAAACAATGATAGTGAACAGCCATACATAATGCCTTATCAATTAAGCACTAATGAGCAATTAAAACATGGAAGTATTTGTAGAGTTTCAGTATTGCTTTATCACACAAAGTGCTTAACCTGGAATGCCTATTGTTTTCTAGAGGCATGCAAGTTGTAAACTAGAATGCCTATTGTTTTCTGGAGGCATGCGAGTTGGGACACAAAGATAACAAGTATCAGAGAGCAGTTTTTTTATTAAATGGAGCATAAAAATGCATGAAGAGTGGCAGGTAGAAGAGCATAAAAATGTGTGGACAGTCGAGCATGAAGAGAGCTTTAGTTTCTCATTTGAATGGAGATTGAGTGCATCAGGTGATTCACAAATACTCACTAAATGTCTGAATGCAACTATTGCATTAAATGGGTGGAAACAGTTCCAAGAGTTCACTATTTTTGAAGATACAGTATGGTGTTTTATTCAGTATGCTAGTGCTAGGGTTTTAGCCCTATGAACAAATGGTGGCAGTCAATACCTCGAGCTAGGGTTTCAATCAAAGGAAATATAGTAGACTAGATATGTGAGTGGAGCAGCCATTCTTACATAGAAAGTAGGAAATAGTAAATTTCTTTCAAGTTTCAAAGATACCCACATTGGGTTTTTGAACTAAATACAACTATGTTTGAAATATAGAATACCATGAAAGACTTTCAAATCAAAATACAATCTTCTTCTAGAATACTATTTACCCATGGAAGGGGTTTTACACAGAAACTAGAAATGAAAATGAAATGCCATAGTGGGTCAAGCCTATTAAGAAATAGAAAATTTTCTTCAAAGAATACTGAGTACCCATGTTGGGTTTTTGCATTAAGTGCAAAAATAGGTGAATTCCTTTCATTTTCCAATAAACCCACATGGGGGTTTGATTTTAAATTACAAATTTCTCATTTTTCAGAATACCCATATTGGGGTTTTGAATTAAAAAGAAGATAGTACAATTTTCAAGAGTACCCACATGGGGTTTTCAACAGAAAAGCAAAAGAAATGCACCGAATATCATTTACCCATGTAGGGGTTTTGACAGAAACTGCAAAATAAGGAGAGATATCGACATGGTCAAGCCCAAAAAGCTTCAGAGTGTTCTTTCAAGAATATACATGGCTGCGGCCTGGAAGGAGCTTTTGGCTCTTTTAAAAGTCCACCATTTCATAAACAAGGAAAACCCATGTTAAGTTTCCATCAAATCTTAAAACCCTTGAAGCAAACAATAGTTATGGTATGAGAAATTCTTTGAGAAAATCTAGATTCAAGTCTATATGGCGCGGCCTGGGTATGGCCATGAAATTATAAATGAAGAGATGATCTTTTGCAGATCTATAAAGCTTTTATAAGCTTTTGTTTTAAGAGGAATGCTAATAGAAATACAAACTTACCATGTGTGCCATAATAGAGGTCTCAACACATGGCCAAGCCTCATAGGAGCTTTAAGACGTAGGGGTTGACCTCCCATAGTGGAGACTCAAAACACAAAGATAAAAGAAAAAGATACAGAGCAAAAATATGTCAGGAAATATCCTCATGCCGCGGCCTCAAAGCCAGAAAATGGCTAAAAAATACAATAAAGAAGCTTGAAAGAGCTTGAGAATGTTCTTACCATCAGAAGACCATGGAGATTCGACAGAATGGGGGCTCAAATGAAGCTCAAATGAAGGTTTTAGACTAAAACCCTAGCTCCTACATGGCGGCGGCTTAGAGAATTTATTTTCCAAAGTCTTCACTTCAAAATGATGCTGAAATGAGTGGAATCTCATAGTTTTGTTCATTAGGGTTTACCCAACCCTAATTCGACTTAGGGCATGAATCTTTATGGAGATACCTTTATGTCTACCTTAGGTTGAATTTCAAAATGGTCTCCATGCTTTTCTTTTTGCCTAAGTCTGCAGGCTTGTTTGATTAAATATTTTATGGCCTAAGACTTTAGGGATTTGTGAAGCATCATTTTTATGCCTTAGTCAAAATTGAGGGATGATTTAATGCCTTAGTTTTTAATTGATTTTGGAGAAGATCAATTAAAATAAGAATGATAAAATCATATTTGCCTTGGAGGATAAACTTTCATACTTAGGGTTTATTTTATTTTCAATTGATTTTAAAGAAATCAATTAGGGGATATGGATAGGAGGTTTCTTCATTATATTTTATGAGTTTTTAAAGAAAATCAATTTTGTATTGGAGAAATGAGGTTGTGTTTTTTTTTGCAAAAGATTTCAAAATCTTTAGTTGCAAAAAATTAATCAAATTGTGAAAATACAAGATCTGCAAGCCATGTAAAGCAGGAATAAAACAAATTGTTTTATTCTTTGCTATTTTTAGCAGATTTGTGAGAGATATCTCTTTGTTGGATTTGAACTTGTAAATGGAGAGATAAGGTGTTTTTTTTTCTTTGAAAGTAGATTTGGCTTATTTTTAGAGGCTTTTCAGTATGTACATGCAAAAGTGTGGTTTTTTCTGCTTTTGTGCAGACTTTTGAGGCAGTTTTTGATACCTTTCCTTGAGCTTTTTCTTTGAGCTTGGATTAGGGTTTTTGAGATATATCTTGAGGAAAGCTTAGTGTTTTTTCTAGTTCATATTTTAGTTTCTTGCTCTCACACATTTTGGAGCTTGTAAAATTCCTTGTACTCAGTTTTAGATTTTGGGCATACTCTTACAGTTGAATAAAACCTCATTCCTATTTCTCATTTTTGTGTCTACTTGCAGTTTCAGTTTGATGTTATATTGTGATTTTTGTTTACAAAATCCTTGTTATGTCCTAAGACTGTAATTCTTGATGCAGAAAGTCCAAAGATACAGGTTGCATGTTGTATTTAAAATCAAATCTTCATGCAAATTATTTGTGTTAATTGTTCATGAGAGGTTGTGAGATATTGTTGTTTTCTAAAAGTTGTTTGTGAGATAAAAACTAGAGTTATCATTAAGTTATTATCAAGTCCTGAAAATCATTTTAAGTCATAGATTTTAATTTTAGTTATCCTTCTAACTCTTTCCTTCAAAAATAACTCAAAATAGGATCCATCATTCCAAGAACCAGCTCACTCTGGAGATTCTCTTTTCGCATATATCACCCACATCTAAAAAGAGTTTCCATGTTTCAACAGATAGTTTAATTTCTTGCAAATCTGATAAAGGGTGCATATCTAATTGATAGCACATGCTCTGATAGGAAATCAACAATCTGAGCAATAGTAAGTCTGCAGTAGTGACGTCGACGGACTTCAAATTCATCCTCGCAATTAGCCCAAAAATCCTCAAGTGTTGGCTTGTGTTCCATACTTCACTCCAACCTAGCTGCATAATGACCCAAAGGATCATAGGAACGCATCTCAATATGGTGCTTGAGGTTGAATTTCTCAAGCACGGTCATCATAAACTTGCAATCAGCATTAGTCCTACATGTGAAAATACCCAATCTAAAAGGAAAGGAGATTGTTGACTTATGGCTACTGCGAAGAAAAGAGTGAACATGTTGAGCATGTCTGAGAAACTCCATGAAAAGGACTTTGTCTGACAGGTACCTTGGTAGCATGAGAGGCTCTCTGACATAACCATAGACTTGGATATATGTGAAATTTTGGATTGAATGAACCAATCCGCCCAACTCTCCATCGTTGATTTTGCCTCTGGTGAAATCTTGATGTGCATGTCATTGTCGAGATCCCAGATTGTCTTCATAAAAAAATGATCATTCACTGCCTTGAAATCCTATTTAGCTTTTGAGAACTCCAACTAAAAGTAATATTCATGAATGTGTTGAACACCAAGAGTCTCGTTAGTTTTCAATTGTCTAAAACTGCCTTGAGATGCAACCAAGTAGACCGAGTAAGACACCATGTGAAACTCATGGATTTTGAGGAATCCAGTAATCTACTAGTGAAGGCACTCGCTGATCAACATGGCCCAATCAAAGTTATCTGTACCAGCTAGGATCCTAGAAATGATGTAAAACATCCATGGTCAGAAAATATTAGCCTCTTCCTGACCTGTAACCCAATTGCGTAGAGTTATCAAAATGGAAACTTCATCCTTGAATTCGCTGCGACCAACCTTTTTAGGCATGTTAGTCTTCTGTATTTTCAACCATCTCTAAGAAACTTTCCTTTGTGATCTATCTTGGTCTTCACACCATATCTTATCACAAGCCTCAATGACTACAGTGAAATTGTTTGAACGAGGAGAAATAGCAAAGCACTTTTCCATGTCCCTCCGCTTAAAGCTACAGATGACTCTCCCATCAGCTGATCTGATTTGTCATGTAGACACGTTGTAATGCTTGATGCAAGCAAGAATAAACTCAAGATCGAAAGCTGTGATAGGAATAGACGCCGCCGCCAGCAACCCGGAATGCTCAAGATTCTTCAATGTATTGCTGCTAATGCCTTCCAAAGTGTTTAGATTTACCACTAGATAGACACAACCCAAGTTTGTGTCTGAAGTTTTCAAAAAGTCATGCATCAAGACTGATTTGGTCTTATAATCTATGGGATTGAACTGCATTTTGAAAATTAGGACTTTTGACTGTAAAGTTGGGTATGTTCGGACAACTTTCAGAAAAGACTGAAAAAGCTCTGGACGAGGCTAAAAATAGCTAGTTGTGGGAAAAAATTTTGGATTTTTTTTGAAATGTAGGTTTTGTAGAGAATTGAATTCTAAGCAAACCCAAATCAACAAAAATTCAAAAAAGTAAGTTTTAGCTAGGCATGCTAAGGCTTTTCAGTCGAGGAAAGCAAGAGTTTTAAAGCTCACTCGGGGCAATTTTTCTCGAGAAAATCTGGAACATGGGTTTTGTAGGCAATGGAAATCTAAGGCAACCTAGATCAGTCAATTTTGAAAAAGATGTGTTTTTGACCCACATTCAAAGGAATTCTTAGAAAAAGTCACAGTGCTTTTAGAATAAAAGCAGTGGGGCAATTTTCTCAAAAAAATCGAAGACATGGGTTTTGTTGCTTTCACTGAAGTATGTGAACCTAGATGATCTGATTTTGAATATTCTATAATTTTATTTGACATGCGAAGAATACCTAAGATGAAAATAGAAGAAATTAGACAGAAGATAGAAGTTTGTTTATTCTACTTCTGAAGAAAATTGCCTATGCTTGAGTGAGATTCGATGATGCCTGCATGCACTAAAAAATTGAACTCTGGAAAATAAATCTTTTGAACAATTTGGACCTGGCATTGAAAAATTGAACTCAAAGCACCTTCAAATCTTCAATTGCTCAAGAAAATTTCCTTTCACTAAACTTGGTATGAGAATAATGGCAAAAATATGACTTAAATAAATAAATTTAAGTCAAAAATCATCCCATCTTCATGCAATTAAGCACCACCCTTAAAATATTCAATTTAATTTTGATTGTACCTCAAAATAGTTCGACTTTATCTAATTGGGACTTTAAAATAGTTAATTAAATGTCAAATAACCCTAAAAAGGGCACCACCTTTAATAATTCCATTTAAACTCAGCATGCAAATCAGTTAACTAAACATGCAAACTAAAATCGTCCCTTTTTGCAATTAAAATATACTCACTTAAAGTCAAATCATTTAAATATTAAATAATATTCAAATCCACCTTTCATGGGCCCTTATTCATCTTTAGTTCAAAATTCAAAGCTTTGAATTAAGGCGTCATTGTTTTAGACTTAACCATTTTAATGAAAATTTGGATTTTCAACCCTTGTCGAAACTCCTGTTCAATCACCAATTCTAATCGACTAACACGCCCAATTGACTAGCTGACAATTTTGTTGAAGAGTAGGATCAAATATGACAAAAACACTCCTTGAGACTACAATCCATAAAACTAAGGTCTGAGGCTTGAAAAATAAAGGCACCCTTAGTAAAAGTTGTGCTTTTGACCCCAGACTTAGTCAAATTTTCATCATTTTCAACATTTAGAAGGTGACTCTGACCTCCTCATACCTTGTGTTTGGCAAAACTTCAAGACTGAATAATTGGCTCACTAGAGAGCTGACTCCATTTCAGACAAAAGCTCTAAGAGTACACTTCATCAAATTTCATCATCTGACAGGTCAAAATCAAGGGCACCCTTGGCCTCCAGGGGTGCTTTTGTTCTCAAAGATAGCCATTTTTCCAACTAGCTAAAATAACATTTAAACTCCAGCTACAGGCTGATGACTCGTCTTCTGACCTGACGGAGGTATGCAACAGAAAGCTAAATGTAACATGGATAGGATGAATACCTGATATCACTAAAAAGAAGACATTCAAGGCTCCAAAACCTTGGGCACCCTTAGCCTCCAAGGGTGCTTTTTCTTTTTCCTTGTCATTCTAACCAAGATTTAACCTCGTGTTTCCTCTGACTCTGGCAATTCAACAACTTAGATTGACCCGCAAACGGGTGCGTTGTGAAGCTTGATCAAACATGAGACAAACATCCTTCATCTGATCCCCCAAAAAGATGGGTGTCCCTGGCTAAGAGGCATGCTTTTCAATCCAGTGTTAGTCATTTTTCAATCTTCCTCGTTTCTCGTTCAATCTCCCATATTAGGTGCTAGACAGATCTTTCAAGCTGGCTAGATAGCTCATCGCGAAGTTGATAGTATTCCTAACAAGTCTTCTTGGAAATTGACAAACCTCAAGACTAAAATTTGGGCCTCTGAAATCTAGGGCCCCTTGGCCTCCAAGGGCTCTAATGCCCTAGAGTTAGAATTTTTTTGATGATTTTCATCCCGACGAAAAATCTCCTCTGAGGTGAAGCATTATTTAGAACTTATCTCACCACAGTTTCTTTAGTTGAGCGTTTTAGGCTTAGATTTCAACACCTGGCCTCAGGCCATCTGCCATTGATAACCTCAAAAATCCTAGCTTTCCATATGAAAAAAGCAGAAACTACCCACGAGACTTAAACTGAGTTTTAACTGAAACTAACTTCACCATTGTGATCATGAAGCAAAATAAGAAAATCAAAATAATTTTTAGTCAATTTTGACAAGTTTCAAATTTTAGGGTTTCACAATCTGAAACAGGGGTGCTTGAAAACCCTAATTTTCAATTTTTCCAAATTTCACTAGTATCCTCCCGACATCAAACTAACACAAAGTTAATACTTGATGTATTGCCAAAAATTGCATACTCTTGGAGAAAGAGACAATTTTGTGGTAAAACTAAGTCCTGCTTTAGGTACCTTCCATCGATCACTCCTTAAGATTGCATTTATAGGCCCCTAATACTCATAATTTTGGACTTGGAGGCCTAATTCACCCATGAAACCACTTAAATCCTGACAAATATCATTAAAACCACTCAAATTTTGTGAAACCCACCAAAAATATTCTTTGTGGGACTAAGTCACCCAAGGTGGCGACTTAGTCCCTTTTGGGGTATTTTCCACTTTTGAGCAGGAATTTCATCAATTCAAATTAATTTCTCAATGGATGTCAGCCTCTTACATCTAATTAATAGGAAAATTAGGTGTTGATGCTTATAAATACACATTTTAAGTCATTTTTCACATCTCCTAGTCATTTTCAAAAAGCAAATATTAAAAGTCAAGAGCAAAAGTGTCTTACACAAGAGGATTCAATAGCATTTTGCAACAAAGTTGAAGCTTTAGGGCAGCAAACTAAGGTCTTTTCAGGTCTTCAAGCTCACTTCCTATTCAAGATCTCACATTGCAAAAGATTGATCATTGATGCCTATGTTGAATCTTGGAGAAATCTAGGTTGAAGAGATGCAACTAGCCATCAAATCACACCTAATGACTTGTTTTTTAAGTGATTCCATCTTCCATGTTCTTATCTTCAGACTTAAGGTTTGCATCACATTTCTTCATATCATTTACATTCATTCGAAGGTTGTAGGGTTTCTTGCATTGAAGTCTTGCATCTCTCAAATACCATTTATTAACCTCATTCTAGCACATTAGAATAGGGTTTATCTCTCATTTTCAGCCTTTCCTAGTCTTAGACACAATTAAGGCTAGGGTTTTTGTAGATTTTATCTTCTACAAAGTTTAAATAACAACTAGGGGTTTGACCAAGGAAAACTCCCCATTAGAAACAAATTTATCTTCTATTTTGCAAGGTTTTTTGAAGATTCAGATTTGAATTTATGTCAAAGAGTAGAGTGCAGATTGTGGGATTCCGTTTCCACTTTCGGATTTGTAGAAAATACAAAGTGGACTAAGTCACCCATAGGGGTGACTTAGTCCCACTACACTAATTTCAGAAATTTTTACAGATTTTGACACCCTTTTAGTAGAAACAAATTTCTGGAGAAATTCCTTATTTTGAGACTAAGTCGCCTAGACTGGCCTAAGTGTCCTGGTTGCTTAAAAAGTCAAATTTTCTAGGATTTATGTGGTTCCTGCAACTTGCAATTTGTTCATCTTCAGTTTCTAGGTGCATATTTCCTGTTTTACATCTTCATTTGATCATTTATTGCATTTGTTTTACTTTTTGCATATCACACTGTGTTTTCAAACAAGTTCATTTTCTTAGGTTTTGCATCAATAGATCACTTAAATTTTAGATTAGTGCATTTGTACATCTTAATTAGGAATAATACATATTCTTGAGTGTAAACCCTTGCATTTTAAGACCCCTTTCCATCCCCTTTCTCCTTTTAGGTGAAAAACCCTAGGAGGAGCAAAGCATTGTGAAAGGGGCAAACCAAAATCATTGTTTACATTTTGGTGAACCTATATCTTTTTGAACATTCTTCCTTTCTAATTTTAAATTACATCCTAGGTTTCATTTTTTTTTGCATTGCATTAGGTATTGCATTGTTTAGATTTGCATCTGAGGGTTTTCAAACTTGCATTAGTGAAAAAGCTCATTATTGCATCTCATTTCATAGCATAATAGTGAAATTCTACATTTACAGTCTAGCTTTGCATTATATAGTCCTAAACACATTAATATTCATCAGAAAATTTAGATTTTTTTAAAAAATAGCCCTAAGTCCAATCTAAATCGCCACCTTGGCCGACTTAGTCCCACTGCCAATTTTGCATTTTTATTTCCTGCATTCTGTTTCCCATTTTCGTAATTACTGTTAGATTCTGTCATTATTCTGTTTCAGTATAGTTATTTACTGTTTTCTTTGAATCATTTTCATTTACATTATTTACTTTAATGGCAATCATAGATAGCATTATATTTTTTCAATGTTCACTTTCAACATTCATTCCTAGTTCATTTAGGTCAGATACATCCGAAAAAGCAAACAAAAACCTCACAACATCAAATGACCCAATTAAAATGATGCTTCATTTTAGGACAACCATATCATCCAAACCTCTTAGTAGTGATAACTTGGATAGATTATATGAAACCTTTCAAGGTTTCCTCTCACTAAGTTCATCCTCTAAGACTTGTGATGACAAACCTAAAACGTTTAGTGACAACCTCTCTCCCAAACCTTTTAGTCATGATGACTTGCGCATGTTAGATGAAGCCCTTGAGGATTTCATCTCACACAAGACATCCACAAAGGTTTTTGTGAGCAATAAACAACAAAATATATTAATGTTATTCAACCTCAACTTGTTCCTTACCCACCTTCACATCAACCTTAACCCTCACCTAAACCTGAGTTTACCCTTTACCCACCACAACATGATGTTGTTGCACACACACACACTACACTAGAAACAATCCCCAACCTCCACAACCTCCTCCAACATCCCCACCTTTACCAAATCCTATTTTTCCTAGTGCCCCTCGCCTAAACTCACACCTTAGGGAGTATGATCTCGTTGAACAACTTAAGAATACTCCCGCTAAGATATCCCTTTGGGATCTTCTTCAAAATTCACCCAATTATCATTCAATGCTTCAAACAGCCTTGCAACAGATAGTTGTTCCTCCTAGTACAAACGCAAGTCATGTGGTAGCTCTTGTAGAGGGAACGCATACACTTAATGTAGACATTACCTTTCATCAACATGAGCTCCCTCCGTTAGAATTAGGGAGAAAAAATGAGGCTTTTATGATCATTTCCCAATATAACACCATAGGTATTAAGCGAACCCTTGTTGATGATGGCTTTTCCCTCAATGTGTGCAGTGTGAAAATTCTCGATCGGTTACATGTGGATAAATCACAAATTAAACCTGATTCCTTATCCATTAGAGGATTTTCTAACACAACCAAAATACTGCTTGGTATAATTACTCTACCTATCACAGTTGGAGTGGTTACCTTGCAAACTCCTATTCATGTCATGCTTTATGATCTTGCATATAATATTCTCTTGGGTATGCCATGGATTCATGAGATGCATGCAGTCCCTTCAACTCTTCATCGTATAATGAAATACATCTATAACAACAAGGTATATCAAGTTGAGATAGACCCCGAGCCTGAGAGTTGTTTGCACCTTGAAAAAGGAACTGCAAGTCCTTTGAATACTTTAATTCCAACCTCTCATATTGACCCTCTTCAGACTAATAAACAAGAAATCGAATTTGTGTCTAAATTGCTCAATGATGATTGGGGAACATTGGAATTTACTCCTTCATTCATGGATGAATACACAATTACCCGCAAAGAGACAGAACAACATGAACAACCAATAGTTATGTCCACTCAAAACTCATAAAACTCTTCCTCTTCCTCTATTTCACCTCCTTTGGATGAAAACACATCTTACACAACAAATTTTGATGAGATAGATTACCAACAACCCCCTAATCCAAAAGAAATGCAAAAACTTTATGGATGTGGTTATGAGCTTATGAAATAGTTGGGGTACAATGGTAAAGGATGTGGAAAATAGGAACAAGGCATTTGTGTCCCTATTAAGCCTAATACGCAAGACATAAAGACTGGTTTAGGGTATTCCTTTTCTAAGACAACAAAAGCAACTCAACGACCCTCATTAAATATCAATACTATCACATGCAAACCTCGAACTACACTTACGCTTAAACATCCTGAATTTCTTGATTTGAATTCTCCACCATCTTGGGAATATGTTGAAAATGATGAAGCCTTGAAACACATGTTAGGTGCAATTGACAAAACATCTTCCCCTAAATGCAATGTTACCTGTGCTATGATAAGTTCCAAGCCACAAATTATTGATGATCATGAGGAAACCATGGAACCATATGATCCTGAGTTTCCTAAATCAAATGCACTCCCTCTAGGAGATACAATTGACATACCAATGGACATCAATGATATAGAAAAGGTCATTAAAATTGGGAAGTTCCTTGATGATGATGAACAAGAGGATACTACTCTTTTACTCCATCATTTTCCTGAAATTTTTGCTTGGAAATATTCTGATATGCTAGGTATAGACCCGAAAATTGTCACACATAACATTGTTCTTACAAACGATAGTAATCTTGTTCGACAAAAGATACGCAAAACGAATCCTAAGATAGCTTTGTTTGTTAAAGGCAAGCTTGAAAAACTCCTTGACGTAGGTTTCATTTGCCCTATTGATTATTCTCCTTGGATCTCAAATATTGTTGCAGTTGCTAAACCTGATAATCGTATTAGGATATGTATGGATTTTTGTGATTTGAACAAAGCATCCTTAAAACATGATTTTCCACTTCCTAATATTGACATGATTGTGGATTCAACTGTTGGACATGCTTTGTTGTCAGTCATGGATGGATTTTCTGGTTATAATCAAATCTTCATCAACCCACAAGATCAATACAAGACAACATTTGCCACTATTTGGGGGACGTTATGTTGGATTATGATGCCTTTTGGACTAAAAAATGCAAGCAAAATTTATCAAAGAGAAATGGCATTGATATTTCATGATTACATACATAAAATATTGGAATATTATGTTGATGATATCCTTGCAAAATCCTTACGATCGCCAAATCTTTGAACGAATGTGTCAATACAATATGAAACTCAATCCAAAAAAGTGTGTCTTTGGAGTAGATAGTGGAAAAATTTTAAGGTTTATCATATCTCACAGAGGCATCAAAGTAGATACAAAGAAAATTGATGCTATCATTAACATGCCACCTCCTTGCAATATTTCTCAATTACGCACGCTACAAGGATGAATACAAGTCATCCGTCATTTTGTCGCTTCTTTAGCCAATAGGACGTTACCTTTCACACATCTCCTTAAGAAGGATATTCCCTTTGATTAGAATGAGGATTGTAAACAAGCCTTTGAGAGTTTGAAGGAATACCTTGTCACTGCACCTGTTTTACAGCCTGCCATGCCAAACAAACCATTCATACTCTACATTGCCACATCTGCTCATGCTCTTGCAACATTGTTAGCTCAGAAAGATGATAATGGAAAAGAAAACCCTATTTATTACATTAGTCACACTTTAATCGATTAGGAAACTTGATATACGCCTATTGAAAAGCAATGTTTAGCTCTTGTATTCACTACTAGTAAATTACGACATTATTTACTAAATGCAGAAATATAAGTCATGACAAAATTTGATCCTCTCAAACATCTTTTCACTAAAACAAAACTATTGGGACATTTAGCTAAATGGGTTATGATGTTAACATAGGTTTGACCTTAAATTTCTTTTGCAAAAATAAATTAAAGGACAAGCCTTGACTGACCATTTAGTTGATGCTCCTTCTCCTCTGGCATTACTTGGTAATGATTCTTTTCCCGACGACAATGTACTCACAAAAAGTGTTTCTACATGGACATTATATTTCAATGGGTCTAAGTGTAGAACAGGTTCTGGTGTTGGAATAATATTAATTCCACTTGAGGGAAAACCTATTCCCTTGTCATATCATTTAAATTTCCTATGTACAAATAACACTGTTGAATATGAGGCCTTAATCGTTGGAATACACGCTGCTTTAATTATGGGAATTACTAACATCAGGATCTTTGGTGACTCACGATTAGTAATCAAACAAATCAATGGTGACTATCAAGCTAAACATGATAAATTATCCAAATATAAATATCTCACAATGTCCTTGTTAGTGAAATTTAACTCCTTCACCATTGATAACATCTCGCAGAAAGACAATTGACACGCGCACGCAATGGCCAATATTGCTTCTCTTATATCCCCCTGTGACCCTTCACAAGATATCATATTCATTGT
This sequence comes from Sequoia sempervirens, assembly GCA_007258455.2. Taxonomy (NCBI): domain Eukaryota; kingdom Viridiplantae; phylum Streptophyta; class Pinopsida; order Cupressales; family Cupressaceae; genus Sequoia; species Sequoia sempervirens. Next base: position 322,575,391 of record VDFB02000003.1, on the reverse strand, counting down.
TCATCCCATCATGAAACCTTTTGTGATAGGTCGAATGTGAGCATTAGAAAATGAGCAGCAAGTAAAAGAGTGCAAATAAACACCAAAACAACCTACACCTCAAGATTAGCCTAAGTTGGAAACAACACAAGATAAAAGCAACAAATGGAACTTTATACCTTGCGTCGAATAGACCCTTTGTTTGGCCCTTCGATCTTTGATGTGTATGCTCCTTGGATGGCAAGATATGTAAACTAGATGAGAATGTGAAAATGGATGGAAATGGATGAAAGCATGAAAATGGCTAAGTATAGATTGAGAAATAAAATTGCAAGAGTTTGGCTAGCAAAATGATCTCCCCCAAAATGAGAGAAAAAAGGGGGTATTTATAGGAATTTTGAGAATTCCTAGAAGGGATGGATGGCCAAGATTGAGCCACCAAATATCAAGATGTAGGGCTAAGGTGAGTTGAGAACTCACAAGCCCTCACATCTTGACATGTGGCATGTGATATAGCCCTAAAAGGTGAAGTGGACATGAGGTGGAAGGATGGTATATGACATGGAGGGGGGTACAAAGTACCTTGGGATTGGACAAGATCTCCTCATAAAGGAGGCCCTTGTCCCCATGTGGGTGAGAGGACAAGTGGGGAATTAAAAATTCCTCAAATATTCTCATGGGGAGAAGGGAAAGAATTTTAAATTCCAAAGGGTGCATTGGGGGATTAAATGTGAATTAAAAATTCACATAGGGAAGTGAGATGCCTTGTCAAAAAAAAAAGTATTTAATAGGGTTGACTCAAGGACACATGTCATAAAGGACATGGGGGAGAGAAAAGGAATTTAATATTCCTTGAAAGATGAGAGTGGAATTAAAAATTCCTCAAAGGACTTTGGGAAGACAAAAGTAATTAAAAATTCCTTGGGGGATGGGAAGAGTTGACTAAAGGGGGTGATTAGACAAGTTGATGAGGGGTTAGAAGAAGGTTAGGTGGCTAAGAAAGATTAGAGGCCAACTTGCAAAAGTTGGAAGATGTGACACCTCCTAATTAAGGATTAGACATGTGCACACCTTAATGATGAGTTAGAAGATGGATTAGGATAAGATACAAAAATGATGGAGGATGTGACATGAAGGGGAATTAAATAAATAGAATATTTATTTAATTCTTGATGGAAGGAGGATTAAAGAGATAAGGTATTATTGATTAAATACCTTAGGAGTTGGTAGAATTAAACTATTAATTAAATATGTATTAGTATTGCTTAATTAGCGAAAGGAAATAAGATGAAAGGGGATGGTGGATAAATTAAGTGTCCCAAATTTAGGCGTCCACACCCTTCCATCATTGATCACGCTATCACGCATTGAATTCTGATAAGAAAAAGAATTTGAGTAGATGGTATGATGCTATTTATAACTATATAAAAGATGGTACCCTTCTCGAACTTGTCGCAAGTAACACCCACGCTTATCTCAAAAAATTAGCCACCAAGTACATCATCCTTGCCGATGTGTTATATCAATGCTCCTTTGATGACATTTTACTCAAATGCCTTAAGGATTCTGAAATTAATATGGCACTCGAGCAAGCTCATGTCGGAAGTTGTGGTGGTCATTTTGGTGCAAAGACCCTAGCGCAAAAACTTTTGTGTAGGTTATTACTGGAAAAATATGGAAAAATATTGTTATGCATATGTTAAGAGATATTATAAATGTCAAGAACATAGCCATTTATTTCAAGCTCCTGCTTTTAAGCTTCGTGCCCAATAACCTATTTGGCCATTCTCAGTATGGGGGCTAGATATAATTGGAAAAATCTCCTCTCCCTCTTCTGCTGGACATACGTTTATCATAACTACCACTAATTATTTCATGAAATGGGTCAAGGCCATTCCTCTTTGATCTATGACAACTGAGGTAATCTGTCGCTTCATCCTTGAGCACATAATCACTCTTTTGACACCTTACTACCCACAATCCAATGGTCAAGCTGAGTCAACTAATAAAGTCCTCGAACAAATTTTAAAGAAAACTGTTAACACTAATCACAAGGATTGGCACACATAATTGCATTATGCACTTTGGGCTTATCATACAAGTGTTTGTTATTCCACCGGCTCAACACCTTATAACCTTGTTTATGGTACTGAGGCAATCATGCCCTTGGAGTTAA
>VDFB02000003.1:322548151-322573136 GCA_007258455.2 Sequoia sempervirens | reverse complement strand
CACTTAGATGAGTAAGTGACTGACTGTGGTTGCTTTGTCCACTACTGAAGTTGAGTTGGTAAGAAACTATGTTTAGATATTAGAATAAAGCAAGGTGTATCGATAGTTTAATGTGCCAATCAAATTTCAATAGACCTATTAAAGAAATCAACATTTCATGCCAAGACTAAGCACATTGATTCATGTACAATATCATTTTGACAAGGAAATTTTCAAGGATGGGAGGATGAAGCTAGTTAAGGTATTTTCTTTAATTAAGCATGTGAGCACAAAGAAGTTCATATGGTGTTAAAATTATATGAGCTTGTCAGCCCTTGGCAATTAAATCATGATGTTGATATTCTCTTTGCTCTTGCAATGTGTTCAACAAGTGGGAGAATGTTAGGAAAAAAGTGTCTCAATCTTGCAACTACAAAAGGTTACTATTTTTTGTAATTTTATATTTGAGCACAAATGGATCCAAAATTTTCCCCAAAGCTAAAAAATTTCCAAATAATCATGCTGATAAACTTTTGACCTAAGTTCATTTGTTTGGATTTTAAGATATTAAAGTTTTCATTTTAAAAAGTTTCAAAGTCCCATTTGAGGCACTTAGATGCATTTTTGGGCCCAAAAGTGGTCATAACCAAACAAGCAATTTGTATCTTGATAAATCACTTCACAAGATTTCTAATGGTTCAAATAGTTCATGAATGAAACTTCCAAGTCAAAAGTTATGGCCTTTGAAAGTTGGGTTTCCCAAATTGGAAAATATGAGAACATGTTGGACATAGAAAAGAGTTGTAAGAGGGACTTACACATGTTTGTGTGTGTTTTTAGCACATCATAGGGCATCTTTGATTCGAGAAAAGTTGGGTACCACTTTTTGGGTAGTTTTAGCTCATATTTTTGTAAATACCATTTGATATTTTCATATACTATATATCCTATATATATGGTGCTTGGGGTGGAGGTTCTGTGTGAGAGTCTTATAGATGTTTATTTGTCTCTGAATCTCTGGTTGGTGATACTCCTATGAAAATATTTCTTTGCAAGTATATTATAATCTTGTTGATTTTGAATAATATATTGAGTGGATTTTAGAGTGTAGGTTTTTCTTCCAATAGAGTTTTCCCCACATAAATCATTGTTATGTGGTATGAATTATATTTATGTTTACTTATATTAAGTATCTATAACTATTTTAAAGATTTGGAATTTTTTTCATAATCCTCATCTCAAGATTAGTGTAGGAAGTTGCTCTGCTACCTTAGCTTTCTTACAAATCTCTTTCATCTTGATGCATGCACATATATCCATCACAATAGTCATTATGTACATACAACATGACATATAAGTAGATACAGGTTGGTTACAATTCTACAAAGATACATTTAGAGTAGTTACAAATTGGTTATAATTTTGCAACAAGGCCTATATTTAGTAATTGTATTTTAGTTACAATTTTCTAATAAGACCTATAAAGAAATCACAAGTTGGTTACAAATATTCATCCTTCACCTCAAGACCTATAGAGAAGCTACAATTTGAGCCTACATAGAGGTTATGGGATGGTTACAATTTTGTAGTAGGGCTTGTAGAGTAGTTATAGGTTGGACACAAGTCTACAAAAAGACTTGTCAAGTAGTCATGTTTGGTTACAAGTATTCATCCTTAGCCTCAAGACTTATAAAGAAGTTACAAGTTGAGCTTACATAGAGTTTATAGGTTGGTTACAAGTCTTCAAATTCTAGTTATAATGGTTGTGCATTTTAGGTACCTAAGTATGATCTTACCTTGAAGATCAAGTTACTTGATATGAAGACAATGAAATGAAACTAGTTTATGGGGAATATAATTGAGAAATGTGTATGGGCCTTATAAAAGTCTTGTATAGGGCATTATAATTTTATTTTTTATTTTTTTGAATGTTACACTTAGGGAAATCAAATCACATTTAGTTCTATTCTTTCATAAATCTTCTAAGGCATTGGATTTGATTCATTAGATGACATGTTTGGTCCTATAAATGTTCCTCCAATATCAAAATCATTGCATTATGTGTTTTTTATTTATTTTTATAAAATGACATGGATGTCTTTTCTCAAGAGAAACAATAAAGTATTCAATTGATTTAGGGAATATAGAGCTCTCTTAGAAAATTAGATTGAGAGAAACATCGAGGTGTTGAGGATTGATAAAGACAAGGAGTATTGTTTTATAGAGTTTGAAATATTTTATAAGGATGATGATATGGAAAGGAATAAGACAAATCCACACACCCCTCAACAACATATATCATCATAATACATGAATATGACATTGATGGATATGGCTAAGTGTATGCTCAATGGGGTTACCCTTGAACATAAGAAAAGGAAAAGGTATTTACCACTACATGTTAGTTGATTAACAAGTTTCCTACATCAACACTTATTGAGAAAACCCATATAGAGATTTGGATAGAAAAAATCCCCCATTTTGAAACATCTTTGTGTATTTTGTTGCAAGGAATATGCACACATGTTTAGGGAGGAGTGGTCAAAGTAGGATTTAACAATGTGGTGAAATGTATCTTCATTGGCTATGGTGTCAATGTGAAGGGATACACGCCTTTGAATCATGCTTATGGAAAAGGTTTGTATAATTAAAATTTGATATTCAAATAGATTGATCCTTATCCTACAATTGAACAAAAAAAGGAAAATATGAATTTTTGGATATTAGCCATGGTGAGGAGATGGTTACATTGAAAAAGTGATACTTGGGACTTGGTTAAATTACCTAAAGGATGAAAAACTATCGAATTCAAATGGTTATTCAAAAAAAAGTTGGTCTTGGATACTAACATTGAGAAGTAGAAAGCGTGATTTGTTGCCAAAGGTTATTCCCTGGTCAAGGGAATAAATTCCATTGATATTTTCTCCCTTGTTACAAAGTTGACATTTATCAAAATGCTTTTATATTATGCTACTAATTTTGATCTTGAAATTGAGTATATAAATTTGAATACAAAATTCTTACATGGTAATTTAGAGGAGGAGATCTACATGTCATAACTAAAGCACTACATTGGAATGGGTAAGGAAATTTTGTTTTCCCAATTAAGGAAATATTTTTTTGGTTCATTATATTCTCCTATAATGGTATACAAATTTTGTTTCATGTATTTTGAATTTGGTATTTATTAATACTAAGTTAGTTCATTGTGTTTACCATAAACAAAGTAGTGCTCATTTTATATTATCAATATGTATGTCCATAATATGTTGATATTTGGTAATGATTGGACATAAATGCCAATTTTTTTTTTAATAAATAAACATCTCTACTAAATGTTCTCATTTCACTACATACAAAAGTGTATCATATGTGTTATCGAATCTAGCAGCGCTCATTCCACGGATAACCCCCCTACGAAACTTGTCCGTTTCCTAGGATTCATGAAGTTCAAGTATGCATAATGAAGTGATTTTCAAGCCACCTCGAAATGCGTTCCAAAGTCTCGAATAGTCAATTCGAGCATTCTATGTTAAGCCTGCGAAGACAGCTTGAGCTCGCCAGTCTCCTTGTTAATTACTTAGCGGTGTGAAAATCGTGTGGCGAAAAGTGTCACGCTACTGACCAAAATTGGCTAGTGCGGAAATGCAGGCGTAAAATTTGGCTGCATGAGCGACTTTCAAATCGCCAATAGCTCTAAATTTTTAAGCGTATTACACTTTCTGACAACAAACTTTTTACGGCCACAGTAGCGTTTCTTCCATCGCGCGTCAATCGTTGCCGCTTTTCGTTGCCTAAATTTATTGCTCGACTTGAGTTAGGTTTTTGATTTTCCTTTTCACTTAAAAGTGTCTTTGTTCGCCATTTTTCATTGTTTATGGTCTTTGTTCTTCTTTTCTTCTTGTTGGGCGAGTTCTTCTCAAGCTGCAATCACGTGTTTTGGAAATTCGAAGTTCTTCTCTAGCGTTTTTCGCGTTTCATCTTTGTAAGTTGTTACCCTTGCTTTCTCTTTATTCTCCAATTTCAATGGTAACTCCATGCAGAAACACTTTGCAAACCTCGAGCGCCGTTTTCATTCACCATTACATCCATTTTCCAAAACCATGTTTACAGGATCTGGAGGAAGTATTTGAAAAGTCGCATGCATTTGTATTTTCTAACAACTTGAGGCTATTTTTTAAGCCCACCTCAAATCTGAATTCCCAAAATCTGAGGAAAGCTAAATTTTAGGCATGCGACATCTGTGAATATGTCGATTCTAACTCACGAAGTCGAGAGCTAAGATTTAGCCCTTGCATCAAAGATCAATTTTCTGAGATGTAAGGGCGCTGAATTTTAGCGCCCTTACACTTTTCACAATCTTTTTCCAGACTTAGTCATTTTTGTGCAATGGAGCTGAATTTTAGCACCTTTGCACTTTTCTTCCAGACTTAGTCATTTTTTGTGCAATGGTGCTGAATTTTAGCACCTTTACACTTTTCTTCCAGACTTAGTCATTTTTTGTGCAATGGTTCTGAATTTTAACACCTTTACACTTTTGGCAGTTTTTAACCTAGTCTCTTCAAAATTGCTCTATTTCCATTCCGGACCCCATTTCTTCGCTCCCGCATCGTTTTCCGTGCCTAGTTGCTCGTTTCACGCTTGCTCAACATCGTTTCTTGCTTCACGCTTCCCAATGCTACTTTTTATGCTAACGTCTATTGATTCACCATCGCTGCGGTTCTCTCCGGATCTGTTGAAGTGATCCGGTAATCCTTTTGATCTTGGTTCTTCCAAATAAAAGTTCATCACGGGGAGACCGAGGAAGAAGACTCCGGCCCAAGCAAGAAACATGAAGAAATACGTTCTCGGTGTTAGACATTTTGATTGCATCCATTATGCATTTTGTAAATATTTCTCGACATTTTCAAATGTCATTTTGTAAATTGTAATTACACCAAGTCCAAAGATGTAATATTTTCAAAACAAATTACACTTTGACTTTGGTCAAAGTTAGGTGAGATCTCCTAAAATCGCTCACCTAACTTTCCCTGATTTTCTCAATCTCTTTCCTTCTTTTGCTCATCCCTCTTTCTATATAATGCGAGGGATTTTCATTGTAAATTATTATCTTTTAGTCTTTTGCAACGAAGTGCTGCCCTTTTGTAAGCAAACTTGTGAAACTTTGCGTTCATATTTTGTGAATGAGATTCAATCAATAAAGGAAAGGATTGCAAGCCAAACTTTGTGTTGGATTCGATACTTTTGTAAGTTGATTCGATTTGGTAGTGATTAGTTCGAGGAATCTGAAAGACTCTAAGTGGTTGATGTAAACTTTGTGTTACATTTATTATTTAGATTGCATTGTTATTTTGTTTATCATTGGTTGAGTGATCTATAAGACTTTGCGCTTATAATCATTCATTCTCTTGCATGTTCTTGTCGAAGGATCTACAAGACTTTGTGCTTGTAATCGTTCGTGCTAATTGATACTCTTGTTGGATGATCTACAAGACTTTGTGCTTGTAATCGTTCATGCTGTTCGAAGAATTGTTGCGTCTAAGAAGACTTTGTGCTTCCCTAGCATTAACCAACGGTATGTCTCTGAATCAACAGCGATAAAGCTACCGGAGCGACTTTGTGCCAGTGACTTTCCTTTTTAATTTATTTGTTTGTTATTAATCGCCACGGTATCTCTGGCTTGGCACGGCGGGATAGAGACAGTAGCATTCTTGCTACAGTTGTTAAGTTTTGGAGTTATCAGAATTGAGGAACTTCCAACCGCGTGAAGCATTGTAAACATCTTCTCACGAAAGAGAAGGATAGGAATGTAACACACCCCCACTCGGTAATTTAGATTGTACATTATTGTAATTACTTTTTGTGATTTACTTTTGTTTCTCTTAGGTGAAGGCATCCCCTTTAGAGGAGATTCATATCTCACTGCCATTTAATTTTGAAGTCCAAGTTATTAGCAATCTGGCCGAGAAAGTTGAGGATTACATAATTTTCACTAACAATATGCACTCAAAATATCATTGCACGTGCAATGCATTAAAAATCATGTTGCATTATGCGAGGGGAGAGAATTCAAAGCAAGTGGGTGAGGATAATCTATTCTAGTTTACCTTACAAAGATGATGGAAACCTAATTAGGGTGTGATGCCATTGCTTGTGCAACTTAAGGGAGAACCCTCAATAAAGTACATCCTCCACATTAGGGTTTCTTTATATGAGATGGGGTGATCATGCCTCCAAGTATGACCTAGATAATTAAAATTGATTTAGTTTCTAAATACACATATAAAATTAAACTAATACTAATGACCAAAATTTAAATAAGCTAACCAATTTTAACACCTAAATTTTGTAAATTATATTAAAATTCATAGTTTATTTTTTATTAAAGTTGTGAGAATAATCCATGTCATTGTAAATATTAAATTAATAAAATATAAACTAGAACTAATCATTAATGGCCAACTATTTGACAAAAATATTAAACTAATAAAAAATATTCTTTTTAAAGGAAAACTTAAATTTGATTTGATTTGTTTAAATTATTTTAATATTAAATGCCCAATGAATTTTTTTAACTAAATCATATACTAATATTAAAATTATTATTTGGCTAATAATAAATAAATATTATAAAAATTCATAATAATTAAATGCAATACTTATAGACACTTCAATTTCACTATATCCTGACAACACCTTCTAACATAATTTCTAACACAATGTCATCACCACATTGCTAACTAATTAAATATTGTCTACTTTCTCCATTATTCACAAATAAATAAATAAACAATTCAACTAGTCACATGACTAATTACTAAATAAAAGTCAGACTCATCTTACATCTTCACCATTTCTTTTTTACGCTATTTCATCTTCACTTTAGGGTGGTTGTATCAGCATATAGTGGTGTTGCAGTGTGTTTCAATTTGTATCAAACTTGATTTGACAATGTGATAGTAGTATCAATGTTATCAGACTTGTATCAACACCTTACATCATTTATAAGAGATGTACTTCAGTTGGTTATGTGTTTGACTCTTGTGGGAATGATATTCTATGCTTATTATGCATCTTTGAACCTAATTTGTGTGGTTACAATAGTTTGATCTTATTATCAAAATATTATATTAACTTGTTTGAATAGTGTACTTATTAATTTGCTATGTTGTAATGCATCTCATGTATATCTTATAGACTTAGATGGTAATATCGTTGGAGGATCATATTTTGTATGTATTTCATATTGTAACATTAGACAGTTTACTGCCAATCACTATAGCATATCATTTTAGCCCATTTTGGCATTGAATAAGTTGGCATTATTGACCATTTTGGTCTAAGTCAAAGCTTTGACATTTTGCTAGTGGCTTGCATTGCATTCACACAGTTTGTTGAAGAGGTGTTGATAAGGTTGGCTTTGCCACATGCATGTTATTTTACGTATTTCGTCAGAGAGGTGTTGATTAGGTCGATTCAACCACCTACGTATTTTGATCAGTTTATTGCCATATCATTTTGTAATTACATTCATTTAGAATAGTTGTATGGATGGAAGCATCGTATGCTCTCACATTGCCAACTGTAGGATCTTGGTGATAAAAAAGTGTTAAAGACATTACATATGCATTTCTTATATTACAAAAAAGAAATTAGGGTGAGTTGTTACATGCAACATAAGTCCTTACTTTTTCATTTAGTGAAACTGGATCCTTTTTGGATGAATATTACACATCATGTTTTTATAATGTTCTTTTCAGTTAACCTTGTCACTTGTGAGGCAAGGTTATTTATTTTTGTAGGTTACATGTTTTTATGATTTCTAAAATTGGGGGGAAAAAGTCGGAGCATCTTCCCTCTTTCATCTACAAACCCATAATTTTCAAGACAAGTAAGTATCTCAAATGCACTTATGTTTTTATCTCATATTTTTTAGCCTTATGCTTCATATTCAATTTATCATGTCTATTCTTACCTTTTAAATGATGATTATCATGTTATCATGTTTACTTTTTTTATCCAATCTTTCCCTCTTTTCTTAATTTGTGTACACCTTTTTTTTAAACATACAAAATCAAGGGACGCGTCTTTACTAAATAAACTTTCAAGTTTATGTGTAGTTCACAAGTGGTATGTAGGTTATTTTTCTAGATATTTCTCTTCTAAATATGTTTGTCTTTTATTTTTTACTTTATATTGCTTGCTCATGTAGATTCACATGCATGCCATAGTCGTAGCAAAATATAAGGATGAAAAGTTCATCCTTTACACTTTTCCCTTTGTTTTACACCACTTTTAGTGGGTGTCCTAAGTGCATTTCCTTAACACATGATTTTGATTGATTTTATGTTCACACTAACTCCTACCTCAAATTGACACTTGGAAACAACATCTCTCCTTGTTCAAAATAATTCTAGCTTTTAAATTACAACTTCCTCTGTCGGGTTCAAAATGACACCTTCAATGTTGACCTAGGTTAGGACCACAAGTGTGATTTTGACCCATTTTTTAAACTAAATTTAATCATGGGTCAATTGAGTCCCAACTAGCCATTATTTTCTATTTTTTACGCTAAAACTTTCAAATCATGTGTTTATGACATTTATAAAAGGAAGTCACCCATTTTTTTTAATATCGATCAATCCATAGTTATGAAAAATTCCTTCATCTACATGTCATAAGGACCAATCAATAATCACTACTCAATCTCTTGCATTAGTCACATCAATCATGTTGACCCTTGCATCAAAAAATGTCAAAACACTAGTTCTTGAACTACTTTAGTTTCTATGGACATGAAAATTGTACTCCTTTGCAAAAAGTACAATCTATGGCCTAATTAGGTCCTATTTTAGACACCCTTACATCAATCACCCCTTGAAAACTATATTTATAGGCCCCTAATGCTCATGATTTTGGACTTTAAGGCCTATTTCGCTCACAAACCACTTAAATCCTGACAAACAACATTCAAAGCACTCAAATTTTGTGAAACCCACCTCAAAAATCCCTGGTGGGACTAAGTTGCCCAAGGTAGCGACTTAGTCCCTTTTGGGGTATTTTCCACTTTTGAGCAGGAAAATCACTGACCTAATTCAAATTCTTAAGGGATGTTGGCCTATGAAGTTAAAATAATGAGTAATTCGGTGTTAATGTCTGTAAACACATATTTTTAGGTCATTTTTCACATCTTCTAGTCATTTTACAAAGAAAAAATCAAAAGTCAAGAGCAAAGTATCTTTCACAAGAAGTTTCATTAGTCTTTCTACAATAAAGTTGAAGCTTAAAGGCAACAAACTAGAACTTTTGCAGGTCTTCAAGCTCACTTTTTGTTCAAGATCTCACATTGCAAAGGGTTGATCATGGATGCCTATGGTGAATCATGGAGAAATCTAGGTTGAGGAGATGCAACTAGCCATCAAATCACACCTAAAGACTTGTTTTCAAAGTAATCCCATCTTCCATTTTCTCTCTATCTTCAGATTTAAGGTTTGCATAACATTTGCATGTCATTTGCATTCATTTGAAATGTTGTAGGGTTTCTTGGATTGAAGTCTTGCATCATTCAAGTGCCATTTTCTTATCTTATTCTAGTACATTAGAATAGGGTTTTGTCTCATTTCAACTTTTCCTAGTCTTAGACACACTTAGGGCTAGGGTTTTATGCATATTTGATCTCTCATAAAGTTTAAATACTAACTAGGGGATTGACCGAGGCAAACTCCCCATTAGAAATCAAACTATCTCCTGTTTTGTAGGGTTTTTTGAGGATTCAGATCCGGATTCCCATCAAAAAACATAGTGTAGGTTGTGGGCTTCCATTTCCACTTTCGGATTTACAAAAAATCCAAAGTGGACTAAGTTGCCCATAGTGGCGAATTAGTCCCACTGCATTGATTTTTTAGGATTTTTTATAGTTTCAGATACCCATTTGGCATAAACAACTTTCTAGGCAGTTTCCTCGATCTGGGACTAAGTTGCCCAGCCTGGCGTAAGTGTCCTAGTTGGCTTAAAAATCAAAATTTCCAAAATTTTAGAGGTCTTGCAATCCCCAATCAGCTCTTCATCAATTTCCAGGTGCATAGTTTCTGTCTTGCATCTCTATTTTGTCATTTATTGCATTCGTTTCATCTTTTTGCATATCATAGTGTGTTTTCCAGCACTTTGCATTTCTTAGGTTTTGAATCATTTAATCACTTTATTTTCAGTTCAGCGCATTAGTACATCATAATTAGACATATTACATCTCATTTACATTAATCTTGAGTGTAGACATTTGCATTTTGGACCCCACCCCTTTCTCCTTTTAGGTGAAAACCCTAGAAGGAGCTAAAGCAATTGGGCAATCCGAAATCATTGTCCATAGTTTCACCTCCAATGCATCACATTTTGTGGCATAATGTCTCAAGTCTCAAATACTTATCATCATCACAACGATATTAGTATCAATCACGTTTGTTGTTTCTTTCCTTCTAGCTTTATCAAAATTATTAAATTAATTAATGAGGCTTGACTAAGGTTCAAATATGGGAACATGTTAATTCCCATCCTTAGCATAACAAGCTCCTATGGTGCTCTTCAATACATTTTATTTATTTATCATGGGAATATAAATTAGGTAAAAAATTATCATTGATATTGAGATTATGAAGTCACCGTGTTTAAAACTACACTAAAAGTTGAGGATCATACCATTTGGGTCAAAACTATAGATACAAGGACCAAGGTTGCAATTATGGGGATTGACTCATGTTCTTGCACAATTACAATTATCTTACTCTACTCATCTCATATCTATTTTTATAAATTGGATACAAGTCATTTGTCATAGTCTTTTCAATCTCCTCTACAAATTTAAGGTACACATTTACTATTATTAGTTTAATTCATGTTTAAAATCCAACAAAATGTGTGTTTCTAACCCAATTCATATATCTAGATTCATTTATTTTATTATTAAATTTTTACAATTAATCCACTTTAAGATATTACAATTAATCTATATTTATCAATAAGAGCATCTTGAGCCTTTGGACCCCTAAAGCCTAAGCTACCATGGTTGTAAGTAATAAAATAAAATAGAAGGATTTTAACCTCCACGAGGCAAACAACTTAAGGGACAACTAACCTAGTCATTTTAGCTTTCTACATTATTGATCTTCTTCTATTTATTTTGTTGATGAACTCCCCTTTTTCTCAACCTTCTCTTCTTTGAACACATCTTGTAGACAATTTAATTAAGTACAAGCTAAAAGAGAAGAGTTAATGAACACACAAAGAGGAACTATTGCATAATTTAAGAAGAATAATCCAAAATTAGTTTGAAGGGGACTTCAATAAAGAGAAAAGCAAATAGAGAATAACATTACAACACCCAATCACTAAAACATGCAAAGCAACTATATAAATAGGAGTTAGAGGAAGAAGTCCTTTTTTTTTTCTTAATCCAAAATTATTTTGGAGGGGACTTCAATAAAGAGAAAAGCAAATAGAGAATAAAATTACAACACCCAATCACTAAAACATGCAAAGCAACTATATAAATAGGAGTTAGAGGAAGAGGTCCTTGCCTGAGTCAATGTAACAAAAAAATTATTCACTTTACACGAGGTTAAGGAAGGTATTAAGAAGATCAATACACACAAGGTTTGCAACATGGATGGATTGCAAGCAAAATACTTAAAATGAGGAAGGAAAAACCTCATCACAAATTAAGAAAATACTCAACATCATCATCGACACATGTTTTTAAGGGCTTGGCAACTAGGATAATAATACCTCTCTACTTGAGAGTGGGGAAGTAATCAATACCTTTAACTACCAGACCATCATGATGAATGATTACTTGTAAAGTTGTTTGGAATTATGGTTGAACATAGAATAAAAAAATTGGGTAAAAGAAAAATACAAGAGGCCAAGCAGGTTTTAGACTAAAGCACTCAATAATAGATACTAACATTACTTTGAGGTATACCATTGAAAACACATAGAATGAAAAAGAGGAAGCTTATTGTTATTTTGTGGCATTCAAGAAAGCTTTTGACATGGCTCTTAGGAGTAGGTTATGGAGAAAAATGAAGGATCCTAGCTTACAAGAGTAGTATAGAGTGGCAACTCATAGACTTTACAAAGGCATTTCAAGTAAAAATTAGATCTCAAGAATACCTTTCAAAAAGATTTAGGAGTCACATTAGAGTTAAGCCCCATAATATACTTTACCGAAAGAACATCGTCCCCTCCTTGTATATCTAATCATTGTTCTAGTTTTTTGATAAATATGTCAAATAGGGTAGGGAAAGTGGGCATCCTAGCTTATGTTGGGAAAATGTGTCTCAACCTCGCAATTACATAAGTTGTTGATACATAAGGTATTGTTCATCCGACGACGATGGGGAGGCGCAGGGGGGTCTCAACCTGTGAGGGGCCTAGGGGGATCATCCCCTTGGCTGGGGTCCAGGGGTAGTGCCCCTTGACGAGGGCTCAGGGCAGTGTCCCCAGAAGGGAAATTTTATTTATATTTTATTATTGTAAATTTGGACCGTTCATCATTATGTCTCATATCTGACGACTGATATTTTATTAGCTTGACTTGCCCTAGAAGACAACCCTATTTATGAGGGCATTGCATTACGACTGTGTATTGTGATGTATTTTGAGAGTCTGATAACGGTTGTGTTGCCTTTGGATCTTTGGTTGGTGATACTCCTATGAGAAGCTTGCTTTGCATGTATATTGTAATCTTTATGATCTTTGAATAATATATTGGGCAACTTTTGGAGTGTGGGGTTTTCTCCTGAAAGGGTTTTCCCCACATAAATAACTGTGTTGTGGTATGCATGATATTTATGTCTATTTCTGTCTAAGTTTATGTATTTGTAAAGATCTGTAAAAGTTTGCATTATTCTCCTCTCAAGATTAGTGTAGGAAGTTGTTATGTTACCTTAGATTCCTTACAACTTAAATCCAATGTCAGTCCTAATTTTTTTTGAAAGACTTGCTTGAGTTTTAATTTTTACATGAACCTCCACACAAAGTCTATGGACTGTTTCTTTTTATTGCTCTAGCATGCCAAGATCCTTCATTTTACTTCATAACTTATTTGTAGGAATTATGTCAAAAGCTTTCTTGAAGACCACAAAACCACAATAAGCTCCCTCTTTTTGTTCAATCTTTTTTTGAATGATATGACACAAAATAATATCATGATTGATTGTTGAGTGTTTCGGTCTCAAACCTTTTTACCTTTTTGCCTTCTTATCTTTTTCTTCTACCCACTTGTTGTTTCTATGCTTAACTATGCTTCTAAACAACTTTGTAAACAAATGGTTGATCATGATGATTTAATAGCTAGAAGGATTATTTATATCTCCACTCTTGAAGAGGTGCTACTAGACTAGTTGTCCAATCTCTTCAAAACTCATGTTAAATGATCTTAGTGAATATTTTCTTAATAACCATTAAATAACACTAATATTTTTTTCTTTATTAAAATTTTGTCTAAAATAATTTAAATTGTTTTTTCCAAGTTAGTGTTAAATAATGAAAATTCTAATCAGTAAAGAAACCGGTAAATTGGCAAACAAATAAAACAATGATAGAACATAATTTTGACGAGTGTGCCACGGAGGAAGTAACACAATCAGAGCAGGCTTTGGCGCCTTTTTTTAACTAGATTGCGGTGGAGCAGATTGCGGTGGAGCAGGGCTTACTGCGTCAATTACCTGAACTCAGTAAGGTAATTTTCTGCCTATCTCCTGCGAATCTTTTAAGATACAAAAAAATTCTTATTCTGTCGGTGTACAACAATGGACATCGGTTTGCAGTAAATAAAATAGAATTCTGATTCAATTCTGTAACTTCTCAAGCCAGACTAAATTATGCCAGTTTGACTACTGTGAACAGAATTTAACCTAATCTTCAGGGTTTCGATAATTATCTTTGAAAATAATTTTTAAGATTTTTTTCTTTCTTTAGTTTCTTTTTCTGCTCCAACGAGCATTTTTCGTTTATTTATTTTATGCAAGTTAGCCTGCAAATTTCTTTTACCTATTACTTTCTATTAATTACAGACGTGAAGGTAGAAAGTCGCCGATGTGCTGACTGAGACTGTCCACATGGAAGCTTACTTTGGGGTTTCTTACCGTTTATGATTGTATCACTGAGTTTCGACCTCACGACCAAGCCGGGGAGTTAACTGGAACTCACCAAATTGTGTACAATTTGAGTTGACTTAGTAGTAAAGGCCTGTAGACTCTGAAGTGGAGGTCGCAGGTTCAAAGCTGGAGAGGAGTAAGGTTGTATACTTATTTGAACAATAAGTAAGCTAAATGGAAAAGCAATCACCTTTGGAATGCTTGTATATAGGGTCTCATTCATCAAGTTGGCGTTTAGCTTGGCCTATAGCCTTAAAAAATTCTCTCCTCAAATGCAGTCCACAAGCAAATCTTTCTAGAATGGCCTTACACCTATATTATTTGAATTGCACCTCCTTGGTTTTTGCAGTTTTAATAAACTCATGATAAATAAAGCCTCGTGAATTTACCAAGTCCGAGGTAGCATCACACGGGCTAACTTAGGGCTGTCGTTGAATGTCTGTCTTCTGGTGTCATGATTAATACTGTCAGGTCAAGCTGATAGGAAAGGGGCGAAGTTGTTCTTTTTTAAGCTATTGAGGTCAACACTGTACATTTTTAGATTGCCACATATCAGGATTAATGTGATCGTCCTAGTTCATTCTAACTTCTTATTCCTCACGATTACATCATCATTTGATAGGATTGGTGTGGATTTGATGTGATCGTAGAGGGGATTAGGAGAAAAAGCAAGAGATTAAACTATTTAGTAAACCAAAAGGTTATAAATAGAGAATGAAACAAATTCTATTTAATTCAACGATCAACGAAAGTAGTTCAATGGACTAAAAAATAGGGCAAACGACAACAGGAATCATGGGTGCTAAAATTAATAAGATAACCACAAATGTAAAATTAGTACCCAAATTAGACTTACAAAGGAAAAGAGCATAAAATAAGAAAGGTAGCCTAAATAGGTTAACCCTAGATAAATCAATCTACGGTATATACAAACCTATACAATACAACATAATTTTGTGGAAGGAAAGCTGCGTGCTAAAAGAGAACTACCAATTGAAGACTTATATAGAGAGTGGACTCTAGAGACATGCTTGAGACCAACTGCCTGACCTGGTGTTCTATATGTGTTGACAGTCAAGAGTCATGCCACTCTTTGCCCCTTATGGCGAATTTCCTGTAACTTCTACTAGGGATGTTATCTACTAGAATGTTCACATTTGTAATCTCCCCTCTTTGAAATCGGTGATTGAGAATTGCATAAAAAGATGAAGAAGAATTAAGTGATTAAAGTTAATTGCAGCATATCATAGAGGAGCTGGCAGTAAAGAGAAGACAAAAAGATTAAAAAAAAAAAGGGATCGTAGCTGAAGAAGTCACCTCCACATTAGACCTAGAACAGCTCTCCATTGAATTGTGACTTTATAAAATAGAAGGACTTGGTAAACTACCAGACACAGTTCAAAGGGTGAAAGAAATCCTAGTCGTTAGAGGCAGCTGCTGCCAAAAGAGGTTAAACAATATTACCTAATGAAATTATAATTAAGTTTATTAATCAAGAGGCATTTGAAGAGTGACGACTCTTGGAAAAAACAATCTATTTAAGAGAGACCGAGCAAGGATAGAGAGGCATCATCTAGAGAACATTTATTATCTGTTTTTAACTCCCTGTGGAGCATGGAACTACAGTTCAATTAACCTAGGGACAAAACCCCTCTAGGTCTAGAATTGGACGATGAAAACCCACAATTCCTTAGAGTGATAATTCTGATTAATCTCAGTTTGAATTAAAATATCCTTTCACTTAGCAGGATGTCATGGCATTCTAAGGGTGGATATCAGGCAGATTTGGAAGTGTTCCATTAAGAAGAAGATTGTGGCAGTTTTAGAGATAAATTAGCAGCCACTGCAGTAGATGAATTTGGTCTTTCCTGAACAATATTCTAAATATTGTATCTGATTAGAGAATAAATTATTAAACCACAATTTCTGGGTCAATTTCATATTTATGTTTAAGTGTGCAACTATTATGATTGTGTTAGGGTTTGTCATATTTAAAAAAAACTAAATAGGCTATTACAACATCCGCATGACCTTTAGTGTGATCTTGGAAGCCAAGTAGTTCCATTTGTACATGTCATTATTGTTCATTGGTGTGTTTCCCCATTTCTTCAAAACCAGTACTTCATTTGATGAAGCTAGAACTTTGGTGATGTGTTCATCATTGTGGATACTTTAGTGCATTCTATTGATGGAGCCTCAATGTACATCCCAATAGCATTGCTGCTTGTATGAGGTTGTAATATTGTAATCTTATTTGCAAGCAATGCCTGATAAATTGGAGTACTAAATTTTTTTAGATCCATTGTTCATGTTATGTTTACTAGTGAATTGGTCTAGGTGAATATGATGCTTTGTCCCCACTTGAAGCTAATGTGACTTGATCCCAAGTTAGCTCAACACAAATGTTTATCATAGAAGGCCAAGTTAGTAAGAAAGCTTGACCTAAGTGATCTGTTGGCTGTGTCACTTCTAGTTGACATCTCTTAGGCCATGATTAGCCTATTATGCGACCCTAAATTGGTGATAGGATGGATGAGGGTCTTGTTGGAGTTAGGCTTTGGTTTGGTGTGAGAATTTACCGGTTGGCTTTCGTTTGGGGTCAATCGGACAACTTTTGCTCAACTTACTATTTTTAGTAAGTGGTAGGAGCACCCCTGTTATTTTTAGCATTTCAGTCTGGTCACATGGAGAATCAATCATTCGGCGCCCAACTTCAAATGGTTCGTCAATTGGACTGGTAGTGGAAGAGATATTAATATTTATTTGTTAAAATAAATATTATCAAAGTCAACTTAGAGTAAGTTATAATATATAATTTATATTTTGACTAAAGTGAATTAATAGAAGGGTGTACTGGTAGAAGGGAGCCCTTTTGAAATTTGTATATTTAATTGATATTAAATATTTTAGGTGATTATTAGGGTGAAATATTAAAATTCGAGACACAATATCATTTAGGAAGAAAAAGTGGGATTGTTGAAATATAAGAGTTTTCACGGGAAAGGATAATTCATCATTGATGAGAAGAATTTTTTAGTTTCTTTCAACCAGAGCACGGAAGCCAAGGGTTTCAGTCTCAGAGCATTGGAGAACGAACCATCTCCAGTGAAAACAATTCAGAGGTTGTGAAATACCATCCGATTTATTGCCAGCAATCAAATAGCTTCACCCAGAGGTTATCATTGAGCTTAATTATTTTAAGAAGTCTACAGGGGTTTTGTTGAGAGATTTATCTGAATGCATATCCTACTGATGGCATCCATTTTCAAGTATTAGATGCTCCCATCCAAGGCTGTACGATTTTATGAGCTGCTGGTGGTGAGCTGTACCATCTCCAGAGAGCTGTTGAAAGACGTGCTTTTGCATCTTGAGTCAAGCACTCCACTTCAGGGAAGAATCTGTGCACCAACAGGGGCGGCTGGGTATTCTTTGTTGATTTCCATCATTGCACAAAGGGAGAAGCCATTAGGGAGCAAGCTGTACAACTTCTTGTGATCACCAGGTGTCTTCAGCAATTCCAGAAATCAGAAAAAGACGTCTTCAGCAATTTCCAGGTTCTTACAGAAAAAGAATAAATATTTAAATAGTTGAATATTGCATGCAATGTTGTCTACTTGTATTGCCATCTATTTGCAAAATAATTAAGAATCATATTAACCTGGCATCTGAAGTTTATTTCAAATTCTCGTATTTATTTTCTGTACTGGCATTATTATTCTTTCACTGCAAAAATCAGAAAAATCAGAAATTACCAAAATAAACAAAAAAATCGCAACTTTCATTTATTCATGCAAAAACGTCAAAAACAAGCAAAAATACAAACCGCTTCAGTTGATCGCTTAGAACAGGGGTTTCTACAGTGGTATCAGAGCTAAATCCTGCCATCCTGAGGGTTTAGCATTCTTATGCAGCCACAAGAGGTTGGGCCTCACAAATATTATACTCGCAGGAGAGCCTTGATTGACAGGCAACGGGGTTTGAACAGGCAGCCAGGTGCCATGGCTGACAGAACAGATATTCCTCAAAACCCTAGGAATCAGGATGATGTAGAGGTTCTACACGCCTCGCAGATTTACGAAAGCGTGTCAACGGGCAGCCTAATCCACATGTGCTGGCTGCCAGCTGACAAAGGGTAATTCGTGAGGTTGGGGTATGCCGAGGAGATCACATCGCGGACGAGAAATCGTGAGGATGCAGATCACTCTGAGAGCACCTAGACCGCTTCACCTGACGCTATCGTTAACCAGGCCTACATTTGTGAGACAGGAGGCCGAGGAGGTCTTGGCAGGTGAGGAGCATGAGGGTTTGTTCGCTGGTACACTTAGGGCAGCGAACGACGAGTGGGAGTTAGTACCACCTGAGGCCAGAGAAAGGATTACTATTGACAGAACACCACAAAACAAAGAAGAAGAAGTGATTAGCATGTTTAAGGAGTATAGCACTCTTCCTCAAAAAATTAAGAAGGAACTTCCTTTCATGAGTTACATGGATTTGCACCCGAGTCTTTGCCATAAGACAGAATTTGCAAGGAAGAAATATCACACTATAGCTCATGAATTGTTTACACATGAAATGGATAGAGAATCTACACATAAAGATGATACAACTCTTCATCAGAATGATTTAGTATCTTCAAATTCCTATGAAGTATGCAAAAAATTATATGATGAATTTGATAGACATGCTGATTTGATTCAAAGAGACACTAGAACAGCTTTGGGTAATGATTTATCTACATCATCCTTGCAAGAGGTGACTCAAGAAGTTTCTACTATGGAGGCTACTTCTGATTTTCATAGCAGCAATGATGAAACTTTGCATGAGCATGAGACAATAGTGTTTTCACATGTGCAAAATGATCTTATTGAATTGTCGCATGAAAATACTCAGGAATTGGGTACTAATGATGCATTGTATGTGGAGGATTCATGTCATGGTGAGTCTGATTTTCCAGATCAGACCTTTGAAAACAAGCTAGAAGATTCATATGTTGATATGGAATCCCAGGATCGTGCTTTGGATGGGCATGCAATTACATTGGGAGTAGAAGTGTGTGAAGATACTGTCATACCAGCAACTTCTACCTTGCCAGTTGAGCCATCCTTTGAGGGACAAAGCAGCAGTACCTTAGATGTTGAGGTGTGCATGGATGAAAGCACACATGATGCTGCTTATCATGTAGTGAGTGATGACGAATCAACCTCATATCATAGTGCATATTGTGAACCGGAAAACTTGTATGGGGCTCATAAGCTACAAAATCCTCATCATTTGGTTGGGCAACTAAAAGTGAATGACAATATGATTGCCACAACCATTGAGCATTTTGATGTTGCTCGTCAGATGTTGGCTACCTATGGTTGGAGTACTCCTTTGACAGATGAGCACGGTGATAGTGGTTTTTCCCTTGCAGAGATACATGCACTTCGAGAAGCAATTGGAATGATGAAACAAAACTACCTAAAACTACTTGCGGACAGGGATTTTCTTCTCGAGTGGGATTGCATTTTTTATGATACATTGAAGGGAAAGGAGGAGCAGGTCGATGAGCTCACTCATGAGCTTGAGGTGACTATGGACTCATTGCAGAGCACCCAGTTGGCCCTTCAAGAGTCTCAGTCATGGTTGGACAAGCTTACCGTGGAGTTAAGTTTGGCACAATCTCGACTAGCTGCAGATACAGTACAGTTACATACAGTGGCAGTCAGTGAGGATCATATATCCACAGGTTGTAGTGAGGATGTGGTTACATCCATCATGGTTACAGGGGCAATTGATACAGATGGGACGAGTGCATTGGTTGAAAGTTGCAGGGAGCCACATGTTACACCTGGTTCTCCTGAGGTTACTCCCATGACAGGTGTTGCAGGGGCGATTATTGTTAGCTCTTGCAACATAATAGTTGATTCATCGAAGAGTTGTGTGACAACTCTCGACACTACTCCATCTTCTTCACAGGAGGTAGGCAGAATACCATTCAGGTGGGAGATCTGTTCTCATGATGATTTGTTTCCCTTTTCTGGAAGCAAATCAGTTATGTCATCCCATGCAGTTGATCATGATCGGTCGTTTGTTGAACCAATTCAGGAGTATGATTTAATCTACTGTTCCAGGGGCTCAGCGGTGGATGATTCAAATCATAATAGAATGATTGTGCAATTTGTGAATAATCCGTTATTTGAGTTGGATGGTGGTTCGACCTATGATAATCCACTCTTCAAGTTGGAAGCCAATAACACTCCTAAAACCAGTTCAGGATTGAGCGATAACCGCAGTGTTTGGAATTTTCCTAATGCATCGAAATCCCAAACAGAGATCACAAAGGAGTTTTGCAGTGTGTACTTAGTGAGGAGTGCCTATAGTTTCACTTTTGATCCACTAGTACATGATCTGTATTTGATGCACAATCCTTATGCACAGGATTTTCCTTTGGGTGCAGTTGAGGGGAGTAGCCCGATACTGTGTGCAGAGTTAACATCTTCCGAAGATGGGATTAGCGGCTGCAAGTACCCGACTCAGTTATTTACAGGAGATTACTTGCAGGGGCAGCAATCAGTTATCCATCATGATGAGATGTACCCGACAGGGATGGCTACTTTAGTGTCACAGTGGTTTCATACGGATACATGGTTACAGGGTGATTACGATGCCAGTGGACATGATGGTTTGGTTAGTCAACACATCCATGGGAATCTAGCAGAGGATGGAGATAGTTGTTGTGATACAAATACTTTCCGATGTTTATATTCCCACAGTATGGTTGGATGTGTGTACAGATTTTGTTGGGATCCAAGTAGCGACAGGATTGGTACTGTGTTTTGGATGGGTCCTAGTGGATTGCTTCACCACTTCTGGCATGGTGAAGTTGGAGGCAGTAGAGCGCAGTGGAAGCTTGAGGATGACGGACATGACAAACCTTCACTCTGGGTTTGGGATCCAGGGATAGCTTGCGCAGTTGTGTTTTTGTTGATGCTACAGGAGATAGTTAGAGATGTGTGGGACACTTCACAGTTCTTCTTTGGGGCCTTCCGAGGAGTTGGGTTTCTTTGCAGTAGAGATTGCTTGAGGACAAGCAATATCAGGGAGGGCGGACTGTAATGTCCCCATTTTGCGAGCATCAGAGTTCGTAAGAATTAGCCTATTATGCAACCCTCGTAGGCTGATAGGATGGATAGAGGGTCTTGTTGGAGCCATTTGGCCGATCACGAATTCTTACCGCCTGGCTGCCTCGGCTCATTCTGACTAATTTTGGCTCCCCGACTTGCTATTTTTTAGCAATCATAGTCATTCACGAGCACCCTCTGCTATTTTAGCAAGAGGGTTTGGCTTCATGCAAAATCAATCACTCTTATCTCGGGATACCTTTTAGATCGTTCGTGAAACTGAGATATTTTGAGGGAGATATTAATATTTAATTAATTAATTAAATATTAATTATTCTGAGTTTATAATATAAAAGCTATAATATTTTAATATTATAACTTCTAAGGAATTGCTAAAGGGGGTCGACCATCATTGAAGGGGCCATTTTTAATTATAATTTATAATTAAAAATGTGTTTGAAAACTATTGAAATATTAAAATGAAAAGTTCGAATTTATTTTAATGAAAACCTAATTGAGAAAATCGCACTTTTCAAAGAATATAAGGCTTTGCTTTGGAATTTGAGCAATAATGATTAGACAGAAGAATCTTTGAGTTTCAATGCAACCGTGAGCTACCTTGCCGCGCTCTGTACTCGTGAGCATTGGAGTAAATCAGCCATCTCCAGCGAAAGCAATTCAGAGGTTGTGAAATATCATCCGATTTATTGCCAGCAGTCAGATAGCTTCACCCAGAGGTTATCATTGAGCTTCATTATATTAAGAAATCTACAGGGGTTTTGTTGAGAGATTGATCTGAATGCATATCTTGCTTATGGCGTCCATTTCCAAGTATTAGATGTTTCCATCCAAGGCCGTACGATTTATTGAGCTGCCGGTTATGAGCCGCATTCATCACCATATGCTGCTAAAAGACGCGGTTTCGTGATCTTGAGTCAACAAGCCCTCTTTAGGAAGATTTTGCACAATGGGCGGCTGGGTATTCTTGTTGATTTCCCATCATTGCACAAAGGGAGAAGTTTTGGGAGCAAAGCCGCATAGCCTTTCAGATCTCCGTGCGTGTCTTCTACCATTACCGTAAATCGTGAAAAAGACGCCTTCGCCATAGGTTTCGTGTTCTTGCAGAAAAAGAATAAACATTTAAATTGTTGAATATTGCATGCAATGTTATCTACTTATATTGCCATCTATATGCAAAATAATTAAGGATCTTATTCGCCTGGCATCTGAAGTCATTTTCAAATTCTTGTATTTATTTTCTGTACCAGCATTATCTTTCTTTCACTGTAAAAATCAGAAAAATCAGAAATTAGCAAATAAACAAAAAATCGCTAACTTTCATTCATTCTTGCAAAAACGCCAAAACAAGAAAAAAAATACGCATACCAAAGGATCGCTTAGGAATGTGGGTTTCTAAGATTATACATTCTATTCTGCGGGCTATCAGACAAAACTCTCACACTACAATGTTCTATTATGCATACTAATGACAACATTTGATGCTTGGTTACAAGCAAAGGGTCACACAGGTATTATGTTCATCATTTAAAGACAACCCTCTTTTACAAGCTTCCTAATCTGGTAACATTGTTTACTTTGTCTTGTTATTGAAGTTTATTTGCAAACAGATATCTGTTAGAAACTTAGAATATTGTCATTGATGTCAAAGGAAACATGCAACAATATATTAAAGGACATGCAACGATATATTGCATGAAAGGTGGAGTTGAATAAATGAGTGATTGCATGAAACGTGGAGTTGGATAATTGCATGCAAAAAGGAAAAGAAAAGCATGCAAAAAGAAAAAAGCAGCACCAGCAAAAAAAAGCACAAAAAAAGAAAAAACATAAAAAAAGAAAAAATAATAGAAAAAAGCAACACCAACATGCAAAAAAGCAACGCCCCATATGCATGAAAAAAAAAGCATGCAAAAACGAAGATAGCATGCAAAAATTTAAAAACGCCTTATAGGTTTAATTTTATAAAAGGAGATTAATGCTATATTTTTTGATAGAAAAAGGGGTGAGTGAAAAAGAAGCAACGCAGCAAACATGAGATTGCAGGCCACCATTAGAAGGAGAAAAATGGTGTAAGGGGCAGAATTGGACAGGAAGATCAGTGCAGAGATAAAGTTCAGTTTTGAAGAAGCTGATTTAAAGGAGGGGTTGGTGCCTATCAATTTTTTGATGTACTGGGTTGGTGCTCAGCTGTGAGTTGGTGCTCACTTTTGTAATCGAAGATTGGTGTCTTCTGTAGGTTGGTGCCTACTTATTAATAAAAGCAAATATTTTTCTGTGGTTTTTCCCGAAAGGGTTTTCCATGTAAAACAGGTGTTCATTTTGTGTATGGTTCATTTGCACTATCAAGTTTTGATTATTCAGTTTTTAAAAAGTTTAAAATTGCTCTCATACTGATTCACGCTGCCCGCCCCCTCCACCCTCTGAGTGTAAGTGTGTGCTCTTCAATATCTAGATTGATTTGCTTCATATTTCTTACAATAGTATAGAAACCATTTTGTTAATATTCTTTTCTATTCTCAAGAGACATCAGCTCTTTTCTCTCTATGTTCTTTTTATCTAAGATAATAGAAATATGTTTAGTTGTTTCTTTCATTCTACTCTTGTCAAGACAATACCTTCATAGATTTTAAATTATCTTATCTAACGATTTACTATAGCATTATATTAACATTGTTGTGTGTAATCATTTTCTTGGCACATTCAAATCCCATCGCCTCCTTGTTTCCTTTCCATGCACAAATAGATCAATGACACATTTCTGATAGTATTATTATTGTTGTCACATTGCTCAAATTACACGATAGAATAATGATATGTTTGTAGACCTGATTTATTATTATATGTAGCATGTCAGCTTAAGACCTAGACAAACATAGAATAAACGCACACACACTATTTTTATTTTGACTACCTATGGAAGTCAAACAACCAAATTGGGGGCTTGACCACTTTGGCAAGCTCCTATGCAATCACCCCCTTTTCCCTTATCCCAAACACGGGTGATTCGATGATTGTTCTCAAGGAATATGAATACTCATTCTTCAATTTTCATATGTTGGAACTTCTTTGTACTTTCAGTTATTTATTTTGATTATAATATTATATACATTCTAGTATGGTCTTGTTGTTGTTTCATTTGTTTTATAGGAACGATGGACAGACCTAAGTAGGATAGATTATAAAGCATCCGTAGAAATGTCCCAGGATAGTCACGGGGTCTCGTTGTCTCTCTTCCTGTATTTTCTTTTGTTTTGCTCTAAGTTCTTTACTTATCTTATAACTTTAACATGTATATTTATGTAATCTAAATAATTAATCAAATCATTTCCTTTTTTAACAAAATCTAACCAAACAATATTAATTAGACTCATCTTTAATTTATGTTTTACTTGGTGCATTTTTACTCTAAAGGGAAAATAACTTTATGTTAGTTTAATTAATTGGAATATAATGTAAATTTAATCTACTTTTAAATTTAAAGTAGTTTAAAATACACTATAACAATTGGAAGATATGTCTAAGGATCTCCCTCCAAACAGGGATCATGATCAGGCCATACAGCTTGATGAAGATATTTCGAGTAGCAACAACCCAACATCAAGCCTTATCAATACCCATATATCCAAATGAGCAAGATTGAGTGCATGGTGCAAAAGATGCTTGAAGTTGATATTATTTGTCCTAGTCAAAGTGCATATTATTGTCTAGTGCTGATTGTTCTCAGGAAGG
>VDFB02000003.1:322530649-322548051 GCA_007258455.2 Sequoia sempervirens | reverse complement strand
AAGGTCAACACGTTCATCCTGTAGGCATGGAGAAATGCGCCCAACTTGAAGAGGAAAAAAGTTGAAATTTTTTCTAAGTGTAGATATCCGCCACCACCTTCAAAATGCGCCCAAATTGCAAGTTCATCCTTCTCAGGGGGTAAAATGCGCCCAAGTTGTGAGTGGTCAAAGCAAAGTCAACAATTTTCATCCTCTTCCCTAGGCAAGATGTGCCCAAATACATGCATGTCAAGACAAAAACAGGGAGGTGAAGAGTCACTCCAAGGCGTTATCCACCAGCCAGGTCTAAATGCGCCTAAGAAAGAAATGAGTCAACAAGTCAACATTCTTATCCTTCAGCTAGATAAAAATGCGCTCAAGCTAGAAGAGGGTCAAAAGGTCAAAGGAATTCGTCCTCCTCAAGGGGTGAAATGCGCCCAAACAAGCTCAAGTGAAGACAAAAAAGTGAAGTTGAAAGGTCATCCCTCTTGCATGTCTAAATGCGCCCAAGTTAGGATGGTAAAAGGTGAGTGGAGGTGGTAAGTAAGGTGAAAAATATTGCCAAGGCGTGGTGAAAGGTGGTGAATGCTAGGCGCTATCCTCCTTCAAGTTCAAAATGCGCCCAAGGTGGTGGGTATTGGAGAATTTCCTAAGGCGTGTGAAGTATGAAATAAGATGCTAAGGCGTGGTTTCAAATTTCTTCTAAGTGATAAGCGCCCAAGATGATATGTGTGAAGTAAAGTGCCTGGCGTGGTGATACTTTTCTCCAAGTGCTATGCGCCAATGTTGAGTAAAGAAGAATGAAATATTTCTAAAGTGTTGGGGAATTTTTTCTAAGGCGTTTGAACTTCAAATATAAAAATTGCCTTGCAAGTGTGGAATAAAAAATAAATGGTGAGTAGGAAATAAAAGTGTGCTAGGCATGAATAAAAATTTTTCTAAATGAAGTTGATAAAATTTCCAACACTGGCGAATGAACCAAAATTTTCTAAGGCAAATTCTCAAAGTGCAAGATGATTTAAAATATTTTCTAAGGCAAATATTTTCTCCCTTAGAAAATACGCCTAGAGGCTCAAGGTGGTGGAATTTTTCTCCGTGGAGCCCGAGCAAATTTTCTCAGTGATGAAGTCAGAGAATGATGATAATGCAGGATGAACTCAAATTCCTCAAGTCAGAGCAACACAGGATAATCACAGGCGAAGAATGAATTTAATTTGACAGAATAATATTTTTTTCTAAGGTTCAAAATTTAAAAATCAAATGAACCGTTAGTTTCGGTACCCATGGATTCGAAGCATTAAGAAGAAAATTTTCCTTACAGAATGCGGAACGACTAGATGATAGATGCGTTCTAGGAGTCTCACGCCAGCAGAGCACTTTTGATGAAAATTTGTCGATTACTCAAATTGTATTTCTGAGGGAGGAGGAAATTTTCTAAAAGAGCAAGATAGATGAAATGACTTTTCAAAAGTATGAACATTCTTGAATGAGAGTAGATTTGAAGTAAGTTGCCTAGGTGATTTTGATGAATTCTTGAGGATGAATTTTCCGAGGGTAGCATGAAGTTAATTAATTTCAAATGGAAACTCAATTGTTTAAAAGATGGATTAAATTAAATTTTCAAAAGAATAAATTCAAAGATGCAGTCAAGTGAAGTTTCTAGAAGAATAATGTCGTTGGACGTCAAGAGAGACAAGTGTCCAGAGGAAATGCAGAGAGAGGAGAGTCGAATTTTTGAAATGGAGTAGTGGAAATTAAATGCACTGGCTAAAATTGGCTCCTTCTAGAATTCGATTTTGAGCTATAAAATGAAGAAATTTCTCACTTATTTTTCACAGCTGGAGAAGTTGACTTGCTCTGAGTAAGTTGCTGAAGATTGTGTATTTGCTGAAGCTTGAAGGAATTCGAATTTTTACTGTGGAGTAGAGTTTGCTGAAAGTTGCTGAGGATTGAAGAGGAGCACTTAGAAGTTGCTGAATGTATTCAAGTCTGCAGTTGGAGAGGGACGCCTTGAAAATCTGAAGTAGAGAGGTGCGCACTTGCTAGTTAGAGAAGGTACGAGTGTGATTGAAGCTTGGTTCCTTGCTAAAGTTGAACTTGCCAGATGGAGAGGACGCCTTGAAGTCAAGTGAATTGCTGAGAGTGTTCAAAGTGTGAACTTGCTGATTGCTGATACGAAGTTATAAAAGTTCAAATTGCTGATTAAGAGTAGTAAAGTGAAGTCACTAAAGTCCACTTAGAAACCTTTTCTAAGTGTTGAAGTTCGAATTTATTGAAGAAGAAGAAGCTGAGGTTTGCAAATTGAAAATGTTCTTGAAGTCGACTGCAGCCCCTACACAATGTCTAATTTTTATAAATTAAATTGCTGATGAATGTTATTGTTTGCAGATGGCTGAGGCAAGGGCGACTGGCAAGGACAATGTGCATCCAGGCAAGCTGTGATTAAGAAGTTGAGTAAGACGTTCATGCCGGAATCAAAGTTTATTTCGAAGTTGGGCAAGTTGACAGACACCAACCTGGGCTCCGTCAACCTGGAGGCCTTCAAAAGCAGAATGTTGGGGATTGGGAGTCATAGGCCCTCGACCACTTCACACAATATTGTTCGAAGTGGGTTATATGCAGCTGCTGGTTTTCCACCAGCCATCCAATGCTCGGAGCTGATAATGGAGTGCGCCAATTATTACGACAAGGATCATCGGTCAATCATGTCCCTGATGGCCAAGTGCTAGCAAATCTTACTCCAGCGGCCATTGGTGAGGCTTTCGGGATCCCGGTGCACAGAAATATGATCTATAAATCCAGAGAGCGAGCTGAGCGGATGTACGCTTCTGCTTTCGAGAGATGTACGGAGACAATTAACACTCACTGGATGAGCACTCCCAAGCCTTCTCGTACGAAGTTGCCGAAACAGATCATAGCGGATGACTTGAAGCAGGAGTATTGTGATCTCATCATGATGCTGAGTAGGGTTGGTGGTTGTCCACAATCATTCATTTTTGAGCCTTGGATGTTTTACTACATTAACCTCGTGCTGGAAGGGAAGGATTATGTCAATTGGGCCGAGATGATCAGTGATAATTTGC
This sequence comes from Sequoia sempervirens, assembly GCA_007258455.2. Lineage (NCBI taxonomy): Eukaryota > Viridiplantae > Streptophyta > Pinopsida > Cupressales > Cupressaceae > Sequoia > Sequoia sempervirens. The sequence goes on along the minus strand of VDFB02000003.1, from coordinate 322,544,989 downwards.
ACGAGCAGCTCCTGAGCCTTAGAAGGACAAAGACATTTTACATGAGCTCCTACATTATCTATATGTTGGCACGGATGACGAAGTACAGAGGGATTTCTTACAAGGAGCCTGTCGGTTGTGGCTCCCACCAATTCAAGATTCATGATGCCTGTCCACAGTTGCATTTGACGAGCACAACTCACTTCAAGCGTGTCAACGATTCCTTCACCATGTATATCACAAGACTGCTTCAGGAGCGGTTGCATCATAGAATCTCGAGGGAAGCCTAGGAGCTAATTGAAAGGTATGGGTGCTGGTTCATACAGTTTCCGAAATTTTCTTATATTAGGCTGCAAGGTTTTTCATCGTACCCATATAGGCTGCCTAAGTACCCAACAGATAGAGTTTTAATGCTAGAGATATCTAGGCAATTGCTTGCTTTTGATAAAATCCAAAAGAAAAAGAAGAAAGGAGGGGTAGAATTTCCAGTTGTCATGGGCAACTCGGATGAGGTGTGCCCCTCAATACAGGCAGCTAGAGAGGCTGAAAGTGAACTCCAATTTTATCACTTTTCATATCATACAAGCTGACAGCACTATGACCCACATCATAACATCAAATGGGTGCTGTTAGAGGAGTTTAAACATAAGGCCACCATAGAGGATTATTGGGCTGATGCAGTTGATGAGATTGAAGTAAGGAAAAGGATGTTTTCTCGGTTACCTATTACTTTGATCAGGGAGTGCGAAGTTGTACCGGTTCCAGACCAGGTGAATGAGGATATGGATGTTGTCCATCCAGATTATGCAGCAGTGAGAGACACTCCACTTCCACCTCCAGATTGGTCAGAGCCTGAGATTGCAGATCTGGACACACTTTCTATTCCTGTCCTGACATTCACTAGAGCATGGGTTGATAGGCGAGTGAGCAGGTTGAAGAGTAGGTCAATTGCTTTGACTTACAACTTGATGGGAGATCACAGGACGCCCACTACTAGCAGAAAGAAACAAATTACACGAGGTCCAGAGTCCAGAAAGAAGGAGATAGTTCGACAGGAGCCTACTTAGCCAGAACCTCCACGAGTCACAGTTGCATCACCATTGGAGACACGTTCTCCAAGTATACAAGAGGTTTCTTTGTTTGCTGGTCAGAGGAATGCGTTAGGTGCAAGTAATGCAGGGGGATAATATTACATCAATAATCCGACCCTGGTTTCGGCAAAAAGAGTTAGAGGAGGCCATGAGCGATGATGATATAGTTTCAAGTGACACTTTCTGACCACTTGAGGATGAAGTGAACCTGCGGAATGATGATGTAGAGGTTGGCGAGGTTAGAGAGGTACTTAGAGAACACGGGGTACTTGTGCTTTGACATCTGATGCGATGCGATTGGCTTAGGGCGAAATGAGGAGAAACACGGTGAGGAGCGATCCGGCCCGGTCGAAATGGAGGAGTTTTTAGGCAGTTGATTGCACCTCCGCCGAAGAAAGCAAAAGAATTTTTCGAAGATATCCAGCGAAGAGGATGATATACCCTTCATGTAAATTTGTGCCGCGAGTTGAGTGTGGCCAAAATGAGCAATCACGAGAGTATGTAGTCCGCGACTTTGGATTTAGGGCGCCCGCGTGGCAGCGGTGTAGAGGTGTGATAACTCCTTCCTTGCCCTCAAAGATAGATTATTCAAGAAAGAAGGAAAGTATAAGAAGTTGAAAAGAGAACACAAGGCCTTAATTGGATATGTACAGCAGTTATCTCGTTCTCGAGGGCAGGATATTCCAGTGATAGAGCCTCCAGCAGAGATCCCTAGAGAGTCCATCAGCGGCTTGATGGAGTTAGGACAAATGGCACAGGAATCAGATAAGTGGGTCACAGGGGTTCGTGTTGAGACAGAGAAGTTTATGGAGGACCTTACTTCCGCTTTTCAGTAGGCCTCTAGTATTTTGACACGGATGGATGCAGTGGATCATGCTTGGGGCGATGCTTCTGTCTATCAAAGCAAGGTAATTCAGCGTCTTGAGGTATTGAGGCATGTTCCGTTGCGATTGCTGGTTGATGGAGGTGTCATTCAGGAGAATGACAGATATGATTTCTCTAGGTGGTATTCTTCAGCAATCACGGGGCGTGGTTTCTTCGACGCAGCACAGGCGGATTCAGCCAGGATACATAAGGCTATGGCTAATATCATTGATGGAGTTCAGAACACTTTTGAGGCCATATTTGCTAGTCGGCTGAATCCAGATGAGATAAATGTTGATAATTTGAGGGGTAGGCTGGTACCTTTCTTCTCGGAGGTGAAGACCTTCACACAAGATGACTTTGAGAATACTTCTACTTTCTCCACCTTGATCCAGAACACGCAGGATTCCTTAGTTGCTTGGAGGAAGTCATGTGCAAGGCATGAACATTCAGTCACAGTATTAGAGTTTCAGTTGGATTGCATTCCACCCATTTCAGTTCAGGAGGTTGAGGCTGTACTTGGTAGATTCGTTGAGTTTGCAGCCAGAGAGAAGGCAAGTGGGAATGCGCTGCTGGACGAGGATCTTCTAGAAGACTGATTGTGGGCATTTATTGCCTTTACTATTTTTGGGAGTGAGTGGGAATCTTTGATTCATTTAATGTACCACTCCCTATTCTGGCAGTTTTTAGGGTTAGCGCTGAGGTGGCACGATTCTGGCCACTCTATTGATTGTAACCCTAGCCGTCTTTTGGGACTTGGCTAGCTATATAAAGGGGGAGTCCCCCTCATTTGTAACACATTAGAGATTAAACAGTAGCATTAGACATTAGCATTGGAGCTAGAGTTAGAGAGTAGAGCATTGTAGACATTTTGCATAGTGTGGAGAAGAAAGAAAGTTTTCCCCTTGAAAACTTTTGTGGAGATTGTTGTGTAATACTTTTCATGATAATAGATCTTTTCATTGATGGTGGAATTCGTCTTGTCATGAATAGCTAGCAAGATCTCCTCTTCCTTTCGGATCCAAGTAGCTTAATTTCATGCAATTAGTTTACTTTGATGTGTGGTATTTTGTTGAGGTAGCTTCTTTCATTCCATACCACTAGCGGCTTGTTGATGATAAGTTCGCCTTGCGTGGTTAACTGGACATTATCTTGAGTTTAACTTCGGTTGTGATTTGTATGCTTATATGCGTCGTTGTGATGGTGTATGTATGCTAAATCATAATTTGAACATCTTTTGCTATTCCTTTGAAGATTGCACTGATTTCGCTGAAGCTGTCCGACGTGAGGCTAGGTGAAATTTGGTTGAAGTCTGCCAAAACTGAGTTCCACATATCCTGCATTTAGAATAAAGTACAAGTTTCTTAGGCCCTACACTCTTTTACTTTCTGCATATTTCTAATTAGTTTAGGAAAACGAACTATATTGCCAAATCACACGCACAGAACCCCCTTCAAATCATACACTAGCTGCTAACTGTAAGAAGTCTGAATAAGTCCCCTCGTAAGAACACAGCAATACACATCAACCAAACTGGGTCTATTCGCATTAAAGGAACCTTGGAGTTGAAAGCATGATCTTACTCGCAATCTTAGCATGCTGAATACTTTGATCAAGAGAGAACGGAGTAGCCCCAAACTATTTTGTTCTTCGGCTGATTGGTGAGGTCACAAAAATCGCATCAACATATCCCTTCCCCTATTTTGTCTCTGCTTCTAAAACCCGACTTCGTAGATGTTTCTAAATTTGGCCCTGCAGCCATCTTGCCTTGGTTTCTGTGCAAAAACGACGTGGAAGGCAAACCTTCCATTCCCATTATGTCCTGCTTACCTAGCCGCAAGTGCTTGGAGATCCTCATTTATGAATTCACAAAGGTTGCTTCTAGGGATTTATTTCCTTAAGCGTGCGACCTATACATTGCTTTGATTACCCAAGGCTGCTTTATTTGGCTTAAAATCCTAAATGTGCGGGTGAATTTTCACCTTACCATTTTCTCTAACCTTTTGCTTTCTCTGGTTTTCTGGTTATTCCGTGTATAGAGTGACATTATGGGTGGTGATAGGGTGCAAATGGAGCCTGACTGTGGCGAATTTCGTAAAGATATGTTGGTGTGGCACATATGTGTTGAAGGCGGTTTGGCTCCCCTGATGGAGAGTCTAGTGGGCCATGACCCTAATTTGTTTGTGCAGTTCATTATTTCTTGGAAAGATCGTCACGTGACTCTGGGCGGTATTTCCTTTGAAGTGAATGAGGAAGTGATAGCGCAGGCAACGGGGCTTCTATGTTCTGGTAAGAAGCACCTGAAGCATACTAAAGCCCAAGACAATGAAAGTATGAACGCGTTCTTTGTGGGGAACGAGAAGCCGGTTTGCAACCAATCGGGGTTTGAGAGAGGCTCTTCTGTAGCCTTAGGACCAAGTTTGCCTTGCTCTTATGAAGTACGTGACTCTAGAAGGTAGATACAAAACCTACTACTACCATTTCCCTATTTTAAATCACCTCTGGCATAAAATTCTGTTAAGCTTTCCTTTCTTCCTTCTAATGGATTTAGAGAGTTATGTTGAAAAATGCATTGAGGCTGCTCTCCTAAATCCTGATGATACTCCTCCCCTGTTGCTTCACCAAGGCCTTATTTTGAGGCTCTACCACTTCCATCTTGCACTATGCTCGCCCAAATCCATTTCTGCCGTTCGTATTGAGGAAATTGAGCCTCCCGCTATGACCAACATATCCCCGGCCGAGTCCAAAGGTCCCATCAGAAAAACCCATCCGGTCTCTGCGCCTAAACCCGCTGCTAAGAAGCTTAAGGGGAATGCTGGTGTTGCCCAGACTAGTGTTGCAGCTAGTCTCTGTGAGCTCAAGTCGATCCTTGCTAAGACTATTTGCAAACCCACCCCGAAGAAGAAAGGCAAGGAGGAAGCGAAGGGTTTGATGGAGCCTTCGACCAGGGACAACAGAGGTGAAAATGTGGTGGGCAAGGATTCTAAGGGGGACACGGTGGTCGTGGCTAGGGTGGTGACTGGTGGTGATACTATCATCAGGAGATCTGGTAGACTGGCCAAGAATAACAAGAAAGTGTAGGTAAATGACTTGGATTCGGAAGAGGAGTGGACTGACAACAAAGAGTGCAGGGACAAGGAGTCTAGGGATGAGGAGGAGGAGTATGTTAGAGGGCCCCACTCTATTCCTGATATTAGCAAAGTGCAGGAGGAGAACTTGGCTTCCCAGTCCTCGGACTCGTTGGACGTGGAGCGTGCTGATACTGTGAAGATTGCGGATTGTGGGGAGGAGCTCTGTGTGCTGTAGGAAAGGATGGAAAAGTTGGACAAAAAATTCTGTGGCTTGACCCATTTCACTGTCAAGTTGGTCCACTGTGTTACCAACACCTTGTCGGCGGTTATGAAGGGTGAAATGGACAAGAAGAATGTTGAAGATGGCTAGGAATGTGTATGAGATGATGTTGTTAATCTCTTGTCGAAGAATTGGGAAAATACCAGTTAGTCTACCGTTGGTCCGTTTTTTGTTTGTCCGTTGTTGGTCCGATGTGTTAGTTTTTTGGCTTAGTCTTTTGATGTTTTTTGGTTTTGAACTTTATTGGCCCGTGTGGCTCTCTGTGTAAGGTACAACACCCTATAAATGCTGCTTACCGTATCAAAAACTATGCATTTTGTCTTTATCTTATTTGCTAAATAATATCCATGATATAACATTATTATAATAATATTTAAATTGAAATTTTATAACCTTGATATCTATTTTATTGAGTTGTCGTATTTTCCATAAGTTACAATATTGGGATCATGACAAGCATCCTCATTGTTCTGCATGGGTTCCTCTTGTATAAGCTCATCCTTTTTTAGAAAGGTAGGCATGAAAGGTCTAGATTGTGATGAACCTGAAGGTTTGCTAGTAGAGTGTTTATTGTTTTTTGCAGCTTTGCTACTTTCCTCTCTATCCACATGCACCATGTTTCTTGCATTTGTTGTGTTATGAGCTATTTGACTCAAATACAAATTGGTGTTTTGTAACTGTCTTAGCAGTTTTGGAAACATTTGTTTTGCTTCCTCTTCACTTGATGTTGGTGGCTGATCACTGCTATCCATTATTCCCTTTTGTTTTTCAAGGTTGTGACCACCCTTCCCATGCATACAACCAACCCAAATAGGCTTCCAAGACTTGCAACTTTGATACCACTGTAATATCCCTAAATAGGGATAGTGGAAAAAACACAATATCTCCAAAAATATGTAATAGAAAATTCTGAAATTTTGTTTGTAAATAGATAACCCTTCAACAAGCTCAATTCTATGCTCAAAATATTTTTCTGATTTTTCTGCTAATTAATAGAAATTTCTAAATATTTTTGAATAGCAAAAAGTTACAGAAAACATACGAAAAACTGCCCAGAACTTTCAGAAATAGCTTACATTATTTTTTCTTTTTTTTTTGAGATGAATATGACCAGCAAGTACATAGGTTAATGCTCAAGTACCTCAAACATGACTTCAAGACCCTAGCCTTCCCTGCCATACCCTCAGAAAATCAGCACTGGGTCTCACCCAGCTGTCACCCTTGTCCTTGCTAATGCTAGCCTCGATGGTCCTGAAAATGCAGGAATTTTGCTGTAGGTTATCCAAATATGATTCTGATATCTTTGAACCACACCTCCAAAATGGTCGGCAAAACCTGATAAGAATAGGCAGTTCTGAAAATGATGTGCTAGGGAATCAAAGACCAAAGCTCTTCCTCCGAAACATACCCTACTGACAAGGAGAGCTCGTATGTCTCTCCGAAACTAGGGTTACTCAAGGGTTTCAAGCCTCAAACCAAGAGATTGCAGCAGCAATAGAGAAAAGTTTGATCATATAATGAGCTCCAAAAGAACCCTAAAATGTTATATAATGACTCACAAAAGAAGGATTTAACCTCAGCCATTGATCTATTACCAACTCAATCCAATGCTCCAAATGAAATCCCCAAAAAACAAGCCAATAAGCTCCTTGAAATCCCATGCCCCCCCTTGACTTTTTTGGCATATGTTTAATAAAATCACTTAATGTACATGTTCCTTGAGTCATTAAACTTAAAAAGGGAAAAACTTAAGTCCTTAGGCTAAGAATCACTTTAGGTGCATAAAAAGATGTGCCCATAACTAAGAATAGAATAGCCTACTTAGGCTAGGAAGTAGGAATAACTTAAGTTGCATAAATAGATGTGCCCACAACTTAAGAATAGAATAGGATACAAGCCAAAGACTCCACACTTACCCAATAATGTTCTTCATCTTCTTCCTCTTGGGTAATCCAAGGAAGGGACAGCCCATGCATCGTTAAGCCACATGGCTTGAGTTGGGGACATCACAGTGGATTTATATTTGAAGGAACATTAAGAATTGGAGATTTGACAGGTATCCTATCACACTGGAAAGTCTGATGACAAAAGCTAGTTACAAACAAGAAAGGTAGTACTAGAAGTAACAATTACTCTGTATAGCCACAAGGGATCTGGAAGAGATGTAGTCTATGAAAAGTCAATTTTCTGGGGAATGTTTTGACATTCTTGATCAGTGTTTCTATTTATAGCATGGGAAAGTAAAGGCAAAATGATTTCTATATGCAGTTGAACTGAATGTATGTTTTTGCTAGCTCAGAAATTGCTTTTACCAGTAAATGGTTACTTATTTGATATTTGCCTTTATTAAGGGGTAGCTTTGCTCTTATAGAGAATGTTGCTCTGTTTGGAACAATTGTTTATTTTAAGGTACTATTATGGGGCCCCAATCTGAAATATGAACAAAAGAGTACAATACTAGAGAAGATCCTATCAAAGCCTGCATGAACAACTCGTGTAGGGGTGTAGCAGGTACATAAAGCAAAATACAATATCTGAGAATCACCCAGAGCAGCAGAGCAACCAAAATTAAAACAATACCCTGTACCAGAATAATTGGGAAGGCTGAAAGTCCCCAACAACCAGCACTTAGCCACATTCACCTCCTCACGATCAAACACCCGATTGTTCCACCCATCAGCCACTACCACCACTGTCTTGAGCTTGACATCACCATCACCAGCAGAGTTTCCAATCCCCTCAAACTTGATGCCATGAATGATCTCCATTCTTTTTCAGACCTCAACACCTTTCTACCAGACAGTCTAGGAAGGGTCAACTCACTAGAAACTTCCAAAGTATGTTTATTGTGAGAAACAATACTACTGTTTATTGTGAGAAACAAGCAAAATGCTATACTACTGTCCTCAGATTTTGACTTTCCACCCAGTAGACAAGGATGGGTAGACACACTAGAAACTTCCAAAGTATGTTCATTGTGAGAAACAAGCAAAAATATTGACTACAGTAATCAGATCTTGACAGAAAGTAGTGAGAGTGTATGTGCATATTCACCTCTCTCAGCTTGGCCTTCACTGCAACCATCCTTCTGATCTGAGTCCTTGGCATCCTCTTCTACTTTGTCCTCGGTCATGGTAGCATTCTTAAGAAGGATGAGCAACAACTCCAACCAGCCTTATATTTCCTTATAAAGCACTACCCTGATTAGTTTCTCAGAGAAATCTATTACTATCATCATGTGAGAATGAAGAGTTCTGTTGTCTGTCAATCCCTCTTGACCTATAATTTCAGTAGATTTTCCGAAGTTGGGCGCCTGGTCACAATGCAGGGGGTCCCTAATTCCCCTTGTCCGCTTATGAGCCATATCTCCAAGGGCAAACAATATACAACAAACCATGCACACAGACACCTTACACACCCACATCTTCAAAATCAGTGCCACTCTTAAACTGCTACCATGTTAAACCCTATGAAAAATCTGTTACAATATGAGAGAAAATGGACCATTGAAATGAAAGCAATGCATGTGGCAGCAATAATACACCTTAGCAAGTCATTTGTCATGCCCCCGCAAAGCAACACTAAATCTTGGCCGACCAGTATAAGGAAGTTTAAATAAATTAGTGAAAGAATAAATTTAATTCTATAAACATAGGCCGACCATAAGTATTAGATGTTTTATCGTCCAAAAAAGGGATATAAAGATGAGTTAAGAGGAGCAGCGATCAAACTATAGAGGTAGTGATTACTTATAGAGGAAAATAAATTATATTATGAAAGGTAACACAAAGAGCTTGCCCAAGAGAAGAAAGATTACTAATTATTTATGATGAAACATAACATAAAGAGCAGCAATTCCATTTATCAATAAGACAACGATTCATAATGATGTGATCACAAAGAGATAATAAGCAGTGATAAAACAGTTAGTAGTTTGTATAAGTAATAATCTAAAAGAGACGATTTGTTTGAAGAGACATCTAATTACCTAAAGCATAGCGACCCATGCTCAAGACAACACTGGAATCTAAAGACAAAACACATAAATAAATATTGAGAAGATGCGACTTGATGGTATGTTAACATCGCATAAGTTAAAGGGTGCAACTTAAACATTATTTGTAGTGGTTGCCTCACTTGGAAAAGACACATATCTTATGGAATGGTATGTCTTTCAAAGACAATCACACTCCTATAATGGCGTAAATTTGCATCTAGGCAAATTTCCCATTTATTTACCTTCATTTTAGCCTTACAAGTCCAATAATGTAAATACCCGCCACTTTTATCCTGCTTTGCCCATGTGTCCCTGTCGTTTTGTGTCGGTGAGGGAATTTTTGTTCGGGACACGTGTGTCGTGTGGACGTTTGCACTCTACGCTGTCATCATGACAAAGATTCCTGTGTTTGGAATCTACAGAAGCATTACGATTCCTGAGTGCCTGTGAATGTAACGTTCCTTACCAAATCTTGATCGACAAAAATCAACTATTTGCCTCTATTTAACCCATTTGAACTTAACTTCATTCTTTCATTCTCTCACACTCTCATGCAACTTCTCTCTCATTCTTGCAACACTTCTTGATCATTCTTGCAACATTCTTGCTCCATTCCCACTCTTTGCTGCTATCAACTTCTTGCTTGGCTCCTATAGTGCCTTCTTGCTCCAACACCATTGTCATTGCAGGTTCACGAAGCTTCATCTCTTTGGTGTGGTGTCATCTATCTTCTTCTTCCTCTCTTAGCTTTGAGTGCTCGCAGAAAGGAAGGTGATATTGTGCCTTTTTACTTGCTTGCATTATTGTTCTTGTAGAGTAGCATCCAAGTTGTCATTGCTCTCTACTTCATTGTGTCATTTCTATTCTCTTCTTTATCGCTTTCTCTGTATCGTTGCATATTTGGCTGTCCATGGAGGTGGGAGCACTGAATGGGGACTTAGGCAAGTTCCAAACATAGCCCTAACATTTTCTCGTCACTTTGTGTGTAGGTGCTGTTCGTTTGCTTGGAGCTAGCTGGCAAACTGTGATGAGCCCTGCTGGCTCCCATCCCAAACCCCTGTATTTTTGCTTATCTTTTTATGTTTTTTTAGTTTTTTAGAGAAATTTCTAGAGAGAAGTAGAAGGGGCGATTTCACATAAATGCTCATAAAACTCAAATCTGAGCTAAAAGTTATAGAATGGAAGTGTAGAAGGTATTATATAATTGAAACAAAGAGATTACAAGTTACAAACATACCCGATATGCTCCAAATTATTTAAATAAGAAATTATTCCAGTTTGCCAGCCAAGAAAGGTGAAAACTAACAAATCCAAGCGTAGAAGACTACAAAATGATTTCTCTAGCCTGGAAACTGAGGCAAACAAATTATAGAAGCTAGGCGCCAAGGATGCAAGAAAGAAACAGCCAAAAATGAAGGGGTTTTAGCCTGCAAGAGAATCACACCTTCCCAAAGGAGTACGCGAAGCAAGAACAAAGTATGACTTTTTGAAGACCCTGAGAGTCCTTTCTGAATCAAACCCTCTGCAGAAGAATAGCGTCCAAAAGTGAAGCCTACTGCCTTATTTCAAATTGGAACTTGCTGAAAAGAAATCTGATGAAGCACAAATGAACTTCTGGATGAAGCTCTCATAGGTAATCATTCAACTGGTATCTCACAGCCTCACAATTATAGATTCAATGAAGAATTGACGCTCTCCAATGAAGGTTTTCCTGAAACCCTTGTCCTCAGACAAAAATCCACAGAGAAGAATAAATTATGCAAAGTCAAATGATCAAAGATTAGTTTGATTTGCAATTTCTCCCTTTTATGCAAAAAGGCACACACTTCTTGAAGAGCAAAGCACTTTTGGTCATTTAAATACATTAAAATGTATTTAATTACTTTTTCAATAGTTATAAATTAAATCTTTGAAGTGGGCGCACCTTTTGAGTCACTTAAGTGATTTAATTTGTCACTTTATAAACCTTAAGTCACTTTTAGATTTATTTAAGTAATTTTTTAATCTTTTTATAAAGTTAATTTGACTTTATAATATTCCATTTAAGTTAAATAATTAACTTAACCACTTAAATAATCATAACTCTCTCCAAACTCAGTATTTTTCTGTGCCGTTAGAAGCTGGCGAACACTGTGCTACAGATGCCTGCACTGAATCCTATACTGGAACGAAGGAGTGGGAACGTCAATTACCCACCAAACGACCACCGACTCCCTAACCAAGAACTGTCAGCCTACGAGAGTCAGAGTAATAGGCTAACCATCATCAACCAAGATCATGCTGAAAAAGGGGACATTACACGAATTGGACCTTGAGTAAGTTGGTGTTCTTCTTCCTTTGTCATTTCGCTATTAGAGTAGCTTTTATAATATTCTTCTTGTTGTACTTCTCATTTCTTTTACTTTTCTGTCAAATTGTAAAACTTCAATAGTCGGGTCGTCAGTAGACTCTATGAGTTTCTGGCTATTACTTGACTCTCTGTCTAAATAGGCGCCAGTGCGTCTTTGAGACGTGCTAAAGTCTGACCCTCGTGCTGTCGTCCCCTGACAAAGAGTTGTCTGGTTCACAATTTGAAACCTGTGCAGTCTGCTCACCCAGTTCCGAAAAACACCTATCATAAGCAAAAGGGAAACAAGGTCCTGTTTTCCCTTCCTTTTCAGCCTGTCCTTTTTTCTTTAACTTATTAGGTAGTCTAAGGTAGTTTAGGGCAGTTCGTTCCCTTAGGCTCTTCCATGACCTGAGAGCCTTGGGGTTGACGAATCCCCCTTATCTACATTTTTGGTGAACCTGACGTGAAGTTTTTGTTTTCATTTCTTTGTGTTGGAAATCTTTCTCTCGTCTTGGGTGCATTACAAATTCATCTATCATGAAGCTTTATGAGTTTTATGACTCAGTCTACAACCTTCGGGCACGTGGTTAGGAGTTTTCGACATATAGGGATGGAATCTAAGAAGGTCACCAGTCCTACCTTTGAGGAAGTAATTTCACTATTTCAGGGATGTCTATTGGATTCTCTAGCCCCTTTGGAGAATCTGCTACATGTGTTGCTACCCCTCCTGCTTCTCCTTTCGCTTCCTCTGTGGAGGAAGATGATGCTCTTGAGGTCCTCATAGAGTAGCTTCTTTTCCTAGACAGAAGACTCAGAGAGTTTGAAAAGTATTTAAAGAAAGACAAAACTCTTGCTAAAGCTGCTACGGTTGGTAATAGATTGAGAGCTATGTCGGACAAGGACCGAATAAGTCTAGAATTTCTTTGAGGCCTTGCGGACATTGTGGACACTCATGTCCCTGCCTACAATCTTAACTTGGGCACTACCTGAGACCTTGGCTCCAAGACCGTTGAGAGATAGCTAGAAGTCTTGACGCCTAGGGTGTCGGTGTGTATGATTGAGACTAGCCCTTTTGTTAACACCGCCTTTGGACCTCAGCCTACCCCCACTGTTACAGTGAGCAAGGTACCTTGGGTTTCACTTCCGCCAATCCTAATGCTCTTGGCGGTAATCCTGGAGCCTACGCTAGTCCTGGTGGTGGGGTCTCTACTGGTATAGGGGTTGGTGGCTCTGGTGGTTGTTCCATTGGTCTTGTTTCGTCCTCTGACCCTGTCTTAAACACTTTATTGCAGAATATGGGACATGTGCAAAACTAGTTGTTGAACCTTTCTGCCTCTTCTTCTTAGCCAATGTTTCAACCTTTCTTTCATTGCAGTCCTTTGTCTATTGATATTTTGAACACTCCTATCCCTCAAGGGATGGAGATTCCAAAATTTGAAAAGTATGGTGGTCATGGAGACCCTCAAACACACGTTTCAGCATATAATGCTATGTGCATTGACTTCTTCCACCGTGATGCTTTGATGGCAAAGCTTTTTTTGTGATCCCTTAAGGACACTTCCCTTGAGCGGTATTGGAATCTGTTGGGTAATTCCGTCTTTTCGTTTGATCAGTTGGTGAATCAGTTCTTGAGGTAGCTCCAAGCCAACATTGGATTGAAGATGGCCTTCTTTGATCTTGTCCGATGCAAGCAAGGGGACCACGGAAAGGTAACTGACTTCATTGCTCACTATCAAGCATTATTCTCAGGTCTCTTATCCTTTACCGGATTCCGATGTTCAAAAGGTCTTCATCGGGAACTTACAGAAACAATGGCAAGAGAAGTTCGCCCTGATGAAGTATCCTTCCTTTGCACACCTATGTGCAACACTGTGCGAACACCAATAGACGGTCGCTCAGTTCAGGGGTTCATCATCGCGCTCCTATCCTGATAACCGGTTTGTAGTGCCAGTTTCTGGCAAGAATAAAGCTATTGCGAACGTGGTCTCTACGTCTAAAGACAAGGGCCTAGGGAACAATAGGCATTTTACAAAACTATATGAATCTTATACTGCTATTTTGAAAAAGTTGTTAAAAGATAAAGTTCTGACATTGCTAGAAGTCCAACCTCTGTCCGAGCCATATCCTAAGTGGTACGATGTGCATAAATTCTGTCAATTCCATCGAGTGCACGAACATGACACCGAGCGATGTGTGCACCTGCGTCACGAGAATCAGAAACGCATCGACAACAGGACTATCCATCTCGATGGGAAGAAACAAAATTCTAATAAATTTGTGGCCAAGGCTAATAGTGAGTTACAAATTTACACTAATCCATTTCCCTCACTCTGCAAACTTAGTCACACAATCTTTTACATGTTCTGAGCTAGTTCCATCCTAGTACAGGAACATGGTCTCATTCACACTGAAATATCGCCCAACAAATTTTTCAAATTTTAGCCACAACACTTCACCTGTTAGCGTTAGCAAAACCAAATAACTAGCTGAAAGGAACCCTTTCACTTTCTGATCAACCCAGATCCCAGTGTGGGCAAGGTGAGAACATACCGTAGAAAGGGGATCGTTAGCATATAAACTGAAATTGCTGGAAAGTACAATGCATATGCAACTCGACCACTTATTCAGTGGGAGTAGTTTGACGGCTCAGCCGATCAGCATGATGAAAAATTACAAAGTACTGAAAGTAAAGTATTGGGCGGCTTGCCGACACCTTCCACTTGTTTAGC